>CM053574.1:79972017-80058408 GCA_028646485.1 Cryptoprocta ferox | reverse complement strand
GCCCTTCTTTCTTTACTTCAATCAATACTGAATGGTCTACAATGAATCTCCCATTGGTGAAGCCAGTTGCCTTTGCTCAGACTGACTCATCCTACTATAGATATAGTTGAAAATGTGAGCACCTGTCCCAACTAAGAAGAAAGAAAATGAGGGACGTAGGAGAAAGAACAAAACTGAAAGGAACATGATTCTCTTAGCATATGGAATATGCCACCGTATATCCTGAACAGGCCTTGAATTTGATCACTTCCGTGCCATTATTTTTCTGGTTTGCCCGTGTTCTCACTTCAGCCTGGTAGTGCCCTTCCCTTCCCATCCACTTGTTCGGGCTTCACAGACCCACGCATCCATGAAACTTTAGCCAGGCTCCTAAGTGACGATATATTTGCTCTTCTTCTCTCAGCCGTGTCCTTGGTTTGGACTCTGTGACACATCGCAGGATGCTTTTCATTATGGTTATTTAAACATTTGTTTCCCCTCTGTCTGGCTTGTGTGTGTGTGTGTGTGTGTGTGTGAGAGATGGTAGTTAGTAGATACCTTCATTTTGGGTGAATTGAATTTGCCCCTGATGCATGTTTGCTTCATAGACCCTGTCTTGGATTTGGCAGAAACTGTTAGGGTTTGTAAAAAGCCCTCCTTAATGTTCATCATCACTGCTTAATCATTTTGCTTCATGATCATATTTTATCCATAGTCTCTACAAAGATTTTCACTTCTACTCTCTTGCTCTCCCCAGGAATCAAAAAGATCAGAATCTCTTATGGACATTCATCATAAGAAATTAAAGAATAAGGCTGCTGAAGAGAAAAATAAGCCCCAAGAAAGAATACCATTTGACCGTGATAAGGATCTCAAAGTTAACCAGTTTGATGAAGCTCAGAAAAAAGCTCTGATCAAGAAATCTAGAGAACTAAACACCAGATTTTCACACGGCAAAGGCAGTATGTTTTTATAAGTAAGTATACTTCAGTGAGGTATATTTTCAAAGTGATGAATTTGAACTTTTCTAAATAATGTCATCCATAAATTGCATGTAAAAATCTATTCTCTTTTATAATAAAGTAGATGATAAACCTTAAAATCTTTTTCTAGAAGTAAACCATGATTTGTTTAATATTCTGCCTTGTGGGATAAAAAATGTAGTTTACTAGAAAAGTAGCCTTGTCCTCATAATAGCCTAACCAGGCATTGCTATTAAAGACACTAAAATTAAAGTTTAGTTTATACGAAATGGCAAAGGAAAGAGTGGTTTGAAGCTTGCCTTTTTTTCTTTTTTAAGTTTATTTTCAGAGACAGAGAGAGAGGATCCCAAGCAGGCTCTGCACTGTCAGCAAAGAGCCTGACACAGGGCTCGAACCCATGAACCACGAGATCACTATCTGAGCCAAAGTCAAGAGTCAGACGCTTAACCTGCTTAGCCATCCAGGCACCCCAGTATGCATGCTTTTTTAAAGAATGGACAAAGGAAATGTGTTTGTAGTCTCTGTTAAATAAGATCACAGAAAGTGTTTAGTGCTTTGAAATCTTCTCTAAGTTAAGGTTCAAAATCATTATCTCCTTCATCTACAGCCCACAGATTGTCAGCCCAATCTGACAAGGGCTCATAATGGTGATTAAGGAATTATGTAAAAGCTGAGGTTGCTTCTTAAACTCTTTATCATTTTTAATTGTATGAAACCTACATCAATATTAAAATGTGGCTTTAAAGGAAAATACAGGAGTACCTGGCTGGCTCAGTCAATGGAGTATGCAACTCAGGGTTGTGAGTTTGAGCTCTACATTGGGTGTAGAGATTACTTAAAAATAAAATCTTGGGGTGCCTGGGTGGCTCAGGCAGTTAAGCATCTGACTCTTGATTTTGGCTCAGGTCATGATCTCACATTTCATGGGTTTAAGCATGGTGTTGGGCTCTGCACTGGTCCTGTGGAGCACGCTTGGGTTTCTCTCTGCCCCTCCCCTGCACTCTCTCTCTCAAAATAAATAAACTTTAAAAAAATAATAATAAAATCTTAAAAAATAAAAAAATAAAGGAAAATACAGTTAAAATTAGAAATATTTTCCAACTTACTGAACTTTCTTATTCTTACTTCAGGGGGATTTCCCTGTGCAATGAAGAAAAGTTGAAGAATACTCTTTTATCTGTCGGTCCACCTTTATTCCTTCGTTGTGAGTTTCTTAAGATTGGAGATAGATTACTTTAGTCTTAAAAACCATACAACCTTACCTTGTGCTGTATGTCCTTTAAGTCACGTGGAAACTTAAAGTCAGTGTTTCTTACGTGGAAGAGAATTTCATGTGTTTTGGCTTCTGATGAAGTGTGGGCTTTTCTTCAAATAATTATTTTGAGGATTTCCCCCCTATTTCCTAATTTTTGTGGTGTCTTCTAAGTACCCTCTAAGGTCAGGTCAGGACTATCCACTAAATCTCCACAAGAACTTAGACTTTCTCATGAGATATTACTAACCCTCCTTGGAGGAAGTGTGTCGGGTCCTTGCAATAAATCCATGAATTTGAAATTGTTTGGGTTTTCCCTCTAACCTTCAGCTGGTGAATGCACATTTACAAATAGAGGGTTTGGAGGTTTTGTCCTGTTAACATTTTGCTTGTTTGGGCAAACAGGGCTTTTTATTTGTTGTTTGGGTTTTTGTTTTTGTTTTTTAGTTGGTTGGTTTTTGTTTTTGTTTTTGTTTTTTTCGTTTATTTTTGAGAGACAGAGAGAGACAGAGCATGAACAGGGGAGGGGCAGAGAGAGAAAGAGACACAGAATTTGAAGCAGGCTCCAGGCTCTGAGCTATCAGTCTGCACAGAGCCCGACACGGGGCTTGAACCCACAAACCGTGAGATCATGAACTGAGCCGAAGTCAGATGCTTAACCGACTGAGCCACCCAGGCGCCCCAGTTGGTTGGTTTTTAAGTCAGAGAAAGGGACCTCTGCATTATCTCATGTGCTAAGGGAAAAACTATTTCGATTTTTGCAACTTTAATGAGTATTTCTAGGGGAGGCAATCTGAGGGACAAAATATGCCATTAACCGTCAACAGTGTGAAGCCTAGAACTTGGTCTCTATATTCTCAACCAAAGCGTTCTCAGTCTTTAAACTTTGCTTTGAGATGATCTTACTTAACCTACTTATATTTAACAGATTTTAGCTAATTTATTGGGGACTGATCTTTTATATCAATCATGAATATTTTTTTTAAAAAAATCATGTTCATTATCTGTGAATACAAAAATATAAATGGAAACTCTAATCATAACCACCCTAATGCTTTAGGTACTGTTGCTTAAGATGTTAAATAGAACATTCTAAATAGTTAAAGCCTAAATTCAAAATCTCTAAATGATGTTTTCTTACAGAGTAATTCTAATTGTTCACTAGTTATGTTCTAGTTTTGATGAAGTGTGAGTTTTGTTTTGTTTTCTGTGGGGAAGAAGAACACAAATGAGAGACTAGGTGAGAAGCGTGAGGTTTTAATGGAAAAAGATTTTGATCCCTAGACTTTATTTAGGTGTTATGAAAATTGAGTGAACTGTTCTGTTTATGGCACAAATTATTCTTCTTTCCTCTTTTATAATATCAGTGTAAGATAGTAGCCTACTCAAGGAGTGTTGCTATGAAAAAGATGAATTAGGGATGCTTGCGTGGCTCAGTCAGTTAAGCATTGACTCTTGACTTTGGCTCAGGTCATGATCTCATGGTTCGTGAGATTGAGCCCCACATTGGGTTCTGTGCTGACAGCACAGAGCCTGTTTGGGATTCTCTCTCTCCCTCTCTCTGCCTCTCCCTGCTTGCACGCACATGTGCTCACTCAGTGTGTGTGTGTGTCTCTCTTTCTCTCTCTCTCTCTCTCTCTCTTTCTCTCTCTTGCAAGCTCTCTGAAAATAAATAAACTTTTAAAAAGATGAAGAAGAAAAAAGCAATACTAAGTTCAAAAGGTGAAGTAGATACTTCAACTTTCTTTACTGTTGAAGGTGATATCTAAGTTCAGTGTACCTGAAATTACATGATTTTTGTCCACCTCTGTAAATGGTCATCTCACATAGATTTAGTTGCTTCCACTAGCAACCACATTACTGATAAATAAATGGTGACTTTAGCAAGTGGGGGAATTGGGAGGAAGGATAAAAGGTAAGAGATGGTGGCTGCACCCATTCATTAATAGATAAATTAATTAAATCCTTTTTATTTGGGGCAAAATATTATAAATTAAGCCCTGCTCTCAAAAAAAAAAAAAATCCATGGTCTTACTAAGAGTTTTTAATTGTGTTTAGATGTAGCAACCATTTGACATTTAAGTTTATCTTTTGAAATTTTAATGGCTCTTTGAATTAATGACTTGTTTGTTTTAGAAGTGAGGTTGAGATTTACATGGTACTGAGGCTTACATGCTCCAGAATAGATTCATACTTATTCTATAAATTATTTGGTCCCCAAACATTCCGGCACTTTATATTTCTTCCATAGGGTGGATAATGTTAATATTATTACTCAGAAATGTGTGATCTTGGGAGATAGTTTTCTAACTATTTACAAGAGTCCTTGTCATGTCTCTCTCACTTCTTCCGGGTAATGATGAGTATTGTTAGAAAAACAAATTCTCTGTTACGTACCTAAGAAGAAGAATTAACATAGAGGGAAGTGGTCAGAGATAGTGCCTGTGTTAACATCAATGCCAAGTCTCCTCTTTCATGATACTAATTTTACTTTGGCTTTGAAATACCATCATGAGATTTAAGTCCACAGTTACAGAGGTCATGTATTTCCTATTATAGGACAGGTGTATGTTTTTGCAGCTTAAAAAATTGCTTAACTGTGACTGCAGTAGGTACAAAATCAAAGAGCTATATACTGCCTCTTTGAATCTTTTCATTTTGAGCTTTACTATAAAAAGACTCTTTAGAAAAGAAGAATTCCTGATGTATAATTTTTTATGTGTAAATAAAGTTTCATCTATATCTGAGAAGTTGTGGTCTTTTGTTTTTTGTTTTGTTTTGTTTTCTAATGTTTATTTTATTTTTGAGAGAGAGAGAGAGAGAGAGAGGGAGAGAGCGAGCGAGCACAAGCAGGGGAAGGGAGGAAGACAGAGGATCCGAACCAGGCTCCGCATTGACAGCAGGGAGGCTGATATGGGGCTCGAACTCACGAACGCAAGGTCATGACCTGACTTGAAGCTGGTCACCCAACTGACAGAGCCACCCAGGTGCCCCAATTTTTGTTTTGTTATTAGTTCATCTGTAGCAGGCAATATTAGTAAAGAGAATATTACACAAAAATCTATTCTGGCCAAGTTGGAACATTTTAGGAAGACCGCTCACTTGCCAGGTTTTCCTTATCCCCATATAACTACAAATAGTAATATTTCTTTAGAAATGTAAGACAAATTGGAAATGCTTTCAAGAGCCCCGTGGCACAAGAGGGACTCGCCCTGGCTTATAACTAAAATTCCATTCTCCATGTCCTAAGGTTCTGTAACAGTTAGTGGGTGTTTTCAGGAGTGCTTGATTATCAGCTTTTTTTTTTTTTCTTTCTCTACTTTCCAATTCTTTCAGAAAGCATGTATTCTTTTATAATTTGGAGTGGGGCATTATCCCCTCTTTTTTAAGTCCTAATTTTTTATTACCTGGGGTTAGTTGATAAGAGTCTTTCTTTAAGTAAAGCAATAAGGAAAGTCTCTTAGAAGATATATCATTTAAGCTGAAACCTAAAAAATGAAAAAGGTTCGGGGTACCCTGGTGGCTCAGTCAGTTGGGTGTCCGACTTCAGACCAGGTCATGATCTCACTGCTTGTGAGTTTGAGCCCCACGTCAGGCCCTGTGCTGACAGCTCAGAGCCTCGAGCCTGGATTCTGTCTCTCTCTTTCTCTCTCTCTCTCTCTCTCTCTCTGCCCCTCTCCTGCTTGCTCTCTGTCTCTTCCTCTCAAAAAGAAATAAACATTAAAAAAAAATTTTTTTTTAAGGCTGAAAATTTTCAAGGACCTTTAAAAGAGCTTTAAAACTCATTTCCAAGTCTCTCTGATAACCACCTTTTTTCCTGTTCAGCCCTTCCATTTGGTTTCTTAGGATGGCGTCATGTTGGACAAACAGGCCATAAGATAAGGTATTTAGTTCTAAAGTTTTCTCTTCATACTATCAATGCGCTCAGACGAAAACAAATGTGCTCCTTTTATCACTGGACACAAACACCCTCACTAACAAATTATGCTAATTAATATCATAAACATTGGAAACAGCATCCTGGAATCGAATCCTGGCCCTGCCACTAGCTGTATAGACTTGAGAAAGTTGCTTAAGCTATCTCAGCAGTAATTTGTCTTAAGATGGGACCCATAATACCTCACTGGGTATTACGAGGATTACAGGAGATGACACGTGTAAACAGTGCAAAATCAGCAATAAATGATGGTTATCACTATAGACCCTTGGATATTACACCCACTCAGACAACCTTTATAGACAGATCCACTTATTTCTTATGCTTTCAGAATAGTCCTATACTTACCAGGACTCTCGACAGCAAGTGAGAGAAACCTAACTCAAACTGGCTTAAGCAAAAAAAGATAATTTATCCCTTCATGTAATGGAAAGTCCAGAGGGTAGCCCTGGCTTTAGGTACAACTGATCTGAACGCCTAAACTATGCCATCAGGATTCTGTTCCTATCCCTCAGCCAGCTTTCCTTTGTGTGGACTCCGTCATTAGGGGGGCTTCCTAGTTGGTGACAAATGTGGATAGCAGCACCTCTAAAGTGACATCCCACCATCTTAGCAACCCAATGAAAACTTATTAAATCCAGCCAAAGCCCAAGGGCTGCTGCCAGTTGGCTCTAAGGACAAGCTGCGGTCATTTGTTCATCCCTGCATCAATCATATGGTCAGGAGACACAACACCCAATAACCCAGGCTGGTTCACATCCCCTCCTGTGAAGCAAAACCCTCCCCAAGCACACAGACTTCAAAGATGGGAGGGCAGTTCCCTAAAAGAAAATGAAAGTGCTGTACCCGGAAACAAGGTAGCACATGCTACAAAGGCAGAAACATCTGATGCTTGCTTTAGCTCCCATCCGTTTTCATTCCCAATTTTCTAATGAGAGAACCAGTCGTCTGTTTGCCAAAATGGGATATCGCCACCTACCTGTCAGTTCTCCGCAGGCTGTCAGTATTAGTGTCTGGCCATTGTGAAATCTCCTTTGCATTAGTTATCTTCTAGTGCTGGCCTCAGGGTTAGGAGTCTGTGTGTGGAGAAGTGTGGGGAGGGAGCACACACGCACTGAAGTGCTGTAGAGATGCCCTAGGCAGGTAAGGGTCCACCCAGTAAGACAGTTCTGCCCGCCTCCTACTTGCTTCCGTCAAATCCTCTGACATCAAGAAGCACATTTAGCACAAAGTAGAAGAGAAATGAAGCCACCACAGTTTATTCACCACATTCTGCTGCAATTTATAAATCACAATACAATTCAAAATGATTCATTTAGCCTTTCTATTTACAAACAAGATGAGAAAAAAGAGGGAGATGAAACAATGTGAAGAATTGCCAGCTTCAACCCAATCAGTAGCAAGGAAGTTTGCCTGACATTCCCAGTTAATCAGGTATCTTGGATAGAAGGTGTTCAGTGTCGGAGGCAGTTTGTGGGAACGGTTACCAAAGTTGGGGCCACAACCCCCCAAATCATAAAACGAGGTGGAATCAAGAAGGGAGATGGGAGAGTCTCAAACTCCTCTCCTGAGCACCTGGAGGTCTGGGTCTGGAGAAGTGCCAGGGGCAGTGGGCTGCATATGGCCCCCAAAAGTCACATCCACCCGGAGCATCAGAATGTGACTGGTTTGGAATAAGGGTCTTTGCAGATGTAATTAAACTCAGGATCTCAAGATGAGATCATCTTGGATTTAGGGTGGGCGTTCCATCCAGCGACAGGTATCCTTATTAGCCGAAGTGATATTCACCACAAGCCAAGGAACTTTACAAGCCACCAGAAGCTGTAAGAGGCGAGGAACAGTTCTCCCCTGGAGACTCCAGAGGAAGCGTGGCCCTGCTGACATCTTGATTTTGGACTTGTGCCTCCCCAACTGTGAGAGAGAAATTCTGTTGTTGTTTTTCCTTAATTTTTTTTAATGTTTATTATTTTTGAGAGAGAGAGAGAGAGCATGAGCAGGGCAGGGGCAGAGAGAGAGGGAGACATAGAATCCGAAGCAGGCTTCAGGCTCTGAGCTGTCAGCACAGAGCCCAACACGGGGCTCGACCCACACAAACTGTGTGATCATGACCTGAACCAAAGTTGAACACTCAACCCACTGAGCTACCTAGGCACCCCAGAAGTGGATTTTTTAAAGTGTTGTTGGGGCACCTGGGTGGGTCAGTTGGTTGAACATCCAACTCTTGATTTCGGCTCAGGTCATCATCCCAGAGTCATGGGATCAAAAGTCCCGTGTTGGGATCTGCACTGAGTGTGGAGCCTGCTTAAAAATCTCTCTCTCTCTCTCTCTCTCTCTCTCTCTCTCCCCCCCTCCCCCCTCTCCCACTCCTTCTCCCTCTGTCCTCCCCCATTCACGCTCACTCTCTCTGAAAAGTAAAAAAAAAAAAAAAAAAAAAAATAGTAAAGTGTTGTCAAGTGGAGGTAGTTCTTTAATAAATAGTTGTTCAAAATTAGCCATCAAGTATGTTGCCATGGCGCTGCTGGCCTCCTCCACGTTGTGATTAGATGATTTGTAAATGTATCATTCTAAAGAAAATAAGGTGGGTTTTCTTTTCCTTACATGGGTAACTATTTCTCAATGAGCTTTATTTATTTGTACTGCCTCCCAAGCAATTGCACTTCAATGTGGGCAGTAATCACATCAATTTAGGCGTTAATAATACAAATTATACTTATTAGACTATGAGCTTTGAATTCTCAGTAATAATGCAGAAAAGGGTTCAGGAGTCATTTAGACCAATGTACTGTGTAGCTGTGACCAAAAGAACACATTTTTTTAAAAGCCCGTAGAGTACTGCATAATGTAAGAGAAAATAAATAAAGGGGGAAAAAAGTGGTGCTACATTTGGACAAACCTATGGTGTGTCTACCTAGAGAACGGTTTCTTGTTCTAATTTCTAGGCCTCAAGAAAAGACAGGAGAGAGAAGAGGGTCTAGAGGGGAACTGAATTGATTAACTCCTGACTACAAATATTTATCAGCTCCCTTGGTGTGTGAGACATTGGTCTAGAGATAAAAAATAAGTGAGACATGGTCCTGAACTTCACAATCTCACAGGAGAGACAGCACAGCTGTAATAGTGCAGGGCGGGGGGAGCACAGGATGGATGTGCAGGGGACACTGAGAGACCACAGCGGGCCCCAGGCCCGCTAAGCACAAGACAGAGGGAGGGGGCACCAAGGGGGCCAGAGTGTGGTGTTGCTGCTGTCTGTCCTGTGTGGGCTTAGGAGCAAGAAAGCCAGTGTGAAGGGAAGGAGGCATGGAGGGGAGGGAGAGTAACTCAGAATATCTGGCAGAAAGGCTGGAGTTAAAGGGTGATGTATAGGGTTGGCTTTGAAGAAACAGGAAGAGGAATCTGTGTCCTCCAAAAGCAGAGAAAAGGATATGAGGGTGGTTATGGATATATGAAAGTTTTGAGGTAAAAGTTAAAAAGGTCAGGGAGATTATACCTAGCATACTCAATTTGCTGAGGTAGGAGTTTTTTAACCTTTTGGGGTGTTAACCGGATGAACACTGTGGATATTTCACTTCTCAGAGATTTTTACATAGAACTTCTGTGAACCAGCCTCTTGAATCCCCACCATGGACTCCGAGCGAGAACCTCCCGTCTACCCAGATGAGACAGGTCGTTGGCTGGGAGGAAGGGGCCAGAACCTGGGAGGTTTGGAATGAACACAGAGGGGCAAGTGAGAGGTACCTAAACAGAGAGGAGAGGAGCAGAAAGCGAATTGGGCAATAACATTGGTCCGGGCTGTGTTGTGAGCCTCTGAGAAGTGCAAGGAATGTCCGTGAGGGAATACTTACGCAACAGACACAAACTCCGGATGGGGTGGCCAAGAGGAGGCTGACAAACTGTGAGGGAGGGCTATAGGAAGCTAAAAGGGAGGCGGCCTCACACTACGCAAAAACCCTTTGAGAAATTCAGAGCACACACTCCCCTGTTGGAGGTGGGCACACCAATGAGCTCTTTGGATCTGTCATAATTGTCCTAACCTCTTTTCTCTTCATGGCCCCATTGGTGCCTCCTCTGTACTTTCCTTTGCCACCTGCACTTCCCCCTCCACAGACAAACATAGGCGCTCTTATTCCATAAGCGGGGTGCCTGGGTGGCTCAGTCGGTTAAGCGTCCGACTTCGGCTCAGGTCATGATCCCACGGTTCATGGGTTTGAGCCCCGAGTTGGGCTCTGTTCTGACAGTTAGCTCAGAGCCTGGAGCCTGTCTTCAGATTCGGTGTCTCCCTCTCTCTCTGACCCTCCCCTGCTCAAGCTATCTCTCTCTCTCTCAAAAATAAATAAAAAAACATTAAAAAAAAAAGATTACTCCGTAAGTGATGTTGAGACTCCTAGGTAGACAAGTAGGGGGGAAATTGGGTTAGATCTCTGTCTCACACTGTAGATTAAAACAAATTCCAGGTAGATCACATATTTTTTAATGTAAAAAAAATGAAACCATAAAAGTACTGGAAGAAAATGTGAGAATTTACTTTTATAATCTCAGAATGGGCAAGGATTGCCTAAAGATAAGTTAACATCTAGAAGCCTTAAAAATAAAGCGTTAATAAATTGAATGATATTTAAAAAAATTCTGTATAGAAAGCAGTCAAAAAACAAATGAATATTTGCAACTCACAAAAGCCTAATTTCCTTAGCATTTGAATAACAGGCAAAAGTCAATAAGAAATTCAACAATGGGCACCTGGGTGGCTCAGCCAGTTAACCATTAGACTTCAGCTGTGTGATCTCAGGGTCCATGAGCTCGAGCCCTGCTTTGGGTGAGCCCTGCTTCTCTGTCTTCCTCTCTGCCCCTCATGGATTCTCTCTCTCTCTCTCTCTCTTTCTCTCTGCCCTGGGCTCACTTGCAACCTCTCTCTCAAAACAAAGTAATTCAACAACAACAAAAAATCAACAAGCCAAGAGATAAACAGACAACAAATATGAACACAATTCATAAAAACAAAATAGTTTAAGCTTAAATATATGAAGAGAAACTCAACCTTGCTCATAAAAAAGAAATGCAAATTAAAACTATGATAAGAAATCACTTTTCAGTTAATAGATTAGCAAAAGTAAAAAATATTAAAATACTCTGTTCGCAAGTGTGGTAGGAAATGTGTTCTCCACATTGCTAGAAGGATGTTAAGTGGTGTGGCATTTTTGGCAATTTGTGAATCTTCATAAAAATTACGTACAACAGAGGGACACCAGGGTGACTCAGTCGGTTAAGCGTCTTGACTCTTGATTTCTGCTCAGGTCATGATATCATGGTTCCTGAGTTTGAGCCCTGGATAGGGCTCTTCACTGATGGTACTTGAGATTGTTTGTCTCCCTCACTCTCTGCCCCTCTTCTGCTTGCTCTCTAAATAAACGAACATTAATTTTTTTTAATTTTTTTTAATGTTTATTTATTTTTGAAAGAGTGACAGAGCATGAAGTGGGGAAGGAGCAGAGACGGGGGGGGGGGGAGCACGGAATCTGAAGCAGGCTCCAGGCTCTGAGCTGTCAGCACAGAGCCCAACGTGGGGCTCTAACTCACGAACTGTGAGATCATGACCTGAGCCATAGACGCTTAACCAACTGAGCTGCTCAAGTGCCCCCAGAAACTCCCATATCCTTTTACTTCTGTGACTCTACTCCCTAGTTTTGTCTCCTACTCATTATGCTTCATCTAAGACACTCTATAGTACTAGTAGGCAATGAAGGTCAGAAACCCAATTCAAATTAGGAGAAGTTTGTTACAGAAACTCCCCATCATTCAGAAGTAAACAGAGCTCAGGAAGGGTGAGGGTGCCTGGAATTAGCGTCCCCAGCCCTGGGGACTCTTTCTCTTCTAACCCTGCTCCCCTCTGAGTTTCTGTGTCATCAACCTCAGGCCCCGCAGGCTGATCTTCTCCATGTGGAGAAGAGCATGGCCGTTAACAATTTTGGATTTGACATCTTATAGCTTCAGCCACACCCAAGAAGACTGGTTCTTTCTTTCATTTCAGGACCCAAATTGCCAGGGAGGACAACCTGGCTCTCCCCCGGCTCCACTCCAGGCCCTGGTTACTGGAGCACTTTGTCCCTGCTGGAGCCATGCTCTATGCTGTGGCTGTGACTCACGTCAACCGCCTCCTCTCCCATGACCCACAAAGCTCACATGAAGTGAGGTGGCCTGGGGACCGTGCTGCAGAAATTGCCTGCTGGCAGATGAGGGTCTCAGGTAGCATCTCCTCCATATAAGCTTCCCAGGCCCACCTCCTGAAAGGCTTTGAGCTGTGCAAAACTTCAGTGCCCCCTCTACATCAACACCTCCAGAAACTGACCTCAAGTGTGCTCCAAAATGGGGTATCAGAGACCTAGTATGCTTGCTACATTTGGAAAGATGATTGTATTCTCCTAGGGTTCACCAACAGACCCGCCTACTTGGCCGGACAGAAGGTCTTTGTCTTAAGGGTGGACAGGAGACAAAGGAGCAGAAGGCTTGCCTTCCTGATTGAAGGTTGTTTGAGCTTCGAGGGAGAGTGAGCCCTGATATTTGGATCCTGATATTTAAAGCTCAGGATCTGGGCTTTCAGATGGTCTTTACTGGGGGGTAAAGGGTGGCTCAGCCTGTCCCCAGGCCAGGGTATATGAATACTGTAGCTTGGTATTAGAATTAAAAAAAAAAAATTAATGGTTTTTTTTTTTTTTTTTTTTTTTTTTTTGGACACAAGAAGAGCATGAGTGAGGGAGTGGCAGAGAGAAAGGGAGACAGGGATCCCAAGTGAACTCTGCACTGACAGCAGCGAGCCCAACACGAGTCTCGAACTCATGAACTGCAAAACTTTGACCTGAAAGTCAGACGCTCAACTGACTGAGCCACCCAGGTGCCCCTGAAATTTAAAAACGTTTTATCTCCTAAAAAATAATAATTTCTAGGGAGGACTCAGGCTTGGCTTCGGTCAGCAGCTCACCCCTGGATCAATGAACTGTACCTGGAATAGAGGAGACACTTCTGTTCTAATTTGTGTTAGGTGCTCACTAGGCTAGATTGGGTGGAGGATGTCAATTCAAAATAACTTGGCAGCTCCTTCAATAAACATGAGAGGGGAGACAGTTGTAGAAGAAGGACCAGTGTTGAACAGTCAGTCCCATATGTCCACTACAGGCCTTCACAGGTGTCTTTTTTTCTACCTATCCCTTAAATACAGATGTTCCTCATAGTTGTCCTCTCTTGCCATTCTGCCTATTCTCCTGTGACTTTGCTTTTTGTCTAGATACCCATGACCCTCAAAACTAAATCTCGGGGCACCTGGGTGGCTCAGTCAGTTAAGCATCCAACTTCGGCTCAGGTCATGATCTCACAGTTTGTGGGTTCGAGCCCCACGTCAGGCTCTGTGCAGACAGCTCAGAGCCTGGAGCCTGCTTCGGAGTCTGTGTCTCCCTCTCTGCCCCTCCCCGACTCATGTTCTGTTTCTCTCTGTATCAATAATACATAAACATAAAAAAAAATTTAAAAAAAACTAAATCTCTAGGCAGACTGCTTTTTTGAATTCAAAATCCCCTGCTTGCTGGACATGTCCACTTGATGCTCCTAGACCCTTCAAATGCATGACCAAATAGAATTTATTATTTGCTTTAAATTGAAATATGCTTGTAGAAGCAAAGAAATCTCTGGGAGAATACACAAGAGACCAGTAGGTGTATCTGGCATGCTCTGACCTCTCCTAGATTTCCTCTTTTATTTATTTATTTATTTATTTATTTATTGAGAGAGAGAGAGAGCAGAGGAGGGACAGAGAGAGAGGGAGAGAGAGAATCCCAAGGAAGCTCCAAACTGTCAGCACAGAGCCTGATGCAGGGCTCCAACTCACAAGCTGTGAGATCATGACCTGAGTGGAAATCAAGAGTTGGACACTTAACCGACTGAGCCACCCAGGGGACCCTAGATTCCCTCTTTCTGTGAACAGACACCACCATCAATGAAGTCACCCAGTCCAGAGCCCAGGAGTCATTCTTGAACTTTGTTATGAACACAACACTGTAAGAACAACTTTTGTAATACATAAATTTGATTATGTTGCTCCCCTACTTAAAGTCTTTCAATGACTCCATAGCCTTCAGATTCAAGTGTCCTCTCTTCAGAATAGCTCACAAAGCCTTCTCTCCTGCAGGTGAGGGTATGTCTGTGCCTCTCTCCCAGCCCCTATTGGTACATCTCTGCTCATGCATGCACCCCACCTTCTGTCCAGTGAACAACCTGGTCCTTCCAAGAGGTGCCTACCAGCTCTGCTTTGGGTGCCCATAAATGTCAGCCAATGGTGCTGTGTTGGCTTGACTCTACTGCTGACACTTTCTCGGGTTTTCCACCAGCATTGTCTTTGTACCTGCTTCTGAGCACAGAGTAGCAAGCATATGAGCCCAGATAAAAATGGGTGTTATTACATTTTATACTCCAGGTTATTTTGAAGACAGAATCCCCTGCTTAATGAAATGCCGTCTTTATTTCATTCTTCAACTTTGACGGACAGGTTCCTTGAACATCCAGCTCAAAAAGGCCCTGCAGTTTCACAGCTTACCTGGCTTCCCCAGCTGGTGGGCCCCTCCCTCTGTCATTTGTCCCATTTGCTTTTTTACTATCGGGAGCTGTTCACCTGCTTTGTCCCTTCCCCACACCATGTTGTGAACTCTGTGAAGGCAATATCCTCTTCTTTATTAGTACTATTTCTAGAGGCTAGCCAAAATGTAATGGATACCCTATAACTTTGTGGGAAGGAAAGAGATAAGGATGGATATGTTAATCCATGGAGAAAGACTATTTTTCCTTCCTATATACTAGCCGGAAAACCTTGTGTGGGGGTGAGGGGAGCAGCTCCTACAGGGTAAGGTAGAGCTAGAAATGTTAAAAATGCCACAGGGAGGCACTAGAATTCCACCTGGGCTCTGTCTGTCAAGAAAAGCCAGCTCCAATGAAGTGTCTTGACCTGGACTGGTGCCTTGTAACAGATGCCTGCCTGGCTGAGCCAAAATGGGCCAAGTGAGATGATTTGAAATGAGGAGTATGGGGGAAATTAATGCAAGAAGGCTACAGCGCTGTCATGGCAAAGAGATGAATGGTCACTCTAAAGGGACTCTAACGTGCATGAATTCCCCCTCCACCTCTGGACAACATCCCCTCTGCCCCCAGGGAGCCAGATCCAGACAACAGCGTATTTGCTCCCTTACCCCAGTTCTCCTCCTCCACTAATTAGGCAAAATACTCGGGCTCATAATATAGGGATATGTTTCTACTGCCACAATAGGTCCCCATTGAATCCTTTCTTCCTCACTCAATGATAGATTACAACTGTCACAAATATTATTACCATTTCCCCCTTTCCTTCCCAAGAGGTCACTGAAATTTTCATCTCAGACGTTTGGGCCCTGGATTTCTGTGTAGGCTGGCGAGAGAGGGGGAAAAAATCCTTTGAAATTTCAAATACATATATCTAACTCCTGCGAGGGACTGGGAAATGTAACCATGGAAACAGAGCATGCCTGTAACCATGGAGACCCATTTAAACCAGCTGGGCCATTACCGTCTAGAAGCTGGTGGGGCTTGGCTGTTACAAGGATAGTTAATATGGTCGAGTGATTTCAGTTGTTTAGGTGAGAATTTTACAGACATTTTGAGCAATTTCTAGGTAGTGCCAATACTTTAAAATGTTCAAGAAAAAGCCTTTTAATAGGACTTCCTCTGTTAGACGAATTTCTAAAGGATCCTCCAAATGTCTTCCCCACCCTCTTACCACACCTTCAGAGCCATCACTTAATCAGACATTCATTCAGCAAACACATGCTAATCACCATGGTGTGCTGGGCACTCTGCTGGATCCTACCATATATGTATCACAGATAATATACACTATCTGTTCCATCAGCTCTAATGCTGAGCCAAGTCCTTGAATAAAAGGTCTATTTATCAAAAGCCTTCTTTACCACAATGCATCAGAATTTGGCTTTGTGGGAAAGCTGGGTGGCTCAGTCAGTTAAGCACCAGAGTTCAGCTCAGGTCATGATCTCAAGGTCCGTGAGTTTGAGCCCCTCATCAGGCTCTCTGCTTTCAACACTGAGTGTGCTTCCGATCCTCTCTGTCCCTTCCTCGCTTTCTCTCTCTCTGTCTCTCAAAAATAAATAAACATTGGGCGCCTGGGTGGCTCAGTCAGTTAAGCTTCTGACCTCAGCTCAGGTCATGACCTCATGGTCCGTGAGTTTGAGCCACACATTGGACTGTCTGCTGTCAGCATAGATCCCACCTCTGACCGATCCTCTGTCCCCTTCTCTCTCTGCCCCTCCCCCACTTACTCTCTCCCATAAATAAATAAACAAACAAACATTGTGTTTCCAGTGAGATGTGAACTAGCCTTTTGTCATTTGAAGGAAAATTCCACTAGCCATGTCATAGAAGTGCTTCACAAAGCCAGATCATTCTGTCTGTCCCATGTCTTTTGTTCTTGCCCTGCACCCCTATAGCCCCATCACTGCCTGGCAACCACAGCTTCTGGCACCTGGTGACAGCTTGTTTTGTGAGCTGCTTTGTGATGTGTTTTGTACCCCATTGTGGTTAAAAGACAGAGAGCTGGAGTCAAATCACTTGTTCCTGCCAGCTTACCAGCGAGCGTGTGCCCTTAGGCAAGTCATTGGAATTCTCTAAACCTCAAGCATCCTCTCTAGAAATGGGAAACAAAGCCCATCTCTTTAAGGTACTTGAGGACAAGGTCACACAGGCTGTGAAGACTGACACTGCTAACAGTTTTGTCTCCTGGTCTTATCTGCATCCCCCAGTATCACTCAGCAAACTTTTAAAAGTTCATGTTCTTCAGTCCCTATTTTACTCAACAGCTAGTCCAAATCTTTACAACCTCCAAGCATGCACCAGAGACCTTTTGGCTCAGCAGGTAGTGAGTGATGGTGGTGAGGACAGCAGTAACAACAGCTGTCATGTGCCCCCTGTTGTACACCAGGCACTGTTCTAAGCCCTTTGCCTATTTAACTCATTTGATCCTTACAACAATCCATTGCGGATTCTTATCCTATATCCGTTAGGCAAATGAGGAAACTGAGGCACATGGTGTTTGGGTGTTTGTTTCTCAGGGTCATAAGCTCGTGAACGGCAGGAAGAGAATGTGAAACCCAGCTGAACCTCCGGAATCTGCCCTCTCCACCATTATGTGGTAGCTGCTCTCTCGCCAGTGACCGTGTCCGACCCTGGCTCACTGGGTCCATTGGTCACATGGGCACGGACCCCCTCAAATGTCTCCTGTTCAGCCCCTGCATTGCCACACTACCAACATCTTCCTCAGCACCTGTCCCAACAGCCTTCCTCAACATTTCTGAGGAAAGAATCAGCCTTCCTCTATCGTGTGCCCACCCTGCCTCAAGTTCCTTGCTCCCCTGATTATTCCCCTTTTCCTGATCCTCAATCTTTCCTCTCATCTGGCACTTTCAGTGTGTCGGTCAGTCCAAGTCTCTCCTATCTTATTAAAAATAAAAATGTGTCTCTCTCCGTTTGTCATCCTCTCCTTTTCACAGCCAAGCTCCTGGAAAGTTTTCTACATCCATCTAGGCTTCCTGACTCAACCCTCTACTGAAACTGCTCTTCCAGTGGCCCCTCAAAGTTCTAAAATAAAGAACCTTGTTAAGGTGCCGATTCTGCTCTCCTCCCTTGCTACCTATTCCTTACATCTGGAGGTCTTTAACCTCTGTCTTGTCTCTCTAGGGACTGTCAGTGTCCTGTCTGTATTGTCATGTATCGAAAGCAATGCAGAAACCGAGGACAGATGTGGAAGTAAAAAAGCCTTTATTGGGAGCGTTCTCAGGCAAGGTTCCCTGGTCCATACAGAAAGGGGCCAGGAGAGTCACACCCTGGAGTGGGGTAGTGCGTTTTTATGGCGTTGGCTGGGGGGGTATGAAGTATTGACACGTTTATGTAAGGTGATTTGTTGGTAGCTGTTTCTTGTTCCAGGGAGGACGTGTCCGTTGTTTAGGGTGGAAAGGTTTGATGAATGCTTCCCTTGAAGGTCTCCAGGTGGGGGGAGTTGTTGAGGTAGCGAGTGGTTTCTTGTTATCTGGGTGCCTGAAGGTCATACCTGCCTCCACGGCCAAACGTGTGTTTAGTCATAACTTTCTTCTGAGTTTCAGAGCAGTCTCTGAAAATGAAGATGAATCATTGTGACCTAGAGGGTCTGCAGGCTCCTCATCGTTGACTGCCCACTGCCGTCCACCCAGGAGTCCATCACCAAACCGGAAGTCATCCTCCAGTCCTCACCTCTCACCTACCTCACCAGGACCTTTTAGTGTAAGTCTTAAATATCTCTTCTTTCTGTTCCTCATCCCCTCCCTTCCACCATTGCCTTGGGCCAGATCCTCATCCTTTCACGTGATATTAAAGTCCCCTCCCTACCTCATGCCTCAAGTATAATGATATCAGGAAGGTCTTTCTAATATACATATCAATCCATTGCTCAAATTTCCTCAAGGATCCTCAATGCCAACATAATGAAAACTATTTTTTTTTTGCATAACAAGGGAAGCCCTTCAAGACCCTGCCTCTTTCCAGCCTCAGCAGTTGTCTCACTACCCCCCTAACCACTGCCTTTCTAGCTCTGTGGCTACAATACTGAACTCCAAATGTAGTAATGGCCTCAAGCATTTCACTCACACTTCCTAGCTTGTCACCTTCCACCGCTTCTTTCTAGAACTGCTTTCTAAATTTGTTCATCGCCACTATCAGCATGAGAAAGCACATGCCAAATGCTGTCAATAACTGAACAAAAAGTTGACCATGCAGCAGACGAGTGACAGGGATAAATTAGTATAGATACCCACGTGTATGACATAACCCAATGACGTACAGACATCACCAGTTCACACACCAGGTGACAGGTTGTACTAGGTGATTTCTAAGGTCTCTTCAAATTCTGTGAACAAAGGCATGAAACCAAGACATCCAGTCAAATCAACCACCATACGAGTGCCTATTATGTGCAAGTTATTTCACTAAATACTGTAATAAATAGGTAAGAATAAACACTTACCAGTATTTAGATCAAAGGTAAATATAATTAAAGGCCATTTAGATGTGAGATTGGGGTGGTTAAATAGGGAAAGACAAAGGAGGGAGCTCATTAAATTTGTTCAGCTAACACTTGTTAGGGCCCAGCTCTGCCAGGCTCTGTGTCCAGGAGCTGGGGCATAACAACAAAACCATGTGCTCGGTGCCCTCAGTGTCTGGCCTGCTGAGGCAGACAGACATACAGCCGTCAAATGCCAAAGGCAGGGGGGAAATGGTGCGATTACTTCTTCCTAGAGAGAGAACAGAGGATGGAGCATGGACCTCAAATAAATTTCCCAGTCGTGGCATTTGTATGGCTCTTTAGGGGCTAATGAGTTTTTTCAAGTGGGGAAGGGAGAGTTCCAAAGCGAGAGAACAGAATGAACAGAAGAAGCACATAGAGTTCGCAGCTGTGGTGCCTTGGAAACCATTGATTTTCTCCACAAAGGACGCGCACAGCAGCAGCTGAGCGACTTGCTCCGAACTCCATAGGCTCCTCCGGGGCCCGAGTGGAGACGTGTAGTCCTGTGTGGCTGGGAGCACGTGCCGTTGGTTGGGAAGTGGGGAAATAGAGCAGGGTCACAAAAAAGCTAACACAAATTTCTCAGATATGCAGAAGGAAAAGTAATTTTGAGTCTAATCTATCACTGATCTAGTCTTCCTTCTCTGCCCTACCCACTCCTTTGCCAAGAACAGAAGTAACTAAGTAGCTAATACAATGATTTCACAATCGCTCACCTTGCTCTCTGCTTCTCTTCCCAAGAAGAGTGCTGAGGACTATGGTTTTTACAGCCCCATGATATCCAAAAAGAGTTGGGGTCTTAAGAAGCTATGATAGCACCTCTTTCCCCTTGGGTGCTGCCTGCCATGCTAGCATTTGAGGCTGAGAGTCCATGGTTACTTTGATCTAACTTAGCCAGACCCAGCCAGCCAGCAGCACTCTTTGGACTCCGAGCCCCCACTGGGCCCCCCACACTCTGAGATCTGTGACTTCCAATCAAGCCTGGCCTGGGTGCTCTTCCCTACACAGGTCTTCGCTGTAGAACAATCTCCTCAGCACATCTTGAGCTCCTCAGCTAAACTCTACATTTTACCTGTGCCATACTGGAATCAAGGACATCTTTGGCCATTAAACCTCAGAGAGCCCCTCTCCTTAAGCAAGATGAATAGTTGCACACAGGAGCAATTCAAATATTTACATTTTTTTAATGTTTATTTATTTTGAGAGAGAGAGAGCATGCAAGCAGGAGAGGAGCAGAGAGAGGGAGGAAGAGGAAGAATCCCAAGCAGGAGATGTCAGCACAGAGATGGATGAGGGGCTCGATCCATCGAACCACAAGATCATAACCTGAGCCGAAACCAAGAGTCGGACGCTCAACTGACTGAGGCACCCAGGCACCCCGCAATTCAAAATATTTAAAAGCTCTTGAAGTGATATCTGCACCCTTGTGTTCATAGCAGTATTCTTCACTATAGCCAAGATGTGGAAGTGACCCAAGAGTCCCTGGATGGATGAATGAATGAATAAGGAAAATGTGGTGTATACATACAATGGCATGTTATTCAGCCTTTAAAAGGAAGGAAATCCTGTCAGGTGCTACAAAATGAATAAACCTTTAGGGTATCATGCTAAGTGAAATAAGCCAAATGCAAAAGGAAGAATACTCTAGGATTCTACTTACTTGAGCTCTCTAGCATAGACAGATTCACAGAAACAGAAAGGGACTGCAGGGAGGGAGTTTTCTTTTTTAATTAAAAAAAATTTTTTAAGGTTTATTTATTGTTCAGAGACAGAGCCCAACACGGGGCTGGAACTTGAGGACCTGAGCTGAAGTCAGCCGCTTAATCTACTGAGCCACTCAGTCACCCCAGGGTGAGTTTCCTTTAATACAGATACAGAGTTTCAGATTTACAAGACTAGGAAATTCTGGAGCTCTGCTTTACAACAATGTGAACACTTAATACTACTGAACTACACTAAAAAATGTTAAGATGCTAAATTTTATGTTATGTGAGTTTTTTTTACAATTAAAAAAAACCCCTGCAAATAAAAAACAATAAACCCAAAATATTTTAAAAGCCAATAGAGCACAAGCACCGCACAATCCAAATGGACCCTGGTGTTTACTAACCGGATCAGGCCATCAGAACAGCTATGAACCACCAGGATGACTCTACTAACTCTACTAACCCCGGATGACTCCCAGACTGGCACGGGAGCACCCTCAAAGAAGGCCTCCATCCCCCCCAACTTAACTGCATTCCATCTCCTGTCCAAGCACATTTCTGGCCACCTCTTCTATCTCTCGTTCCTCTTATTCTTCTCTCCATAATTTCTCATGCCCGCAAGGACTTTTATTTCGTTTATCATTCATAGGTTTTAGGTGCAAGACACAGAATGAACTCTGGCAGAGTCAAGGGGCAAAGGGACTCATCAGAACGCATTGGAAAGCCGGCAGGATCACTGGGAGAACCAGAACCAGGCACCAAGGCCCTGCAGCCAGAAACAGTGCTCACAACAAGGCTTTAGAAACACTGCTGTTGCTATGGACACTGGACCCCACAGGTTCCTCCACCGATGACACTGGACACTGGATGCAGCCAAGATCACTGTCATCACCCAACACCAGAATAGGCTCTGTGCTACACCCGCTTCTTCCAAATATCAGCCTTCTAATCAATGTCAAGGTACATATATATATCTGACTGGCATATGCCTCACTTACATTCAAGGGAAGCTAGGAAAGCAAGTGTCTGTGATATTTTCTTTTCTTTTTTTAAGGTTTATTTATTTATTTTTGAGAGACACAGAGAGAGCACAAGAAGGGGAGGGGCAGAGACAGAGGGGGACAGATCTGAAGCGGGCCTCATGCTGACAGCAGAGAGCCCAGTGCAATGCTTGAACCCACAAACCGTGACCTGAGCTGAAGTCGGACACTTAACCGACTGAACCAACCAGGTGCCCCGTATCTGATATTTTCTGATTCTATAGTGGGTGTAGTCTCTGGTGAAATAGAAAAAAAAGGGCTTCAAAGTTTGTACAGTCAGTATGACTAGCATGCTATAGATTCCCCTCACATCTTATTTTCCTACTTTATGGTTTTACTTGCCTAGCTGTCCTGGAAATTAGGGATAGGCTTGCCAGGCTTAGCAAATAAAAATACAAGATGCCCAGTTAAATTTGAATTTCAAATAAACAAGTAATTTTTTTAGTGTATGTCCCATACAGTATTTGGAACATATTTATATTTTAAAAACTTTTCACTGTTTATCTGAAATTTAACAGTGCAGCCTTCATTTTATCTAGCAACCCTCCTTAAGGCTATCTTTTCTATATGAAACTACACTTTTCTATACTATACCAGGGCCTGGTTCCTGGGTACGTTAAAGATAATAACATGCAAAATCCATATTCAAAACAAGCCTGACTGCCTAATCATGGTTTTAAGTGCCAAAAAATGGAAATTACCCAGACTTTCTCCTTGCACCCATAACAGATTTTCATCTCCTTCAAGTCAGATATATGCCTAGAACCAACTAAGGGGAAAATTATGTCCTTGGGAAAGCAAAGGAGAGAAGCACATTAATATTCTAAAAACAATTACCCTGTTGCAATAAGGACAAGTAGAGTAAGCAGTGCAGAAAGATTTTATGAATTTTTTATACCGGGCCCTCTCAAATTCGAGGACCTCAAGTTGACTCTGACTCACATTTAACAGGGCTTTAATAGGAGGTGAAACTATAAAGTACTGAAACTGGTTTTCATGTGCTGTGTATGGAAATGAGTCTTGTGAGTCAACGATTACTGCAGCTCTCACCTCCCACGTGGCAAGGGGGATCCATTACCCAACTGTCAGTTTGTCCTTTTGATGTGGAAAGGCAAATGATTTTCAAAGCCACCACATTTCCCTATATTATAGAAAATTACGGGACTATTTTGTAACGTTATCTAAAATCATAAATAATGCAAACAAGGCACATAACTTTGCCCAATTCTTCTAAAGCAACACACACACAAAGACTTTACTCATTTACTCAGGTCTTACATAAGAAATAATTAGACCTTCGCAAACCCATGTCAGCTGTCTCTGGGCTGCCAGCTCAACCACAGTGGGATAGCTCCAAGCCACAAAAAATAAACGGTGTGTCTGAGGGCTGATGTGCATGTGAGAATATATTTTACTAGCCAGCCTGGGTCCTTGGAAAGAGAACTGATTTATGCATTTGCTTAAATTAAATCTTTCTTCAATTCCTCTAACATGCTTGTCCCTCTCATTTCAGAGCCTTTGTGCATGTTGTTCCATCCTCCTAGAACCCTCTTCCTTGCTTCTTCTAGTTAACTCCCTTAGACCTCTACTCAAAATCATTGCCTCAGGAAAAAGTCAATTTTCTGACCCCCCAGACTGGATCAGGATACCTCTTTATAGTTTCAGAGTTTGCTCCACCATTTTATCACAGTTTATTAAGATATAGTTCTGAGATTTGGGGGTGAGTGTCTCATCTCCTGTCTTCCTTAGCAATGAAAGTTTTAGCTGCACTTATACCAGCCAGAGACCATTTTTCCCAGCCTCCCTTGCAGCTAGCTGGGGCCATATGACCAGCTAAGCCAATAGGAAAAGTTCACCTTGGAGTGAAGCCTCTCCTTTCCTTTTTCTCCCTCTCACAGGTGGGAGGGCACCTAGGTGAATGGCCTTCACCTTTGCAGGGGTAAAGGGATGAAAACAACTTGAGTCTCCATCACCAAGAGCCATCAGACCAGCCCTCCACTGACGGTAGGGATTATTACTTGAGGAGGAGTTAAACTATTTTCTTATTTAAGGCACTGTTTTGTGTCTCTGACTAAAGAAGCTAGCTACAGGGGCGCCTGGGTGGCTCAGCTGGTTGAGCATCCAACTTTGGCTCAGGTTGTGATCTCACAGTTTGTGGGTTCAAGCCTTGTGTTGGGCTCTGTGCTGACAGTTCAGAGCCTGGAGCCTGCTTCATAATCTGTCTTCCTCTCTCTCTGCCCCTCCCCCACCCATGCTCTGTTTCTGTCTCAAAAATAAATAAACATTAAAAAGTTTTTAAAAAATTAAAAAAAAATAAAGCAGCTAGCTATAACCAACAAATGCAGAGTTGAACCCAGGGCCACTTGACTGACCCCGGAGACCAAGACCTGAACCACCACAGTATGATGTTTTTTGTTTTTTTTTCTTTAAATGTTTGTTTATTTTTGAAAGAGAGAGAGAAAGAGAGAAAGCACACACACGTGAGCAGGGGAGGGGCAGAGAGAAAGGGGGACAAAGGATCCAAAGTGGGTCCCGCACTGACAGCATTGAGCCCGTTGCAGGGCTCAAACTCACAAACTGTGAGATCATGACCTGAGCCAAAGTCAGAGGCTGAACTGACTGAGTCACCCAGGTGCCCCTCAATTGATTTCAATTTAATTCAGCCTTTTTAATGCCTGAATAATAACTTATGGTGTTGTATACTATAAATTATTCAGCCATGGGCTTTGTTTCCAGCTTTTTGTTACAACAAGTAATTCTGCAGTAGCATCCATGTACATGTGTCTTCATGAACTACTGGTTTTGTCTCTATGTGTCTTCATGAACTACATGTGTCTTCATGAACTACTGGTTTTGTCTCTATGGGATATTCCCAGGTATAGACTTTCAAAAGATATATGAATTTTTAATTTTAATGAATATTGTTTTCAGTTGCAATTGCTTGCTTCCCTAGAGCCATCGTTTTTCCCCTCCACTCCCTACAAGTCTCTTTCCCCACTTCCTGTTATATCCTTCCTCTCTTTATTTTCTGTAATTAAAAGACTGACATTTTTTTTTTTTTGGCGGGGGGTCAAATCCAATAGGCTAAAATGTAAACCATTTGTGCTAATCTATGAAAATACAATAAATATTATTTTAAAAAATCATCAGCATATTAAAAGACTCAAAAGGAAGAAGCCCTCTTCTGCAAGGGATAGAGTGACTAAGATTATAGCTATAGGTATGGGGCGCCTGGGTGGCTCAGTCAGTTGGGTTGAGCATCTGACTCTTGATTTTGGCTCATGTCATGATCTCATGATCATGAGATAGAGCCCCGAATCAGGCTCCGCCCTGAGTGTGAAGCCTGCTTGGGATTCCCTATCTCCTTCTCTCTTTGCCCCTCCCCTCCCCTGCTCTCTCTCTCTCTCAAAATAAATAAATAAGCATTTAAAAAAAAAGAATGTGGCTATCGGTATGTAATGTGATACTTATTTTCCCTCTCTTTCTTTATTTAATCAACATATATGTTTACAAATGCCCAAGCACTATGACAACTAAATATTATCGGTAGCAAATTATGCAGTAGTCTGCCAATGTTTCTTAGGTAATTCATTATACGGAGTGTTGCTTTCCTAAGGCATAACCTGCCCCCCCCCCCAATCCCACTCCCAGGACTATTTATTCATTTGACAAGTATTTATGGAGTTACTGCTACATGCTAGGCACTGTGCTAAATGATGGGCATATAGCAGTGAATAAGATGGACAAGATCCCACTCTTCAGAGCTTATCTTCTAGCTGAAGACAAAGATGTTAAACTAATTACACATGTGTTTGGATAATATTTTTTAAAGTTTTTATTTAGTCATTTAAGTAATCTCTACACCCAACGTGAGGCTTGAACTTAGAACCCCAAGATCAAGGGTCACATGCTCTTCCCATTGAGCCAGTCAGGTGCCCCTGAATAATATATTTATGCTGATAAGATATACATAACACAAAAATTATTTAACCCACTATATTGTATCTCTTATTAAAGTTGCCTATATCCAATGAATGCAGATTTAAGCATTTTTATGTATATAGTTCAGTGGCAGTAAGTACACCCACATGGCTGCGCCACTGTCAACAACTTCCAGCTCCAAGTAACTCTGTTCATAGTGCAAAACTGTAGCACAGTACTGTTAGATACTAACTCCCCATTCCCTCCTCCCCGGCCCTAGGCAACCACCATCCTGCTTTTTGTCTCTATGAATTTGACTGCATAATTCTGTCAAGGTTCATCTATGTTGTAGCATGTGACAGAATTTCCTTTCTCTTTAAGGTTGAACAAATCTTATTCTATGTACAGACCATATTGTGTTTATCTATTCAGCAGTGGACACCTGGGATGCTTCCATGTTTGGATATTTTTAAACTCTTCTTTTCTTTTCTTTTCTTTTCTTTTCTTTTCTTTTCTTTTTTCTTTTCTTTTCTTTTCTTTTTTCTTTTCTTTTCTTTTCAACTTCCCTTCCCTTCCCTTCCTTTCCCTTCCCTTTCCAAGAAGCTTAAGCTTCACACTAGACTGGTAAAGACTAGAAAATTATTTCTCCCAGATAACTTTCACTACACATTCCCAGACAGTGTGTGTGTGTGTGTGTATATATATATATATTTTTTTTAAACTACTATTTTAAAAATATTAACCAGGGGGCACCTGGGTGGCTCAATCGGTCCGACTCTTTGTTTTGGCTCAGGTCATGATCTCATGGTTCATGAGTTTGAGCCCCACATTGGGCTCTATGCTGACAGCTCAGAGCCTGGAGCCTGCTTCGGATTCTGTGTCTTCCTCTCTCTCTGCCTCTCCCCTGCTGGCACTCTGTCTCTCTCTGTCTCTCAAAAAGGAATAAACATTAAAAATAATAATAAAAAAAGAAATAAAATAGTGAAACTGTGTTCATTGTCCCAGAGGAGGTGTGGAAGGGCCAAAAGCTTTTCCAAGGGTTTTTCTGGCTGCTGTTGCCCAAGAGCCTAGGTACTTAAGGAAATAGAACTAGATAGGACTCTAGGTATCTTAACAGTCAGCTTCATGGACAGATAACATTAAAGACAAAATGGTCACCCCCTAATAACTTCTCTTCTCTCTTCAACTATAGAAACTTACTCCTGGGGTGCCTGGGTGACTCAGTTGGTTAAGCTTTCGACTTTGACTCAGGTCATGATCTCACGGTTTGTGGTTTTGAGCTCCGTGTCAGGCTCTGTGCTGACAGCTCAGAGCCTGGAGCCTGCTTCAGATTCTGGGTCTCACTCTCTGTGTTCCTCCCCCACTTGTGCTCTGTCTCTCTGTCTCTCGAAAATAAATAAACGTTTAAAAAATTTAAAAAAGAGAGACTTAATCCTATATCTCTGTAGAACCCTTTGGGACCCCAAATTGACTGAAATTATATTTCTACCACCATGGTTGAATGGGATCTTGAAGTATAAATTAAATTACATTTCTTGCTCACCTAGGCTGTGGACTAGGACCTCTGCACGGTGAATGATGTAATTATGGTCGTGTTACATGCTGTCAGAGAAGGGCTATTTTCTAGCTCCAAACTCATATCCGATGAGATCTTAGGACAAGGACCTCAAATGGATGGTGGGGGGAAGGGACAGCAGATGAGCAGGGTAGGCTTCCTTAAATTTGAACTGAGATCTCAAGGATGAACATGAAGCAATTTGACAAAGGCTATGGGCCAACAAGTTGCATCATATCTTAAGTGCTGCTAGCCCACAACATTCCCATGTCCTCTTCCTGAAAAGGCAGCTCCCACCTTTGCTTTTGTTACCAGGGAAACTTGTCCAGCACTCCCCCTTACTATAACCCTATTTTCTCCATTCTTCTCTTTTTTTTAATGTTTATTTTTGAGAGAGAGAAAGAGAGAGTGTGCGTAGGGGAGGGGCAGAGAGAGAGGGAGACATAGAATCTGAAGCAGGTTCCAGGCTCTGAGCTGTCAGCACAGAGCTAGATGCAGGGCTCAAATCCAGGAACTGCAAGTGCAAGATCATGACCTGAAGTCAGACACTTAACCAACTGAGCCACCCAGGTGCCCCTTAATTCTTATTAGCATTGCTGAGGCATCTAGAATTCCATGTGGACTTAGTCATTTTCTAGGAGCTTTATAGAGAGAATTCTTTTTAAGATACTATCTTGATCTTTGCAGCTTATCTTCTGAACATCTGAGGATTCTTCATACAGCACAGGCATTATTAGCTCACATGTGTTTTCCCTAGCAATATTCATGTTCAATCCTAACACTCTATCCCTTATCATAGAGCTGTCATGTTGAGAAGCAAATAAAAGAAGAATATTTCCCCCACATCATTAATTACTCCATGTTTAAGCAGACACAAACACTTATCCTCTTTGGATTTGGGAACAGCTACTCTGGTGACCAGCTGGGACTCCCTGGGGCTTTAAGAGTGTTAATCACCAGACTAAAGCTTTGTTCTTTTTTAGACTTTTCATCAGACTAAATTAAAGGCCCACTTAGATCTCTTCCCCTGGTTAGAATAGGCACAACATTTGGTGACTAATTTCTCATATACCCACTAGTGATTCTTTTTTCCACTTACTTTAATTTTAGACCATTTCTATAGAAATATAAGGAAATTATAATTTTTATTTAGCTAAATCTGTTTTCTAGTTCCAAACTCATATCCAGTTATCTACTACATCTCCCCTTAAATATCTTATGGGCATCTAAAAAGGAAAAAAATGGGGCACCTGGGTGGCTCAGGCGGTTGAGCGTCCAACTTTGTCTCAGGTCATGATCTCATGATCTGTGAGTTCGAGCCCCACGTCAGGCTCTGTGCTGACAGCTCAGAGCCTGGAGCCTGCTTCGGATTCTGTGTCTCTTGTCTCTCTCTGTCCCTTCCCTGATCGTAGTCTGTCTCTCTCTCCAAAATAAATAAATGTTTAAAAAATTTTAATTAAAAAATTAAAAGGAAAAAAAAATTCTACACTCAGAATTCTGACACCAAATATGTGGGGTTTTCTCCACACCAAGAACTTTTCTAATTCTCTGTGGACACGAACTGAGTGTCCTACCATTCAATTCAGATCTGACACTATCTCTCCAGAGTGAGCCTCAGATGCCGCAGGTTAAGGGCTGCCCCACCAGACTGCCCCCTCCTCAAACACCAAACACAAGTTCTAGGCTGCTCTCTGTACTTCTGACTGAGGGATTCTCATGACTCTCTTCTCAGGTTTGATGACTTGCTAGAATGGTTCGCAGAACTCAAGAGAAACATTTTACTCACTATTACTGGCTTGTTTTGGAGGGATACAACTCAGGAACAGCCAAATGGAAGAGACACATAGGACACGGTATGCAGGGGGAATGTATGTGGGCAGAGCTTTGGGACCCTCTCTGGGCACACCAGCCTCTCCGTATCTCCATGGAGTTACCAACCCAGAAGCTCTCCAAAGCCTGCTGTTTAGGGTTTTTATGGAGGCTTCATTGCATTGGTATGATTGGTTAACTCATTTTTTTCCAGGGGGTGAGGGGAGATTTGAAAGTTCCAACCCTCTGGCAAGCAGCCCCCATCCTCTGAGAGTTATTATGAATAACCTCCTCTCACCCTATGACTCAGGAAGTTACAAGGGTTTTAGAAGTTCTGTGCCAGGAACAGGGAGCAGAGACCAAATGTATATTTCTTTGTATTTCACAACATCTCAAGATAATCATGTCCCAAACTGAAGATTCGTGATCTTTCTCCCGAAAAATTTTTTAACATTTATTTATTTTGAGAGAGAGAGAGACACACAGAGAGAGAGAGCGAGAGAGAGAGAGAGAGCGTGCGCACCACCAGGGCAGAGAGAGGGGGACAGAGAATCTGAAGTGGACTCTGTAATGACAGCAGAGAGCCTAATGCAGAGTCCGAACTTGAACCGCAAGATCATGACCTGAACCGAAGTCGGATGCTTAACCGACTGAGCCACCCAGGGCCCCACTTTCTCCCCAAATTAATCAATATTGCCAGTATCCACCCACACACCCAGTATGATCTGGACCCCGAGAGGCATTTACACGCTGTTCTCCTGGCCTAGAATGCTTCCCCCCACTCGATACCTGATTGGCTTCCCCTCATCAGACTTCAGCTGAAAAGTCACTTTGTCAAAGAAGCCTTCCCTTTCCCAATCTAAAGACCCTTTCTGAATCTAAATGATATTCTCTCATGTTTCCTACACTTCGTGATAGCACTTATCACAGATTTTAATAATGTTTGATGATGATGTGTTTATTCTCTGGCTCCGCAGCTAGTATGGCGGTGTGAAGAAACCATGATTCTGACTCTTCCTATGAGTACCCAGCACAGCACCTGCTGCTAAGTGGCCACCCGGTGTTTGCTGGAAAAATGAGTAAATTGTCTATATCTGTGTTTAAAAAAAATTTTTTTAATGTTTATTTTTGAGAAGGAGAGAGACAGAGCATGAGCAGGGGAGGGGCAGAGAGAGAGGGAGACAGAATCCAAAGCAGACTCCAGGCTCTGAGCTGTCAGCACAGAGCCGGACACGGGGCTCATCCACAAACTGTGAGATCATGACCTGAGCCAAAGTCAGACGCTTAACCAACTGAGCCACCAGGTGCCCCTGCATCTGTATGTTTTAAAGCAAACGCCCCAAAATTGTTCTCCTAGATGATAATATAGGTTTCCTCACAGAATGGTTGTGCGGTCAAATAAATTTGATAAAATACCTAGTTAATGTTAAGCAGGTTTCTGTACTGCAGGATTTCACACAGTCTATAATTTGTTACATAACACTGTGAATATAGTACTTCAGAGGGGAAATGAATGTGAGGCTTCTCCAACAAGTTGAATTGTAGAACCTTTATTTCACAGTCTTTCAATATGAGTGTTCTGTGGACCACGTCAGGAGAAGTTCTAGCAAACAGTAATTTAACTTAATAAATATTCTTTTTAGGGCCACCTGAGTGGCTCAGTCAGTTAAGCGTCCGACTTCAGCTCAGATCATGATCTCACCGTTTGTGAGTTTGAGCCCCACAGTGGACTCTATGTTGAAAGCATGGAGTCTACATATGATTTCTCTCTCCCTCTCTCTTTGCCCTTCCCCAGCTTGCTCTCTTCCTCTCTCTCAAAAAAAAAAAAAAAAACACATTAAAAAATTTTAATAATAAAAATAAATAAAATAAATATTCTCTTTAAAAAGTATAGAACTGTGAACTCATAAACGAAGGTTGTTTTATGTTGCTCAGTTTGTGGTAATTTGTTACATAGCAATAGAAAACTAGTACATGCATGAAAAGGGAATAATAATAATATGAGAAAGCTTTCATGTCAGACATGCTGCTGGATTGTATGTGGAGCTACATCTGTCTCCATGTCAAGGTATTATAGTGTAGATAATGTGGAAGATTCTGCAAGAGTCTGTATTATTGCATAGCAAAGAGCTCAGTTTTGAAATCTAACTAACCAGATTTAAATAATGACTCCACTTCTTATATGTTGCTTGATATTCCATAAACTATGTAACAGCTAGGGATATTGTGAAAAGTAAATGAAATATATATACCTATTAGAATGGCCAAAATCTGGAACATGGATGCAACCAAACATTGCCAAGGATTTGGAGCAACAAGAACACACATTCATTGCTGGTGAAAACACAAAACGGTACAGCCACTTTGGAAGACAGTTTGACTGTTTCTTACAAAACGAAACATATTTTTACCATACAAATCCAGCAATTACACTTCTTGGTATTTACGCAAAGGAACTGATAATCTATGTCTACACAAAAACCTATACATGGATATTTTTAGCAGCTTTATTTATATTGCTGAAACTGAAAAGCAAGGTGTCATTCAGTAGGTGAATGGGCAAATAAACTGTGGTCCATGCAGATACTGGAATACTGGCCAGCACTAAAAATAAATGAGCTATCAAGCCATGAAAAGACATGGGGGAACCTTAAATATATATTACTAATTGAAAGAAGCCAATCTGAAATGGCTACATACTGTATAATCCCAACTACATGATATTCTGGAAAAGGCAATATTGTGGAGACAATAAAAAGGTCAGTGGTTGCTGGAGTTGAGAGTGTGGGGAGTGATGAGTGATGTGCTCTGAGAGCACAGAGGATGTTTAGGGCAATAAAAATACTCTGCTCTCTGGGGCGCCTAGGTGCTCAGTCAGTTGGGCATCCGACTCTTGATTTTGGCTCAGGTCATGATCCCAGGATCCCATTGGGCTCCATGCTGAGCATGCAACCTATAATCTCTCTCCCTCTGCCTCTCTCCCCCATATGTGCTCTCGCTCTCTCTCTCAAAATAAAAAATAAAAATAAATACTGTGCACTGTATGATATTATAACAATAGATATATGTCATTATACATTTGTCTAAACCCATGAAAAGTACAATGGACCGAAGCAAGGTGGACATCTTCAGTACCATCCTGATTCTTGGATCTATATTTGTCCTGCTGAGGAATAACAAAGAATATTAACATTTAGTGGGTTAGTGGAAGAAGGGGAGTCTATGAAAGTATCTGAATAAGAATAAACAGAGGAAAGGCAGTTAAAAATTTTTTTTAACTTTGGAAGAGAGAATTTTAAAGGAGGAGTAATTACTATGTCTAGTGCTATGCTGAGTACACCCAAAGTTTGCATTTGGAAATTGCAGCATTACTTTCATTAAGAGGAAATCACAAAGAAATTAGAAAATGCTTAGAGATAAGTGAAAATGAAAACACATTCGAGCTTGCATATTTGCTGCAAGGGAAATTAATAGCTCTAAACACCTTTTAGAAAGAAGAAACCTAATAAGCTAGGCTGTCACCTCATGACATTGGAAAAAGAAGGGCAAATTAAACCCAAAACAAGCAGAGAAAGGAAATAATCAGAATTAGAACAGAAACTAATTAAGTAGACAATAGAAAAACAACAGAGAAAAGCAATGAACTCAAAAATTTGTTCTTTGAAAAGATAACATAATTGACAAATCTTTAGCTCGAGTGGCCAAGGGAAAAGAATGGAGATTCAAATTACTAAAATCAGAAATGAGGGTACCTGGGTGGCTTAATCAGTTTAAGCTTCCGACTCTTGATTTCAGCTCAGGTCATTATCTCATGGTTGTGAGATAGAGCCCCATATCAGTGCTTGGGATTCTCTCTCTCCCTGTTCCTCTGCCACTCCCCCGCTTGCACTCAAGAAAGAGAGAGAGACTGAGAAGGAGAGAGAGAGAGAGAGGGAGGAAGGAAGGAAGAAAGGAAGGATGGAAGGGAGGGAGGAAGAAAGAAAGGAAAGGGAAGGGAAGGAAGGAAGGAAGACAGACAGACATTATGGGGTACCTGGCTACCTTTGTCGGAAGACCATACACCCTTGATCTCAGGGTTGTGAGTTCAAGCTTCACACTGGGCATAGAAAGTTACTTTAAAATAAATAAATAAATTAATTAATTAAAAAATAAGGACTGACATATTTAAAATTTAAAAAAAAAAGAAAAAGAAAGAAGGAACTTTGCTATTGACCCTCCAGAAATGAAAGGATTGAAAGAGTCAACAAATTAGATAACTCAGAAGAGATGGTCAAATTCCTAGAGACACAGAAAATATCAAAACTGACTCAAGAAGCACTAGCAATGAGGCAGAAAGCCTGATGGGGGTCACAGAGGTGAGGAAGGGCAGATGTGAATGGACTATTCCATGAAGAAGGTTGGCTATGAAGGGAAAGAGACAAATGTGGTTACTAAAGCTGGGGTGTGGCCCACAGAGTCAGGGTTTCTTTTTTTTTTTTTTTTTTTTTTTTTTGGTTCTGTTTTCAGGTTGCAGAAACTAATTTCCTTTCTTTCTTTTTCTTTCTTTCTTTTCTTTTTCTTTCTTTCTTTTCTTCCTTCCTTCCTTTCTTTTTCTTTCTTTCTTTCTCTCTTTCTTTCTTTCTTTCCTTCCTTCCTTCCTTCCTTCCTTCCTTCAAGTAGGCTCCACACCTATCGTGGGGCTTGAAAATACAACACAGAGATCAAGAGTTACATGCTTTGCCAACTGAGCCAGCCAGGACGCCTAGGATGCAAAAACTTGAACACAGTCAAATAATAAAAGACCAATGGAGATGAGGAATTGAGGACATAAGAGGAGAAAGAGGAACAGAAGGTGGCATGAGGTGGGACGGTATCCAGAAGGAAAAGTCAATGCCCTGCCTGCCCTCAGCCACAAGGACCAGATGTGGGAAGACAAATGACCTCTACTTGCAAGGTCCACGGGGAGGCCATGTCTCCAGGAAGAGTCAGATTTCTGTTGAGGCAAGAAGGTGGAGGGAGTACAGACTGAGACTATATTTTCAACTAAATAGATGTCTCAGAGGACATAAAGAGAATGATTAAAACAGAGGCCAGTAGTAGCAGCAGGTGGATGTACACTTGGGTCTCAGTCATCATAGAAGCCAAACAGAGCTATAATTCATGTCAACTCTGGGCAGAGTGCCATTCTCCAAATCTTTCTCTTTCCCAATACTCCAGACTAATACTAATACTGATACTTCTATTATAGAACTTAATTGCATTGTATCATAATTGCATGTTTACTTTATGTCCCCTACTAGACCATGACAGTAATTAGTATAATTTTTACATAATGGCTTTTGTAGTTTTATTTTTTCACTTAGATCTCCAGGTCAGTCATTATAAAGAGGAACTCTAAAAAAGCTCTTACTGTAGAAAATTTTAAGTATATACAAAAGTATGGGCAATAGTATAATGACCCTTCTCATCACCCTGATTCAACAATTATCAATTCATGACCATTCGTCCTTCATTTATGCTCCCACCCACACCACTACCCTGATTATTAGAAGCATATCAGGGTTATCATATTTCATCTGAAATGTTTTCATGTCTAAAAGATAATTCTCCTTTTAAAAACATAACCACATGGGGGCACCTGGGTGGCTCAATTGGTTGAGCAGTCACCCTTGATTTTGCCTCAGGTCATGATCCCAGGGCTGTGGGATTGAGCCCCCACATTGAGCTCCTCGTTGAGCAAAGAGTCTGCTTAATATTCTTACTCTCTCTCTCCCACTGACCCTCTACCCTGCTCATGCTCTATCTCTCTCTAAAATAAAACAAATAAATAAAACATAACCAAATGTTATTATTATATATATTTAAAAATCAACAAGTTCTTCACCACCAAATACAGATGAATGTTTGAATTTCCTCATTTGGCTCATAAAAATTGTAAACTTTAAAAAAATTGTATTTAGTTATTTTAAAATATGATTATCTCGTTGTTTTTTTAAATGTTTATTTGTGGGGCGCCTGGGTGGCTCAGTTGGTGGAGCAACTGACTTCGGCTCAGGTCGTGATCTCGCAGTTCGTGGGTTCAAGCCCTGCATCAGGCTCTGTGCTGACAACTCAGAACCTGGAGCCTGCTTCAGATTCTGTGCCTCCCTCTCTCTCTCTGCCCCTCCCTCCTTCATTCTCTCTCTCTCTCTCTCTCTCTCTCTCTCTCGGTCTCAAAAATGAATAAACATTTTTAACACATTCTATTATTCATTTTTGAGACCGAGAGAAAGTGAGAGAGAGCACACACTCACAAGAGAGGGAGGGGCAGAGAGTGAGGGAAACAGAGGTTCCAAAGCAGGCTCCACACTGACAGCAGAGAGCCCGATGCAAGGCTCAAACTCATGAACACTAGATCATGACCTGAGCTGAAGTGAGGTGCTTAGCCAACTGAGCCACCCAGGTACCCATATTTTTATCTATTTGTTTTTTAAGATTTTATTTTTAAGTAATCTCTACACCTAATATGAGGCTCAAACCCACTACCCTGAGATCAAGAGTCATATGCTCCACCAACTGAGCCAGCCAGGCACCCCTTAAGACTCCTTTTAATATCCTAAACTGTTTCCCACATTACGGATTTTGATTATTGCATTTCCATGGTGTTTTACATATTTCTAAAGAGGATTTTTTTTTAAACATAGTTTACCCTGTTAAAATATACAGCTTGATTATCATATTCAATTGTTAACATGTTATTTTAGAACTCTGTGGCTACAAATAATGAGCACCAACCCAAGCTGTCCTAAGCAAAAAGATGGAACTTTGAAAGTAGCAAACTAGCAAAGGCTGCTGGCTCCCTCCCCTCCTCCGGTTCTGCCCTAATACAACTGGGTTATTATGATAATAACTGAGCAATTTCATGTATTTACTAAAATTTAAAAGGTTTATATTCTAGGGGTGCCTGGGTGGCTCAGTCGATTAAGCGTCTAACGCTCAGGCCATGATCTCACAGTTCGAGGGATCAAGCCCTGCATGGGGCTCTGCACTGACAGCAGAGGAGACTGCTTGGGGTTCTCTCTCCCTTTCTCTCAGCCCCTCCCCACCCCTCTCTCTCGAAATAAATAAACTTTAAAAAAATAAAATAAAAATAAATCAAAGGTTTACATTCTAATAGGGAGAGAGAAATAATATATAAAATACATAGAATGTTTGATGGTAAAAAATGCTATAGAGAAAAAGTATATGAACTGGAAATTACAAAGACTATGGAAGAAAGCTCTTTTCCTCATCTCCTTCAGAGAGAGAGAAAGGGATTGTGATCTGGTGCTGGGAGCAGACTGCAGGAGGGCTCTTTTCTTTCTTCCTGTGATTGCAATCTAGAATTAAACAAGATGATTCCTAGCACGTTGGGGAGGGGAAGCAGGGTTGGCCGGAAACCAACCAGAGGTCAGTGAGGATATATTATTATACTTGTCTTATGCGGGAGAAGATAAAGATCTAATCATATAAGAAAGTGATACAACTCAACAGTAAAAAACCAAACAATCCAATTTTAAAAATGGGCAGAATAATAATAGATAATAAAGAATAAAATGTTCTAGATATGATGATGATTGATCAATTCTATAAATTTACTAAAATTAAAAGAATTCACATGTTAACACCGGGAAATAGGCAATAAATAATAAAGAATATGTTTTATGGTAATAAATGCTATAGAGAAAAATAAAAATAAACCAGGGAAGAGGAATGGGGAGGGCTTGGGGAAGCTACAAGTTTCAGTAAGTGTGGGCAAGAACAGTTGGAAGAGGAGGACTGGCTTTGTGAAGCTGAGGGAAGATTATTCCAAGCAAAAAATAAGAAAACAACCCAACAAGCAAAAACCAAAATACTATAAACAAATGAGCTGAATAAATCAGAAAATAGGCAACAGGTCATACCCAAGGAAACCAGAAGAAATCAATAAAAACAAAAGCAGAAATTAAGCAGAGAAGATCAATAAATCACACAGTTGAGAATATCAATAAAGCTAAAAGCTGTTTTTTTAAAAAATAACTGGAAAAACTGATGAAGAAGAACATCAGACAAGAAACAATTACAGAATAGAAAACAATAATAGGGTTTAAAATAATCATAAAAAAATAAAATGAGTATTGACAACCTGGATAAAAGAGATACAGTCTGAAAAAAAAACCCATAAAATGCCAAAACTGATGCAAGAAGGAAAAGAAACACAGAGACCAATAATAAAGAAATTGATATGATTATTAAGGACATCCCCAACCTTGCCCCCAACAAAAAGGCCCTGCTCCTAACGATTTTACTATTGAGTTTTGACAATTTTCAAGGAACAGAAAACAACTATACAAATCATGCAAGAAAACAGAATTAGAGGGATAACCTCACTTCTTGAGGCTGGTGTTACTTTGTCCAATGTCAGGACAAGAAAAAGAAATTATGAGCCCTTTTCAGTTCTGAGTACGGATGCAAAAATCTAGAGTATTAACCATCTGAACCTACCAGCATATTACAAATAAGAATCATCATGACCAAGTACTTATCCTAAGAATGCAAAAACAGGGCAACATTAAACTATCACTGAGTGACTATCTGGCATATCATAATGCTTTGTAAATATTAGTTGTTTATTGGCTATTAATGATGATGAGCATATAAACTTGTAGAATTGTTGTCGGGTGAACTGGGGAGATCCTCAGCCCTGGGGATCTAAAGGACTCACGGAAGGTTTTTGGTCATCAAGGGAACGAATTCAAGGACAAACACGCAGCACAGCGCACGAGTGACACAAACAGGAAAGTTCATTCAAGCAAAAAAGTACACTCTTGATATGAGAGCAGACGAGCTGGGCCGGGGGCGGGGAGAGCAGGAAGGAGCGAGGGAGAGCTAGGGAGCATGCGCAGATGCACAAGCGCACCAAAGAGCGTGAGCGAGCTGACGCAAGAAGGAGGGGTATTTCTATCTTTTATTGAAAATTGTTAACTCGCGGGCGGAATATTTATTACTTGCACGGGAAGCAGCGGTTCAAGCATTTTCCTTCTAATTTGGTCAGAAATGCTTGTCCTAAAAAAAAAAAAAAGAAATTCTTGTCCTGGCATCTGCCGTCTCAGGCCGGTCTGGGTAGATCCGGCTTCTTGTGGAGTGCTGTCAGGACCCGCCTCCGACCTTCCAGATAGCTGGCCATGACTTCCTCGTGCTGACCTCCAGGTATCGTGTCGGAACCTAACTAACTGCCTACTGTAACGCAATGACTTTAGAAAACAATTTGATATTATCTTGTAAAGTTGAACATGTGTAGTGGGTAACCTCCAACTCCGCAATTCCACTCCAAGAAATACACCCTAAGGATCGTTACTTATATGCGGTTGAGGATACATATAATATTCTTAGCAGTTTTTTTGTGAAATATTGAAACACCAAAGAAAAAAAAGGAAGCAACTTAAGTCTCTATCCATAGGAAGATAGATAAATCACTTGTGCAATAATCACACAATGGCCCGCTATTCAGCAGTGGTGTTGGAGGTAAGGAGATGGAGGTCGAAGAGTTGAAGATGAAAGAGAAAAGTAATCACAACTGTAACCAAATCAACGCTAGTCGAGTTCGCTTTTTGGTGAGTCATAGAAACTGTGCCAGGTGAGTTGTCCCTTAAAAGAAACTTGATCTGCAACAAATAAGGAATCCAAGCTTCCAAATAAAGTTTCCCTTGTGCGACAACTCACCTGGTGCAGTTTCTGTGACTCGCCAAGGCTTAAACTCATGATGGTTCTGTTACAGATTTGGTGACCCAGATGGAAGAGCTGTCCTTCTGAGGTTTTGCCCTCCAGTTTCCTGGGTTCCAACCGACAGAGCAGCAGGCAGTGGAAACTTGCCTGGGCTAAACAGTTCAAGCTCCCAGGACCAGAGGCAGATCCTTGAAGGAAACTCACCCTCTTTTGTTGCTTGTGACCACGGGCCTGCCATTCTGCCCTCATTTGAAATCCAATCTCATTTGAAACTCTGATTACATTTATCCAAAGGATTTCTGTTGGGATAAATAGTGCCAGGTCCGTGGCACAGATCTTAGAGGTAAAACTAGAGCTGTCTCACAAAGTCTGGGGAAGACGGCATGACAGAATACACTAGGTAAACAGGTCCTCTCCGGTAAACACTGTGGGGGACTGAACACTGATTAGGGTCCAGTGTTGAGTCTAGACATCCGCAGGTGACAAAAGAGCACACCACGCAGCCGTTCAGAAGATTGGATGCTCCAGCCTGGCAAAATGGGAGTGATCTAACAGTCTTCTATAGAGTCTGGGAGATTGAAGAAGTTACTCTCTCACTTGGTTGTTTGGTCTGTTTGTTGTTCTGTTTTTTGTTGCTCCCTGTTTAAATCTCCACCCTGGGGGTGCCTGGGTGGCTTAATCCTTTAAGCATTTAAATGGTTAAGCCTCAGACTCTTGATTTTGACTCGGGTCATAATGTTACATTTCATGAGTTCGAGTTCTGCATCTGGCTCCGAGCTGGCTTTGCAGAGCCTGCTTGGGATTCTCATTCCCTCTCTCTCTGCCCCTTCCCTGCTCTTGTGTGCTTGCGCGCGCTCTCTCTCTCTCTTTCAAAATGAATAAATAAAATTTAAAAAATAATTGGGCCAAGTTTGTTAAAACTGGACTTGTTTTACAAACAAATTAATACTAATTTGGCTATCTTTGATGGAAATGAGGGTGATTTTAGAGAAAAATTATGTTTCAATAACATGTCTTTGTGGGTGTTAGATTTAATTCTGATTGTCTTAGTGTTTGTTGTTTGCCTATAAACCTGGATCCTGAGTTCTGGTTTCCTTGAATATCTCACTATGACTCTCCAAACTAAGGTTTCCAGTTTTCTTTCATTCTCTTCACTTGGAATCAGTGAGGACTAACACTGGCCCCCCCACCCCGTTTTTCCCCCGAAGCCCTGTACCCTGAAGCTAGGCAACGGAAAGCCCTACTTACAAAGCTCCAGCCTTAGCATTACCTGATTTTGACAAGCTGTGTGAGTTGTATGTACATGAAAGGCAAGGAACAGCTGTAGGGGTTTTAACCCAAATGCTGGGGCCTTAAAGAGAATGGTAGCTTCTTTTTCTGAACAATTGGACATGGTGGCCAAGAGGAGCTTAGCAGCCACATGTCTCTTGATAGAAAAAACAAACAAACAAACAAATCCCCTAGAAGCCAACTTTTGCCTGTTTGGACCCCACACAGGTTTTGAGGGTTTTTTGTTTTTGTTTTTGTTTTTTTAACAAAATGTTACAACATCAGGCCATGCTGACAGAGAGATACGCCCAGATACAGCTGCCACCCTACCCCCCAATCATGAAGTACTTAATCAGATTTACTCTGGCTACAAAGACCTCCAGAGTGAACCTCTGTCCAATGCAGAGGAAATCTGGCTTCTAGATGGCAGCAGTGTTGTGGATAATGGAGTAGGAAGGGCAGGATATGCTGTTGTATTTCTAAAGGTTCTCATAGAGGCCAAAAGAGTGGCCCCAGGCACCTCAGCCCAAAAGGCAGAAATAATTGCCCCAACCAGAGCATTAGAATTGAGTGAAACAGGGGCGCCTGAGTGGCTCAGTCAGTTGAGTGTCTGACTCTTGATTTTGACTCCGGTCATGATCTCATGGTTTGTGAGTTCGAGTCTCCCATCAGGCTCTGTGCTAAAAGTGCAGAGTCTGCTTGGGATTCTCTCTCTCCCTCTTTCTCTGCCCCTCTCCCCCCTCAAAATAAATAAATAAACTTAAAAAAAATAAAAGAAAGGAACTGATAGTAAGGCCAGCCAAGCCTCCATGGGTCTTTCTCCATCTGTCACCTTTGTTCCTCCGTATGGATTTGTTATACTTTTCTCTCTCCATGGACTTATTTCTTCTGCATCCTCTGCAGGTTCAGAGTGAAAATGGCTGCCTCGAAGTTGTTATACTTACAAGTTGCAGTTCCAGACACATAATGAGTATGACCTAATTCTTCCTGGATCCCAATTAAAAATTATCAGAAAAGAGAATTTTACAGGGTGTCAAGCACTAGCTCTAAAATCATGGCTCCTGTGATACAAATATAGCTGCCAGAGGTCCGTTCTTGTGTCAACAAAGAAAGAATTCACTGAAAATTTAATCAAACAGGCATTAAAAAAAATATTTTACTTATTTTTAAGAGAGAGAGAGAGCTTGAGTGGAAGGGACAGAGGGTAAGAAGCAGGCTCTGTGCTGATAGCAAACTCAAAACTCACGAACTGAACTGTGAGATCCTGGCTTGAGCCAAGAATGCTCAACCAACTCGGCCACCCAGGCGCCCCTAATGAGACAGCCTTTTAGTTAGGCAGTTAGGATTGCAATTCTGGAGACAAAGATGTAGGTAGAAACCTGACTCTTTTTCTGAGGAGGACAGAGGATTATAAAGGCAAAAGTTCACAATTGCGGTTCTCATCTAGGCCCTCTGTGCAGAACACAGACGGAAACTAGGTGACCTGGGATCAACTGAGTTAACATGCAAATGAGGGATTGAAACTGGTCAAATCCTGCTGGCTCCTTTTGGAGTGAAGAATGCTAACAATTCAGGTGTCCTGGTGAGCAGGGAGTTAAGTCCAGGCAGGGTGGCTTTCAGCTGGCACAATATTAATGGTTTCTCCAATGAGGACCGGCATAAATTCTTCTTGGTTTATGGCCTCCCGAGCGTATTTGTAAGGAAACTCACGTAAATAGGCTTGCTTGCTCCCTTTTAACATCTCCTTTTACATCTGTGACAGGTGGCTCAGGGTGGCAATTCCCAAAAGAAGGAAATCCTTGTGAGCTGGGCAGGTATCGACTTGCAAATGACAGATGGTAGAATCAAACTAACATTCATGTACAGGTCAAAGGACAAGGAGATTGGCTCTGACTCCCAAAACCTGGGTTTCCAAGCAGAGTCATTTTGTCTACAGCCCCATCTAATTCGTTATTTGAAGTGATCCAGAAAAATTTGTCAGGTAGAGTGGTAGGGAGGGCGCCTCAACAGAGGAAACAATGTTGTTAGAAATAAGGAAGTGTTGGGGCACCTGAGTGGCTCAGTTGATTAAGTGTCCGACTTCGGCTCAGGTCATGATCTCATGGTTCGTGGGTTCTAGCCCCACATCAGGCTCTGTGCTGACAGCTCAGAGCCTGGAGCCTGCTTCAGATTCTGTCTCTGGCTCTCTCTGCCTTTCCTCTGCTTGTACTCTCTCTGTCTCTAAAATAAGTAAACATTAAAAAAAAAAAAGAAGAAGAAGAAATAGGAGGCATTAACATGGGCATAAATTATATGGACTGGGGGAGGGCCCCTGTTGTGGCTGTTACATAGCTCCCACATCAAGATCCCAAATGGGGGAAGAAAAGCAGGCAGAGTAGGTGGTGTTAGATTGTGAAAAGCTTTGTCTGCCAGCCCTTTGAATTTTATCTTGAAAACAGAGGGAGCCACTGAAGGTTCTAGAACACATGATGTCATGTGTCATCTACAGCTTAGAAAAATAAATGCAGAGGGCGAAGCATTAGCGTTGTTACTAATGCTAAACTACTGAAAACAATCACGGTTGCTGATGGAAATTATTTCTTGAATTTATTCTGGTTTTCAATTTAATGTATATGTATTGGCAAGTATCCCCAGGATAAGTCAGAGAATTTGTTAAGCAATCACTGACCCAGGCCAGTAAATACGCAGTTTATTCACAGAATCCTCCTCCTCACCGCCTGCAGAACAGAAGGCACAACACTGCACCTTCACCCTCAGCGTGGTTGGAGGACATTATAAATAAAGATTCCATGGAGAAGGTTCATCGTGTCCCCCAGGAGGTCAGCGTATTGTGAATTCCAGGCAGCTGCTTTATGGACTATGAGTAGGAGATGCTCCGAAAGTAAGTGATATTGATGTGAAAATGTGGGGGTTTGGAGTAAACAGTAAAGAAGGAATTCTTGAGGCATCTTTGGTGCAAAAGGGTGATTTTATTAAAGCACGGGGACAGGACCCGTGGGCAGAAAGAGCTGAACTGGGGTTGTGAGGAGTGACTGACTATATACTTCCAAGTTGGGAGGAGGTTAGGGATAGCGTAAGTCTCTAAGGAATTTGGAAGTAAGGTTTCCAGGACCTTGAGGGAGTTCGCTATTATTGTTAGGAAAAGGTCACTTACTACTGTCTAGTAAAACCTTAGTCAAGAGACCCTTCAGATGTGTATCAGGGGGCCATATACTTGGGGGACGATTGCTCACATATATCTTGGGGAGTAAAGATAAAGGAAATTGCCAAAGGAATTTTTATATGTTAAGGGAGATTTACAGGATCCTGGAGGTTGGGCTAATCTTAAACTAAGTTTGCCTTTAGCCTTTAGCAAAGTATTAACATGAAGGTAGTTGAGTTCCCAGAAGATCACTCTGCCTGTCTCAAAACTTGTCAATGGGCTGTAAGTTGTAAGGAAGTTTAATTCTTTTTTTTTGGTCTTTGTTCTCAACATCAATATGAACAAGCCATACTTTAAGCGAGATGTTCTAATTGTGCTGTACTTCTCTCTGAATACCAGTATTTCATCCTAATCCATTTATGAAGGCAACCTGTTCTCTCCATGCTGTGTGTCGTCCCACACTCCCGCATTTAACTAACATCTGGTTTCAGTAAGGTTTCACAGCCCGTTGACTTTTGACTGACTGATCACGCTCCCATAGGGATAATACTCCCTATTGTAGGTATGAACTCTTCTTATAGTTTATTTTTATTTCAACTAATATCACAACAATTCATGTGCAGAAAGTTGCTGAAGCAGAACTTGACTTAATTGTGTAATTCTAAGTAGCTGATGCATAGCCAAGGTTCATCAAAGGGAAAATAACCAGAGTGAAACCAACACATTGGTGGTTGGTGGACAAATAGGGCAATGAAGAGCCCTTTATGCAGTTCTGCCACTTCTGCGTGTGAAGACAGGAATGCATCTCTTCCTTTCTCTTTCCTGGTTCCTGTGTTTCCTCCTGTCATAGGCAGGAGGGCAGCTATGGCCCTGTATTGTAGTGAAGACAGTCAAGACATACAGATGATTTTAAAAATAGAAATAATAACAGCCCTCCTTCCCTCCTCACTGAGTTATTGTGAAGATCCACTGAGAAGTGGTTGCAATTCCTTTGTAAGCTGTAAAGGAATTACAAAACTCTGCCATCACAGCCTTGCCTAAATCCCTCCAATCTCTCCCTCACGACCTTGGAATGAAGTCCAGAGTTGGTACATGGCTTAAAGATTCTTCCTGAGCGGGCTCACCTCTGCAGCTGACCCCTGTCTCTGAGTCACCTCCTGCTCTAGGCTTCACCTTGTTCAGATCCCTCCTTACTGGCTGTTCCCCACAGGCCTTTACTCAGCCCTGTCCCCCTGACTGCACTCTTTCCTCCCTGCTCCTCCTTTTCACCCTCTCGTGGGCTGGTGCGCCTCCCTTTAGCAACATGCGCTTTCCCAAGGGAGCGTTTGTCAGCAGCAGCACCTTTGACAAATGGGGCCGAAGGGTTTTTATCGTGGAGGGGGGGTGTTTTTAAACATCGTAGCGTTGTTAGCAGCAGGGATGACCTCTATGCACTAGATGCCAGTAGCACCCCCGCGAAGTTGTGACAACCAAAAATGTATCCAGACACTACCACATGTCTCCCTGGGAACAAAACTGAACCAGAAAAATCTTCACTCCGAGCTGTTGCTTTTATTGGGGCCAATTATACTCCAGATACATCCAGATGCTACAAGAATAACAAGCATAACAAGAAGAATAAAGCTTTCTTTATTTGCTAATGTTGGTCTGATCTTGCATTCAAGCCACCATCACACTTGTGAGGGATAACACTTGATCTTGCTAATTAAAAGTACCCTAGTCTCTTCTGGCTTAAAACCATCTCTTTCATTATCCTTCCGCTGTATGAAATGTGAAACATTCTCGTAAATTTGATTTCATGCTTACTCATGACTAGCAGTGGCTCACAAGTTGTTCACTTTTTGAGTAAATGGTAAGTTTGCTTCTGAACACATAAATATCCTAAAGGTTTGTTTTGTTTTGTGCCTCAGAAGAAGTAAGTGGGATTAAATGAGCTGGCTGTAGATAAGACTGCAGACAGCAGGGCTGAGCACGGGTGGGAGAGGATAGACAGGCATGCTATCTCTGATCCTCCCTCCACCTAGATCCACACAGTTTCCTGCCTCAGCAGGGTGGCTGCTGCATTTCACATTCTTCTAAGGACACTTGAATATCCCAGTATTTACCCGTAAAAGAAAGGAGCAATGTCCCCTTACTCTAAAGTCTCCCCCAAACTTTTCTGGTTATTTAAAGCCTCCCCCCTCCCCCACCTTGGGGGAGGAGGAAGGTGAGGGAAGACAAACCCATGGTAAGTCATCCCCTCTTTCTTCTTCCTCTGCCTCTCCTCTTAGAACCAAATGGGCTTTGTTTTCCTTCCCTCCCTACCTGGAAGGGATTCCTCCTCCCTCCCTGCTCATTCTCTGTTTCCCTTCCCAGCAGGCATAATGACAGCCGACCTGCAGTTGAAGAATCCTGCTTACTTACAGAGTGGCAAAAGGACTTAACTCAAGCACTTAATTCAAAGTACTTAACTCAAAAGTACTCCTCCTTTATTCATTCATCAGATGATAGTGAGTCATCTGTTTCCTTGTTTGTGCTCCTAGCAGGGCAGGCCTGTGCTTGCCTTGTGGACCATTGTACATGCTCAGCATGGTGCTGCGCAACATATTACCTAGAATATAATAGCTTAAAATAATGCACACTTATTATCTCACAGTTGCCACGGATCAGGAGTCTTGATGTGGCTTGGCTAGGTCCTCTACTCAGGAAACCAAAACAAAGCTGCAACCAAGGTGGCAGCACCATGAAATGGAGTCTCATTTGAGGCTCCAGGTCCTCTTTTGACCTTATATGGTTGTTGGCAGAATTCATTTCCTTGCAGTTCTAGAACTCCTAATGGCCTGCTTCCAAGCCAGCAAGAGACTCTTTCTGACCTTTTCAAGGCTTTCATCTGATTCAGATCCACCCAGAATAATTTCCTTTTTGATTAACTCAAAATCGACAGATTTGCAAAATCCTCTCAACTTTGCCACAATACACAACTTCAGCACAGGAGTAATACTCATCATAGTCACAGATCCTGTCCACCTTCAAAGGGAAAGATTATACAAGGGTATGGGTCATTGGAGGTTATCTTAGAATTTTGCCTAAATTTTGCACCCAAAAATATTGGTTGAGTGAATATGCGAAAGAAGGAAGGAAGGCAGGCATCTCATTTGTCTTCACAGTAACTCTGGCTGTAGGTAGTATCACCTTTAACTTATGGAGAAAGACAGTCAATTCAGAGACAGCAAATGATTTGCCTTTGTTCAAAGACGTGAAATTGTACGAGAAGGCTCCAGACTGAAGCCTGTCTGAGTCCTTACCCTTTATGCAGCAAAACACTCTCTTACACCTCAGTCCTGCCACCCTGTCTCTGGCCAGAGCCCTGATACAAGCAGGTTCGACCTCTCGGCTTCTACTCACCTAGCTAGAGCAGGCCATGAGGTGGAGACAGAGGCCCACGGGGCCAGGACACTTACCATCCTCGCCATAGATGGATTCCCCGGGCACCCGTCAGCCCAACAGATTCCAGAGGGCAGTGTGGGCCATGGAAAGGCTTCTGTGTATGGAGGAGAGCAGAGATGAGTTTTCTCCTACCCAGAGGTTTTGGCCCCAGTCCATGCTCAGGCCTTGGCACGTGTATGTGCTTTTTGTTCCAACACTCTCCAAGAACAGAGAAGGGGAAGCTGGTGAGGGATGTTTTCTGCACTGCCTCCTCCCTCTCAGAGGCCTAGTAAGCTGTTCCCCTCGCTCTAGTGGGAATGGAGTGTGCACAGTGGTCTCCAGACTGCAGAGGACAAGAATCCGGGTAATCCCTGGGAGAAGCTATGGGGTTAGTTCAGACACCAATGACATATAGTATTTTATACAAGTAAAGAATTTGTGCGGTGCCTGGCTGGCTCAGTTGGAAGAACATGCGACCCTTGATCTTGGGGTTGTGAATTTGAGCCCCACGCTGGGTGTAGAGATTAAATACACGTAAAACTTGTTAGCGAACAGCAACATACTAGGCTTCTCTTTTCATCTGCTTCCCATTCACTCCTTTGCCCTGTCCCTTTGACTGTGCACCAGATATTCAATACCTTCTCTGTGTCTGGTCCACCAGGCTTATTTTCTTCTCTGCCTCTTAATTTTTCCTAGTCTACTCGTGATCTTTAATAAGCAGTACCCTTTCATCTGCCTTTGTGTCGCCAGACTTTACATTTTTGCCACATGGAAACATCATATTATAAAGTCTCTCCATTATAGTAAAATCTGCATAATGCATAGGCAATCATATCCCACCATGTGGAACCTCACAGCACACCAGGCATAAATCCAAGGTGGAAGATGTTTGTTTGTATATTTTCATAATCCACTTTAGGCTTTAATTACAGTGAGACAATAAAAGAAAGATATGAAGGCATAGATCTTGTGGCTGGCACCTTTGTTATTCACTTCATGTTGACAATTCCCATTGAAATTCAAGCATTCCTCCTTTTTAGCCACTGTTCCTCAGTCTACAGAGAGCATTCAAAACAAATTATCTGCAGCCTTATGAATATCCAGCTCATTCTGTCCCACTTCCTTCTCCTGAGACACAAAACAAAATAAACCTTTAGGATATTTATGTGCTCAGAGGCAAATTTATAATTTACTCAAAGGTGAACAACTTTTGCAAGCAGCTGCTACTCATGAGTAAACATGAAATCAAATTTCAGAGAGGAAATTTTTATATTCCACACAAATAAACCTCCTAACTGCTACTTATATAAAGCCAGACAGAATGGTAAAGGGGCTTCCCGAACATAGCTGGATTGTCCAAAAGAAGCTTTTATTGATGAAAAAGAAACATTTGGAACCAGAGAGCCTGTTTGTCTTATCTACTAAACTTATTTCCAACCACCACTCCATTCTACTGATTTCCTTTTATCATCCAACTTGATTAAAACTGAAAGGGGGAGCTGCATATACAAAAGCATGGAGCCCTGGAAAACCTTTCATTTGTGGAAATGAAAGTAATTAATCCCACCTTGAGAGTAGAGAAATAATGTGTCACATGATTTGAAAGATCATGGAGACACCATCATCAAAGGCCTTCCGTTAAGAAGTTCTCTCCCGGAGACCCTCTGAATGGGTTGAGTGGTAGCGCTCCAAAAAGATATGCTCACACCCTAACCCCTGGAATCTGTGAATGCTATCTTCTATAAAAAGACAAGGGGCTTGGGTGCCTGAGTTGTTCAGTCAGACTTCGGCTCAGGTCATGATCTCACAGTTTGTGAGTTCAAGCCCTGCATCAGGCTCTCTCTCTGCTGTCAGCATGGAGCCTGCTTTGTAATCTCTGTCTTCCTCTTTCTGCCCCTTTCCCCGTTTGTGCATGCTGGGAAGTTCAGGGATGCCTGAGTAGCTCAGTCAGCTAAGCGTCCAACTTCGGCTCATGTCATGATCTTACTGCTTTTGAGTTCGAGCCCTGCATTGGGCTCTGTGCTGACAGCTCGGAGCTTGGAGCCTGAAGCCTGCTTGGGATTCTGTGTCCTCCTTTCTCTCTGCCCCTCCCCTACTCATGCTCTGTCTCTGTCTCTCTCTCAAAAATAAATAAACATGAAAGAAAGATAAGGGTGCCTGGGTGGCTCAGTGGGCTTAGCATCAAAGTCTTGATTTTGGCAGGTCATGATCTCACAGTTTCATGAGTTCGAGCCCCACATGGGGTTCTGTGCTGACCTTGCGGAGACTTCTGGGGATTTTCCCTCTTTCTCTGCCCTTCCCCCACCTGCACTCTCTCTCGCAAAATAAACTTAAAAAAAAAAAAGTCCTTGCCAATATAATTGATTTAAGTATCTGGAGGTGAGATCATGCTCTGTTATCCAGATGGGGCCTAAATCCAACGACTAGTGTCCTTAAAAGCCACAAAAGAGGAGAGGGCCATATGAAAGTGGAAGCAGAGATTGGAATGATGTGATACAAGCCAAGGGAGCCAGCAGTCATCAGAAGGAAGAAAAAGCAAGGAATGGAGTCTCCCCACAACCTCCACATGGCATGCCAACACCTTGATTTCAGTCTTCTGGCCTCCAGAACTGTGAGAGAATAAATATCTGTCGTTATGAGCCACTCAGTTTCGGGTCATTTGTTACCTCAGCCTAGGAAACAGATAACCTGTCCACACTCTGGGCTTCGTGGAGATCTATTCTCGCCCTTCAGACTTAGCTCAGGTGTTGTGCTCTCTGACGGCTCCCGGGTAGAGTCAGGCTCTCCCTGCTCTCAGCTTGTGGCTGTCACACTCTGCCAGTTGTTTCTCCTATTGCTCTTGTTTCACAGCCTGGTGACATCCAGCCATCCTTGGTCTTCTCTTCAGCACATCACCGAAACCCTTCAGGGACTGTAAATCACCACTTCCCCCTTTCACTTGCTCACATGAGTCTTGAAGTGAGGGTAAAAACGGATTTAGATTTGTTACCTAAAACAGTACCTAGAGCAAGCCTTCGGCTGTGCTTCCTTACCCATCCGCGGCAGCCTCCCCTCACCTTCTTCCATTCTTGCCATCAGAAACGGGCTTCCCTCGTTTCTCTTCACTGTGTGGAAACAACTCATGAGAGCTGTACAGCTGCCTTCCTGGGAGAAAGGCCAGAACTAATTGACTCACAACATCTCTAATAAGAGGTTAAATACATATTCTGAGGCACAATTAACACAAAGAGAATGGAATTTTATGAACTCTAGGAAATGGTGCATTCGCTTCCAAAGTCCCTCTCTACTTGCACTGCGTCTGGCATTTAGCTCCCTGTCCTTCCCCATTCCAGGTTTATTGTCACTGGCTTCTGTGGCCTTCCTCTCGGACTCCCAGTCTCACCCACCAACTTCTTTTTTTTTTTTTTAATTTTTTTAATTTATTTATTTTTGAGAGAGAGAGAGAAAGACAGCGTGAGCAGGGGAGAGTCAGAGAGAGAGGGAGATACAGAATCTGAAGACAGTCTCCAGGCTCTGAGCTAGCTGTCAGCACAGAGCCCAGTGCGGGTCTAGAACCCACGAACCGCGAGATCATGACCTGAGCTGAAGTCGGACGCTTAACCGACTGAGCCACCCAGGCGCCCCAACACCCGCCAACTTCTGACTCTCCTCTTTTGTAGTGCAGAAGCTTCCATTCCGTGTCAGGGCGTATTCTGAAATGCAGGCTCAGCAAAGCCAGAAGCCCATCCTCTCTGGGGAGTTAGTCACCTGAACATCATCCCAGACACCCCTCAGTGGAAGCAGCCATCCATGTATGTGAATCAAACACCCACAGTGCCTTCCTTGATAGGTCAAGTGAAAGACATTGTCTCTATCTCCCAAAACGTCACTTTTATAATCAGAAAAACAACAACAAAAACTAGATAATGTGTGTGATAGTGTGAATGTCCCACTCAGTCTGAAATCAGTGTGATTAAGAGATGGCCTGACCGTCTCTCTTGTAGGGAGTTTGCCAGGTTCTATCAGTGTTTGAATATGCTTTCTCTTAGACCTGGAAATCCTCCTCCTAAGACCGCCATAGAAAAATCTCTCAGAAGTGTACTTGGGCCGATGTCCAAGATGCTGGCGTCATAGCAAAATACCAGAGGGAGGTTGTTTACCAAATAAGAAAATAGTTAAATAGTTAAATATACAGTTAAATATGTGTGTGTGTGTATATATATATACATATATATATATATATACAGGGAATATAGTCGATGATATTGTAACAGCGCTGTCTGGTGACGGATAATAGCTACAGTGTGGTGAGCATCACGTAATGTACAGAGTTGTCAAATCACTATGTTGCACACCTGGAACTAATGCAGCGTTGTGTGTCAGCTATACTTCAATAAAAAAAAAAAAAGGAAAGAAGATGGATAAAGGACAGTGCACATACACAGAGTGCAGAAGCTGTTACAAAGAATGCCTTAGGTGGATATATTCTGACCTGAAAGGATGTTTAAGGTACATTGTTGAGTGTTTGTTTCTTCTTCACTTGTCAGGCTCATGAATTCACTTACACTACACTCAGGTGTATAAATGGAATGTTATACTATTAGATCCTATTATAGATCTGATCCCATGAACTCTCGTTGTTTGGGGTAGCAAGGGTAAAAATTTCGTCCAAAACCACAATTTTAACGCAATCCAGTAATCTCAATAACCACTTTAGTTACTCTTTCTCTGCTTAGATAACTCAGACAAATGCTCAGACCTACTCTTCTCCAAGGGGAGGTCTGGGTCTATGGGGAGGGACCTCCTGGCATGAGGGTTAGGGGGCCTGGCTTCTTGGTGGCTCTTGTGGGCTCTCACAGAGTGTCTGCAGAGGTGTGCTGTGTTCATCCCTAATCCCTGGACCCTTTGCTGGCATCAAACCCCTTCCTTCCAATTTATACCTTCATTGCAGCCAGTGATCTTTCCAAAAATGAAAATCTAATTTTGCCATCTCTTTCTATAGGAAAACTTAACTACCCCCTCCCCCATGGCCTTAGGAGAAAGACACAAACCTGAACACCATCTAGGAGTCCTTGCATGTGTCACCCCTCACTTTCTCTCCTGCCTCGATCATCGGTACAACCCAGCCCCACCCCAACATGCATCGCCCTTCTTTAGTTCCTTGAATATCAAAGGCTTTTGTATCTGCCATCTTCCCTTCTCTTTGTTAATTCCTATCATTCCTCCAGATCCTTTCCTCAGATTCATCTTCGTGAACTCCTTGATGTCCTCAATTCTCTGGCTTATGTGCCACAGTACCTCTCTCTGCAAAGCCCCAATCACAATTGTAATTTCATATTTGTGACATGTATGGTACCTGAAACGTACCAGATGCTCTATAAATATTAGTTTCTCCTCCTCCCTGATTTATAATTTAGGCCTGCACATCAGGTTGGTGCTCCCTGAGGGAAGACCTGTTATCCTGCCAGCCATTTCTCATTGTAGATGAATAAATTGAAATCTGAGTTTATAAAACAGTTGGTGAATTTTGGTTAGAATGAGTCAGCTTCCCAAATCTCAGTTGCACATGATACTGCAATGTTGTGGTAGTATCCTGAGGCCATGTAGCAAATTACCACAAACTTGGATGCTTAAAAGAACAGAAATATAATGGCACCTGGGTGGCTCAGTCGGTTAAGTGTCCGGCTTCGGCTCAGGTCATGATCTCATGGTTCGTGGGTTCGAGCCCTGCGTCGGGCTCTGTGCTGACAGCTAGCTCAGAGCCTGGAGCCTGCTTCGGATTCTGTGTCTCCCTCTTTCTCTGACCCTCCCCTGCTCGTGCTGTCTCTCTCAGTCTCCCAAAAATATATAAAAAAACATAAAAAAAAAAAAAAGAACAGAAATTTATTCTCTCACCGTTCTGGAGGCCAGAAGACCAACATCAATATGTCAGCAGGGCATGCTCTCCCTGGACACTTCAAGGGAGGGTCCTTCCTTGCCCCCTCCCAGCTACTTGTAGTTCCTTGGCTTGAAGACACATCACTACAGTCTGCCTCCATCATCACATGGTGTTCTCCTGGTGGGTCTGTGTCCAAACTTGCCTTTTCTTATAAGGACATCAGTCATTAGATGACCACAATCCATAATCACCATAATCCAGATGACTTCACTTTAATTTAACTAATTATGTCTGCAAAGACCTCATTTCCAGATAAGGTCACATTCTGAGGTTCTGTGTGAATATGACTTAGAAGACACTATTCAACCCAATACAAATGTCCATAAGTCATCATTAAATGTGTCTCACTTTTAGGCTTTTTAACATGCTTACAACCAAAGGAATAAAGATTCCTTTCTCTAGGCCCAACATTTGTGAGATAATAGGAAATAATAAAGCCATGTAATAAACCCCCACACAAACTTAACGCTTCTTTAATAATTAAAAAAAAATTTTTTTTATCTGAGAGAGAGAGAAGGAGAGGGACAGAGGGAGGGAGAGAGAGAATCCCAAGTAGGCTCCATGCTCAGTGCAGAGTCCAATGCAGGGCTTGATCTTATGAACCGTGAGACCATGATCTGAGCCGAAATCAGGAGTCGGACGCTCAACCTACTGAGCCACCCAGGTGCCTCTGAACTCTCCTTTAGAAATGATAGCCATAGCGTTTTGTGGACATGAAAGAATGTTCATGAAACATTGCTCAGTGTTCATTCTCCTGTGCCAAGGCTGTACATCCACTCCCATTACACTCAGATCTATAAATATAATGTTATATTTATATATATATATATAAATAATATATATATATATTATATATATAATGATGTCCTATTAATGTATCTGGTCTAATGAACTCTCACCTGCTGCCACTGTGATATATAAAAGAAGAAAGCACTGAAAGAAAAAAATTGAAAAATAAATCAAAAGAAAAAGCATTTTCAAACTGCAGACTTTTCTTCCTTTGTGTGAGTTGAATATTCATTGTCTAATTCCTGTGACTTGACTTTTCTTGTTTGCTTTAGATGTAACTTTTTATGACAAGCATATTTGTATTTAATACTTTATATTTGATCATTGATAAGCTTTTTCTTACAAACACCTGAGAATAGTATTTTCTTGCTGTCATTGCAAAGGAGAAAATCAAAGCACAGAGGTGGTGTTGCTTGGGTAGAGCTTGGCTAGAGTGATCTACCTTAACACCCAGGTTCTGAGTCACCTGTCCCACTTGACAGAGGTGAGGGCTCTTACTGCTGACATAAGAATGACTTCTGGACCCTTGGAACTTCAACCAAATATTTCTTCTTGACAGACTCCTAAGGAAAATTTTAAAGCCTGGTGTTTTCTTATCACACTTTCTTATCATTCAACATTATGGACTGCTCAAGATAAAAACAAAAAGTTATGGGACATACCAATCAGTAACAAATGTCTGATTCTAGATTGAATCTTGGTATGGATGGATTAACTGTAAAGGGCATATCGGAACAATTAAGGGAATCTTCTTAAACTTTCAGCAATGCATACTGAAATGAAGTTATTTTTATTTATTTATTTTTTATTTTAAGACTCCATGCCCAATGTGGGGCTTGAACTCATGACCCTGGGATCAAGGGTCATGTGCTCTAGCAACTGAGCCAGCCAGGTCCTCCAGAAATATTTTTTTCCTCCTTTTTTAAAAAAGTAAGCTCTACTCCCAACGTGGGATTCGAACTCACAACCCTAATATCAAGAGTCATATGCTCTATTGACTAAGCCAGGTAGGCACCCCACAAAGAAATTATTTTTAAGCAGCATTTTGAAGTTAAAACTTAAATGTGAACTGTTGCTATTTATGGTGAAATGGTTGGAGAAGAGGCAAATTTGACCTTTTATTTTGTGTACTTCTCGGTTTGAATTCTTTGCAACATACATGTAATACATACGTAAAACTATTCCCTCAAGAAATACCTAAATAAACCTAGATTGAGATTTTAAAAATAACTGGCTTGTCTACTTCAAAAGTGTTAAGGTTATTGAAGACAAAATACAGACTGGGGGAGCTTATTCCAGTTAAGGGGGACTAAATTGGTTTGACAGCTAAATACAACTTGTGAGTCTGAATTGCATCCAGACCAGAAAAAAAATTGTTTTTAGTTTACTATTGGAAAAACATTATTGGGGTAACCTGGGTGGCTCAGTTGGTTAAATGTCCGACTTGGGCTCAGGTCATGGTCTCATGGTTCGTGAGTTTGAGCCCCACGTCAGATTCTCTTAATGTAAGTAATGTCCTTGTTCTTAGAAAATACACATCAAAGGGGCATCATGTCTGCAACTTCCTCCTATGTGGATCAGAAGAAAAAAATTATTGTGTGGAGAGAGGGGAGAGAGAGCGAGAGAGACAGGGAGGGATAAAAGATAAAGGAAATGTGGTAAAATGTTAACAACTAGGGGATCTGGGTGAAGAGTACATCGAGTTCTTTGTACTATTACTGCAACTTTCTGTGATTAAAACGTTACCCCCAATTTTCCTTCTCTACCTTCAGAAAAGATTGGAAAAGTTGCTTCCTCATCTGGTAATAGACATAAATAATAATACTTATTTCTTGGTGATGTGATTAAATTAGGTAATGTAGGTAAAGGGCCTAGCATGTTACAAGACAAAAATTGAACTTCTGAAATAGTTAAGAATAGAATCCTCTCTAACTAGTTTAAGTACAAACAGATTTATTGAGGAATAGAAAGAGCTCCCAGAACTGTTGAGGGGGGAAATACAAACCAAATTCAAAAAGCTAAAAAACCTAGACCCACAAAGCAAAACCACACTAACCAAAGAACTGGTCTGCCAACATGGCTGCGGCTCCCGCGGGCACTAGGAAGCTGCAAACTCAGGGGCACCTGGGTTACTCAGTCACTTAAGTGTCCAACTCTTGATTTCAGCTCAGGTCATGATCTCATGGTTTAGTGGGTTTGAGCCCTGACTTGGGTCCAGGCTGACAGCATGGAGCCTGCTTGGGACTCTTTCTCTCCCTCTCTCTGCCCCTCCCCTACTCTCTCTTTCTCTCTCAAATTAAATAAATAAACTTAAAAAATAAATTTAAAAAAGGAAGCTGCAAATTCAGGAAGCCACAAGCACAGCTGCTGACTGTACTGCCTCCACCATCATTCAAACCATCCAAGAGATGATTCATAGCCTGCCTCTTTCTCTGTGGCCTTCATTCCAAGTCAACATTTCATTTGTGTGCATCTAATTAGGGAAGACTAAAATGTATCTAGATCCTAGCTGCAAAAGATTCTGGGAATATGGTCCTTCATTTCCTAGGCTTGCGGTATAGACAGCCATACCAGCAGTTGGTTGGAATGGGTATGGAAAGTACAACTGAAGCTACCTAACCTCTGAAACTTCTCATTCTTGAATTTCCACACCACAAAATACCTGTATAACCTAAATCTGTCTCCTTCTCCCTAAAGTGGGAAGCCCAAAGCCACGTGAGTCCCTGCATCTATCTCTAGAGGATTTGTATTCCTCTTCTAGTTTAATCACATCTTGTCTTGATATCCTGTAACCTGGAGATTAAATTAAAATTTAACCAGGGCAACTGGGTAGTTCAGTGGTTGAGCATCTGACTTCATCTCAGGTCATGATATCACGGTTCATGAGTTCAAACCCCATGTCAGGTGAGCTCGTGCCCCCCTTCGGGTGAGCCATGCTTCTCTCTCTCCCTTTCCCTCTCTCCCTCTCTCTCTCTCTCTCTGCCCCTCATGATATTCTCTGTCTCCCCTCTCTCTTCCCCTTGCTCACTTGCACCCTCTCTCTCTCTCTCAAAAATAAAATAAAATAAAATAAAATAAAATAAAATAAAATAAAATAAAATTTAACCCAAATCAAAACATTTATAAAGCCAAAAGAGAAATTGGTGGCAAGAGAGGAAGTGGGGCAGGGCAGGGGAGGGAACACCATGTTAACAAGTATGAAAATATATACCTAACAGATAGAGTTAACAGATACACAAACTGGCTGAATGCTTAGTGACCAAATGTTAAAATAAATGCTTTGACAAAGGCAAAACCAAAGCTAAATATTATCAGCATAGGATGGCCTTCTTGGACATAAGAATCAATCTGAAATATTATCAAAATGTTTAAATTATTGTTATAAACTTTGGTAGCCCACTTGAAAGTTATCAGGGGGCAGAACAACATGCTCAGGGCCTGGGTTCCTCTCATGGTCACCATAATACACATTAGGAATAGTAACTCCTCACTTAATTTCTCAACAATAGCCGAAATATGGAAAGAGCCCAAGTGTTCATCAACTGATGAATGTATAAAGAAGATGTAGTGTGTGTGTATACACACACACACACACACACACACACACACACATATATATGATTGGATATTACTCAGGCATCAAAAAGAATGAAATCTTGGGGCACCTGGGTGGCTTAGTCGGTTAAGCATCCAACTTCCGCTCAGGTCACAATATTGTGGTTCATGAGTTCGAGTCCTGCATCCAGCTGTCTGCTGTCAGCACAGAGCCTGCAGTGCCACTTCAGATCCTCTATCTCCCTCTCTCTCTGCCTCTCCCCCACTCAGACTTTCTCTCTTTCTCTCAAAAATGAACATTAAAAAAAAGAATGAAATCTTGCCGTTGGCAATGATGGGGATAGAGCTAGAGTATCTTAGGCTAAGCAAAATAAGTTAGTCAGAGAAAGACAAATGCCATATGATTTCACTCACATGTGGAATTTAGGAAACAAAACAGATGAGCATATGAAAAAAGAAAGAAGGAGAGAGAGAGAGAGAGAGAAAGAGAAGCTAACCAGAGGGAACAAACTGAGGGTTGATGGAGGGAGGTGAGTGGGGGATGGGCTAAATGGGTGATGGGCCCTTGTTGGGATAAGTACTGGGTGTTGTATGGAAGTGATGAATCACTGAATTCTGCTCCTGAAACCAATGTTACACTACATGTTAACTGACTAGAATTTGAATAAAAATTTGGAAGGGAAGAAATAAATCATCACTTGCTTTCAACTGTAGTTGGAAGAGCAGCAAGAATTTTTTCTAGCGCTGCCAGGAATCTTTGCTTGATGGGATGTTACCACTGCAGTATAAAGCTGGCCTTCTCTAATCACAATTGAAGCCCTGTGTACTGTTTGGATTTGCTTTCTGCACATTTTTAGAAGTAGAATTAAGATTGTAGTAGTGATTTGTGCTCTTCTGTTTCTAATATTTTAGTGTGCACTTTCACCTTCAAACAATCACTTGAGGAAATTCTGTCCTTAAATATTGGAAGTAGAAAATTTTAGTGGAAAGTATAATTCATTTGACTAGTGAGAACAAAATGTGTTTTCTCCACCCACTCTCTTCTCTTCATACTTTTTCTGTTCTTTATTATTCATGGATCACAAATTATTGTCATGCTCCATGTGATTTTGGAGGGCTTTTTGCTTGTGAAATTTTGAGGTGGCAAAGTCGATATTCTACTTTAAAATTAAAATGTAAAGGGCACTGAGTGGCTCAGTTGGTTAAGCATTCTACTCCTGAGCTCAGGTTGTGATCTCGCAGTCATGAGATTGGGCCCAAGTTGGGCTCTGCACTGAGTGTGGAATTTGCTTGGGAAACTCTCTTTCTCTCCACCCCCCCACTTGCTCTTTTTCTCTGTTTCTCACAATAGGTAAATAAACATTGAAAAATAAATAAATAGATAAAATTAAAATGCAGCTTCACAAAATGTGAAGAAATCTCTAATAGAACTTAAAGCAAGCAAAAAACCACGGCCTAAACTTAATTAAATACAAAAAATAATATAAATTCTTAAAGGAAACACATTTGCCTGCCATTATGTATCAGCCCATTACAAAAGGGGAACATGAGAAAGTGGCAGTAAAGACAGAAGACAGTGAGACGGGTGTGGTCCGAGTGGGAAATGGCCAGACATGTGTCCATGGGGAACTAGATGCTGGGAGCAATGAGGTGCTGAGCTTGCACCTGAGAGTGCCTCCTGAAATTCTGAGCCCCGAGCACCTTGCTTGCCTCACCCTAGGTTGGCACTTCCAAGTGTCTGTTAGTATGCATGCAGCGAAGATGTAAGTTGTGAGACAGTGGTCCTCTGTGGAGTTGTGGTGGGGCACGGTGACCATACAGCCGAAGTTCGGGATGTACTACCAGGAAAGTGTGTAGAACAAAGGACTTTGCAAAAATTCAGGGACTGAGAAGGTGGTGTGAGCCAGTGCTCCCCAAGAGCACGTATTTCTCTTATTATTATTCGTTCTAGCAGCTCTGCATCCTCCTGCTCTGGTACGGACTAGTCTGAAGCCACATGTAGAGTTGTCATTGTGTGATTTTCAACACGCTCTCTCCTGTGTTGGGCCCCTCCTAACCTGATCTCGTGGGTTTCTTCTTATTGGTGTACTACTAGAGAATTTTAGAAAATATCCTGTAATAGCTTTCTGAGAAAAGGTGCATGGCAGGTTCCTTTCTGAGACTTTATATGGCTGAAATGTTTTTTATTTCATCATCAAGTTGTATTGATCATTTGGCTGGAACTCTGTATTAAAAATTATGTCCTAGGGGCGCCTGGGTGGCTCAGTCAGTTAAGCATCTGACTTCAGCTCAGGTCATGATCTGCCAGTTCATGGGTTCAAGCTCCACATTGGGCCCTCTGCTGTCAGCACAGAACTGGCTTCGGATTCTCTGTCCCCTCTTTCTTTCTGCCCATCCCCCACTGGTTCTCTCTCACACAAAATAAATAAGAAATAAACTTAAAAACATAAAATACAAATTATGTCCCCCAAAAAAGAAAAGAAAAGAATGTCCTTACAGAATGTTGAAAACAATGCTCTTCTGTTTCCAATGTGGTTGTTGAAAAGCCAGAAAGCATTTTTGTTTCTTATGCTTTGTTTCTGGCCTATTTTCCATCCCTGCTATGCCCCAGAATCCATTATTATTTTTTGTTAGAATTTACTCTTGATATGTACCCTTTCATATTTATTTTGCTGTCCTCTTTAAAAAAAGTTATTTATTTAGGTCTCTGCTTTTCATGTTGGAGACTTTAATCAAATACTTGGTAATCCCAAGCTATCCATTCATGATAAAGAGTGGAGCACTAAACATCTGACTGACTTCCTTTGTTCTGGCCACAATGCAGTGACAGTGACCAAGGTTACTCTTTTACTTGAAACAAAGACTTGTATACAAATGTTCACAGCACTTTATTTTTTTTAATGTTTGTCATTATTATTATTTTTTTTGAGAGAGAGAGAGACAGCACAAGCCAGGGAGGGCCAGAGAGAGAGAGAGAGACAGAGAGACAGAGAGAGACAGAGACAGAGACAGAATCTGAAGCAGGCTCCAGGCTCTGAGCTGTCAGCACAGAGCCTGACATGGGGCCAGAACTTGTGAACATGAGATCATGACCCAAGTCAAAGTCCGATGCTTACCCGACTGAGCCACCCAGGCGCCTCTAGCACTTTATTTTTAATATCCCAAATGTCCATCAATCAGTGAATGGATAAACAAATTGTGGTATATCTATATAATGTAATGGGACCCTATTTGGAGCTACAACAGAGCAAATTAGTAATATATGCAAAGACTTTGATGAATCTCAAAATAATTATGGTGGATGAAAGAAGTGAGATGACACTGGTCAGAATGGCTAAAATTAACAACTCAGGCAACAACAGATGCTAGTGAGGATTTGGAGAAAGGGGAACACTTTTGCACTGCTGGTAGGAATGCAAACTGGTTCAGCTGCTCTGGAAAGCAGTGTGGAGTTTCCTCAGAAAGTTAAAAATAGAACTACTCTACGACCCAGCAAGTGCACAACTAGGGATTTATCCAAAGGATAAAAAATGCTGATCCTAAGGGATGCATACACCCCAATGTTTATAGCAGTGCTATCAATAATAACCACAGTAAGGAAAGAGCCTAAATGTCCATCGACTGATGAATGGATAAAGAACATGTGGTATATATATTCAATTGAATATTACTTGGCGATCAAAAAGAATGAAATCTTGCCATTTGCAACAGTGTGATTGGAACTAGAGTGTATTTTGCTAAGCTAAATAAGTCAGAGAAAGATAAACACCATATGATTTCACTCATATGTGGAATTTAAGATACAAAACAGATGAACATAAGGGAAGGGGAGCAAAAATAATATAAAAACAGAGAGGGAGATAAACCATAAGAGACTCTTAAATACAGAGAACAAGGTGAGGATTGCTGGAGGGATGTTGGGTGGAGAGATGGGCTAAAGGGGGAGAGGCATTAAGGAGAACACTTGTTGCAATGAGCACTGGGTGTTATATATAGGGGATGAAGCACTAAATTCTATTCCTGAAAAAAAATATTTTTTAAAAAAATTAAAACAAATAAATGAATTAAATCCAAAGAAAGAAAGAAAGTGAGACTAGAAAATACATGCTATGTAATTCCATATATATAAAATTCTAGAATGTACAAATTAATGTAGTGGGAATTTGGGGGAAGAAGAAATAGGAAACAAATCTGTAGTTTGATTAGTGTTTGATTAGTCCTTCAGTAGGCTCCCTGCTCCCAGTCTTCACCACCTGGTCCACATTCTAGTTTTAGAAATCTTTCTAAAAAAAAAACTTTCTAAATTACATATTTTACCATGGTTCTCATCTACTTAAATCCATTTGTTTTTGTTACATAAGAGTAATTGTGAGTTGCCCTAAGACTTGAAAATAAGAGCTTAACTCCACATGACATGGATGTGATTAGCAATTTGTTCTAGGATCCTCATATATTGCCCTGAGAGGAAGAATGAGCCCATCATCCCAGTATGCCCACCTTTGGAAAATCACAGTGCAGAAAGCCACCTTGGCTGTTAGACATGTTTTGTATCCCTGGATATATTGCAGATGAAAAGGTAAGATTAAGAACCTTTGTGCAAAAGGAGAGAGGAGTGGAACCAAGAAGAGGTGAACAAGTGACACATGAGGTCAGTAATGAGGTTGTTTTTTCACATGACAAAAAACAGCTACACAGAGTGAGGTTTCTCATTAGCAAAGAGTGAAAGGTAATAATAGTGATTGTGCTGTTCACTGTGATGTGTACCAAAGACAGCCTTGAACTAATCAGTTCCTTCAAGACTTACTTGAGCTGCATAGAGAAGGGGCATGCCCCTTCTTGGGGCAGCCCAGATCCAGTAACTGGTTGATGAAGGGTGTCTTAGCCTGGACTATTATAACAAATGCGATAGACTGTGGGGGCTTAAACAACAGACATTGGGGCACCTGGGTGGCTCAGTTGGTTAAGCGTCTGACTTCGGCTCAGGTCATGATCTCATGGTTCGTGGGTTCGAGCCCCACATCGGGCTCTGTGCTGACAGCTAGCTCAGAGCCTGGAGTCTGTCTTAGGATTCTGTGTCTCCCTCTCTCTCTGACCCTCCCCTGCTCACGCTGTCTCTTTCTCTCTCAAAAATAAATAAAAACATTTAAAAAATTAAAAAAAATAAATAAACAACAGATGATTATTTTCTCATAGTTCTGGAAGTTGAAGTCCAAGATCAGTGTGCCACCACAGGTTCTTGGTGAGAGCTTTCATCCTGACTTGTACATGACTGCCTTATCATTACGTCCTTACATGGTGGGGAAGGAAAGAGCTGTGGTCTTTTCTTCTTCTTATAAGGACACACGAATCCCATCATGGGGCCCCACTCTTGCGACCGCATCTAAACCTAATTGCCTCCCAAAGACCTCAACACCAAATCCCATCCCATGCTGGCAATTTGGGCTTCAACATATGAATTTGGGGAGGACACAAATATTCAGTCCATAACAGAGTGGGCGGAGGGGGCAGAGGGAGGCCTGGCCATACCAGCCCTATTTGGGACAATCCTGAAGCGCCACTCTAGCCTCAGAATTCATCCGAGGGCTGGCTGCAGTTGTTGGAGCCACATCTGTTCACAACTCGATTTTTCCCTCTACTCAGCCTGCTTACTTCTGCAGGTGCTGGTCTTAAGGGCTCCTTAATAGACAAGCCGGCAGTGAAACTCCTAAAGTTGGCCTGGGGGAAGCTCCCGTGGGTCATGAACTTAGCCCTGCTTTGCAATTTACAAGTTTTCATGTTCTCCTTTATCCCTCATGAACAACATTGTGAAGTATCACTATTTTTCTGCTTTAAGGATAAGGAAACTGAGAGTCAGAAAGCAGACTTGCCCAAGGCCAGATGTTAGAAACAGGGCTGGAATAAAAGCGTGGTCTCCTGACTCTGACCTTTTTGCTCTGCAAAAAAACAAAAAAACAAAAAAACAAAAAAAAGAAAGAAAGAAAGAAAAAAGAAGTAAACAACAAAACAGGCCTGGTCACAGGCCAGGTCAGAGACTTCGGTACCCACAGCCTGACTACTCTTGTTATTTTCTATAACAAAGCTGCACTGTCATTTCTGAGGGTGTATTCATTTAGATGCCAACATGTTCACAAGTTACGCTCCAGGGCCAAAGGCACTCCAAACATTAAAGAGACCAGCAGAATCTTAAAATGTTGGCTTCCCTAATGAGTTTTCAGGTTTTCTCTCTGGGAAAATAATGAGCGAAACTGCTGTAATTCTTTCCCAGCAATATGGTACCTAGGACATAGAGATGCCAATAGTCTCCTTAGCAACGAGGAGTTGCTAGAAGATGAAATCCTGATCTTTATTCATGCAGCGGATCACATGGGGTCAGATACTGTTTATCTCTCCAGCAGAAACCACAAGTCACTGGGATTTTAATTGCATCCTTAAGATCAGTAAGAAAAGAAGTAAACGGGAGAAAGGAGAGCAGTTACTAATGAGCATGTAGTGAACATAAAACATTCAGTTAGCTTCTTTGAAGCATGTGCTTCTGTTAAGTGTGCTTCAGAAGCCATTGCTTACACACACACACACACACACACACACAGTCTTTAGGGCTTCAAACACTGCCTTCTCTTCATTAAAATTCTAAACTCACAAACCGAGCTCATTATGTGAATGTTTGGTTTGGGAGGATTTTCCAGTTACATAGCCACTTGACCATTTTATGTTCGCCTCATCTAGCATTGCTTTTAACAAACTTGCCTCCCCAAACACCATAATATTGAGCAATCCTGGAGCCGAAATGCAGCTAAAGGATATAAATCAATGTTATCCCTTTTCATTAAAATAGCCTGGCTGAGGTAGCAGGTGGTGACTGGTCATAAAACCAACTGCTGAATCCTTGACAGATGGGGTCTAAATTACATTTTTTTTGTCTTTCTGAATTCAATTCCATTTATTTATTTAACAAATATTTATCAATGTGTTCTTGATATTAATATGTATCAGACACTCATTAAGACTTAAAAGTACTATACACAGTGGCATACTTAGCTTAACAAAGTTTCTCTACCAACAAATAATGTGAGCCCTATTGATTAATCACATTTATGTAAATTTACAAGACTAGAGATGTTACAACAGAATAGCACCCTGTTTCTCACATGCATAAAAGGAGTAATAGTATTTGCAAGAGCCTCAAAGAGAGCGATTTTATAAAGTTGACAAAGTATCTTGTCTTACAAATCAATTTTTTCCTTCAACCTTTAAAAGGAGCTGCTTTGGAAATCTGACCTCTGAGGGAAAGGAAATGACATTTAAAAATAATAGCTGTAGCTCTTTCTTTACTGGCTGCTAAATGAAGGAGCTAGACCAAAGGCAGGCAGCCTGAGGCACCAGGGACCACTGAATAGGAATAGGAGGTTAGTCCCAATGGTACTGTACTCTCTTTCCTCTTATTTTCTTTTCCTTTTATATGTTCTTTTATTTACTTCCCCATTTTCTTTTTTCCTGCCTAAGTTTCTATTAATGGAATTTACAAGATAAAAATCCTTCTAGCTCCATGGCCGGTGGCAAATATCATTTTAGATAACCTCTGTCACCTTTTCTAGCATGCCCCATGGGTTATTGTTACAGATGCAACGTGGGAAGATACAGTAGTGGGTGCTTGACAGGCTGTCAGAATCTCACTGTTTCCAAAATACTGTGAAATTTCCCAGGGATTTGTGGAACAATTTTGAAAGTCAAGTCAGAGAACCTTGGAATTCGTATGCAGGCAATTTGTACCAAGTTGCCAGCGCCAGCAGTGGATGTTTTAATGTATGTGCACATAATTCTCCCATATTAGGTAAGTAAAGTTCTGATTTTAAAGGAATATCCCCCCCATTCTCTCTGGCACCTGTCTTCCTATTTGAATGATTCTGTAACTGCTATCGCATAATGGTAGCTCATAAGCCAGAGAAAAATAATTCTACCTGTCAAGGAATTAGATTTTAAAAATATAAAACTCTAGAGCTGGAAGGGAATTGCAAGTTATTCACTGCTCTATTCCCAGTGCAATGAATATTCAAGGAATATTTATTGAAGAACTGAATATATGAATTAGCCATCCCCTTTCCCACCCCCATCCTCAAAGTTTCATGTGCATATGAATCACCTGGAGATGTTAAAGTGCAGATTCTGATTCAGTAGGTCTGGGGTGGGGCTCTAAATTCTGCATTTTTTTAAAGATTTTATTTCTAAGTAATCTCTATACCCAGTGTGGAGCTCAAACTTGCTCTACCAACTGAGCCAGCCAGGGACCCCTAAATTCTGCATTTCTAACAAAGCTCTGAAGTGATGTGACATGGTTCTTTGGAGGACCACTTCGATTAGCCAGGTTCTAAACCCTAGATTTCAAACTTCCCATTGGTTTGTCCATCTTAAAACATACACTGAATTTTCCTGCAGTAGCAGCTATTTTGTGTTTTAGACTGGCAATGTAAACATTGGATTATGTTATAATTGGCCTGGTTGCAATACACATGAGCATTTTGGGGACTGTAAACTAAGTAAACAGACTTCTGTAATTGCTAAGAGGCACGGTGAAGAGTTTTTCATTGCTTCCATTCATGAAGTTGTCATTTCTTTCATACTCAACAAAATTATGGTTGATTTAGGTTTCTCTAGGTGCATACTACTAGAGGAGGCACACTTATTTTCCCAGATATGATCTCATTCGCCTTTTGAGTGTGAAGAAGGGATTCAGAAGGAGCATGGGGCCGCAGGTGTTTTTACCAACACCAATACATCTGCGCATTGAGAGGAGGAGCCTGCATTAGTTATCTATTGCTGTTTGCCTCTGCTTTATGATATCTGGGGCCGCAGCTGGAGGATTCAAAGATGAGGAGGCCGAAGCCATCTACAGGCTTGATGCAGGTAGGAGGACCCACTTCCAAGGAGGCTCACTCACGCAGCGGGCTACTTGGTGCTGCTCCACCTGGAACATGTCTACACGAGGACATGCTCACCAGGCTGCTGGAGCGTCAACATGGTACTTAGCTTCGCCCAGAGTGAGTGAGCTGACCCAGACAAACGCAGACCTCTCCCCTTTTGCCTGAACCTGGAGGCCCTCCAACCTGATCCTTCAACTTCCTATTCTTTGCCTCACGTTTGATTAGCTAAAATTAGAACTGCTTTGTTCCCTTGTAAGCAGCTCACCAGAAAAAAACGTTTTCTCTTTGCATAACTCACTGAGACTTCTGCTGGCAAAAAAAAAAATCCCAGACTGTAAATCTGTAACTTGTTACCCCTCCCTATAAAAGTCTAAGATAAAACCATCCTGCTGAGACACTCGGATCTTCAGATTTAGTTTCCACTATTGCAATAGAATGAATAAAATAATCTGGGGGGGGGGAGGGGAGGAAGGGGGAGAGAGAGGGAAAGACAGAGGGAGAGGGAGGAGCAGGTGGAAGGCTATTCTTGTTATGACCTAGCCATGGAAATCCTGTAACTACTACCACAATCTGTTTGAAGTGAGTCAATGGGTGTGGCCTACATGCTATATGGAGGAGGAGCCGACCTAGGCTTCATATTTTGAAGGAAGGAATATCGAAGAGTTTGAATATAAGAAAGAAAAAGAAAGAAAAATAAGGAAGGAAGAAAGAAAGAAAGAAAGAAAGAAAAAGAAAGAAAGAAAGAGAGAAAGAGGGAGGGAAAGAGGAAGGAGGGAAAGAAGGAAGGAAGGAAGGAAGGAAGGAAGGATGTATTTTAAAACCACCCCAGAGCTATACCCAATGGCAACAGTGGGAGTAGTCCAAGAAGATAGGCAGTAACTCACATTGAATAGTAGCTTGGTCAGGGATTCTCTCAATGTAAGAATTACAGTTTTAATTTTTCTTGTCTGGTGGAATTTAAATAACACATAGAAAGTTCATCTACATTCAAATAGTACTATAGCAGGTGCAACATATTTGTTCTAGTCTGCCACTTCACACAAGAGGATGTTGGTTACATCTGTCTGGATATGGAAAGAAATTTTTATCCTAGCATTTATCTCTCCACCACCTGCCAACCCCACCACCACAACTAATACAGAAAGTCAGGACTGTTAAGTGCATTTTATAAATCATCAGTGACCCAAACTTTATGCTGACCAGAGAGAGAGGGGTTTTCATCATTTAGGAAACAGATTGTTGGAATTGAAGACTCACATAGTTAACCAACACAATGAATAAGCTGAATCGAAAGATTTGCTGTGATTATTTCATTTAGAAGATGTCAGAAGAAGAGAAAAAAATCTATTGAAAACAAATTGCATTAGACTTAAATTTAAAAATGCTCAATTATAACTCTTGTAATACTAATGGTCAGTTCTTCCTCTGGGTTCTTAATGGCTATTGGATTTGCGATTTACAAAGAGAATGTTTGACCCCAGGGAAAGCAGTTAACATTCCTTTCACCACAAAGTATTCATTGCTCAAGCTTTCTGAAAACTGGATGGAACTGTAAATGAATCACTGTAATAAAATCAATTTTAAAATGTGATTTACATAATACTTTTTGGATTCAGGCAATAGGCAAATTCTGATTATCTCATTAATGAGGGGTACATAGAAACAAAAGAATATACAATGATAAGTAACTGTTAAGGGTTTTTCACCAGCCCTAGTTAAATCTGAGCATTGATGGGGAGCCTGGGTGGCTAGTTGGTTGAGCTTCCGGCTTAGGCTCAGGTCATGATCTCGCGGTTCATGGGTTCGAGCCCCGTGTCGGGCTCTGTGCTGACAGCTAGCTCAGAGCCTGGAGCCTGTCTTCAGATTCTGTGTCTCCCTCTCTCTCTGACCCTCCCCTGCTCGCACTGTCTCTCTCTGTCTCTCAAAAATAAATAAAAAACATTTAAAAAAATCTAAGCATTGAAGCCAAAAAAATAAATAGCAATGGAGCCGAAATATGACTAATTACAGTCTCCTCTCAGAAGTCATTCCATCTTGATCAGTTCTGTCCTCCCAAGTATAGTTTGTTTACCAGTCCTGAGGAATTACAGAGATGCGTCCACATGGGCCAGCTAGTTACGGAACAAAGACTTGTGACCCAGCCTCCTTTATCCCCACACAGAGCTGAACTTGTGTGCACCCCAAATGGTTTAGTCGGCACTTAATTCTCTTAGTTTGGCAATCACAGAAGAAAGGTGGTGCCTTTCTTTCTGGATGCTTGACAGACAAGTGCTGTAGAAAGAAATTCATTATACCTAAGAATAAAAACAATTAGGCAATCAGCTGGTTGCAAATTTGGGGGCTCCAATTTTCATGGGCCATGTAGGCTCTTCTTGACAAGTGATCAAGGGATGTTGTGGGAAAAATTAAACAACAACAAAACTATGGCTTTGGGATTGAGAGACAAAGAGGATGTGAGCCTGGAAATCACTATATTACAGGTGGATTGCAAGCTGCTCTCTGTGAGGCCCTCTTCCAGTGCTCAGGATATATTTTTTTTAATCCAAATACCTATTGGCCTTTTACACAGCCTTCACATGATGAAAACCTCACTCACTGGCCCTCACTCAGGTCTGTGCCAGAATCAAGTTTTGACCTTTCATCTCATGGGAATGATGCTGGGAAACTTTCTCCAAAGAATAAATGATAGAATTTGAATGTAACAATTTTGTAATCCCTAATGAAATGCTGGTTCTATGAATAAACATCAGTGGCTGCCAACATCACAAAAAGAAAGAAACCTCGACATGATGCATCTCCTGCTGAAAGTGCACAAGAGCCCATATGAAGGAAATGGTCTTCACTTCCACCAACATAGAACCTAAGTCTGCTTATACTTCAAAATCTAACAATTTGTAGGAAATCAAAGGGAAGGAGACACATCATAAATGACACCCTGAAGATACAATCAGCAAAACACAGAGTTTAGAAAAGTATACAGGAAAACTAATCTAGTTTCTAAACTTTTTATTTTATTTATTTTTTTAAAATTTTAATGTTTATTTTTGAGAGAGAGAGAGAGAGAGAGAGCACGAGTAGGGAAGGGGCAGAGAGAGAGAGAGAGAGGGAGACACAGAATCTGAAGCAGGCTCTAGGCTCTGAGCTGTCAGCGCAGAGCCTGACACGGGGCTGGAACCCACGAACCGTGAGTTCATGACCTGAGTCGGAGTTGGATGCTTAACCGAGTGAGCCACCCAGGCGCCCCGCTAAAATTTTTTAAAGTCTATTTATTTTTTAGTACTCTGTACACCGATGTGGGGTTTGAACTCATCCCGAGATCAAGATTCACATGCTCTTCCTGACTGAGACAGCCAGGGGCTCCTATTGTTTTCTTCTTTTTTAATAACAATGAGAGAGAAAGAGAGAGAGGAAATGAAAACTAGAAGATATCTCAATCAATCACAATGCATGACCCTTGGATCCCAATCTATACTATAAAAACTTTATTTTTCAGTATTTTTGTTATTTTTAAAAATTGTGATAAAATACATATAACATAAAATTCACCATCTTAACCATTTTCAAATGTATACTTCAGTGACATTAAGTACACACACATTGTTGTGAAACCATCACCACCATCCATCTCCAGAATTGTTTCATCTTGCAAAACAGATACTCTGTGCTCATGAGACAGTAATTCCTCATTCCCTCCTCCTTTAATCCCTGGAAACCACCATTTTACCTTTTTTTCTATCATGTTTTTATGAAGTTGACTAAGTACCTCATATAAGTGGAATCATACATATTTGTCCTTTTGTGACTGGCTTATTTCACTTAACATAATGTCCTCAAGGTTCATCCATGTTGTAGCATGTGTCAGAATTTCCTTCCCTTTTTAAAGCCAAATAATATTCCGCTGTGTGTGTGTGTGTGTGTGTGTACCACATTTTGTTTATCCTTCCTTTCTCCCATGGACACTTGTGTGTGTTGCTTCTACCTTTTGGCTATTGTGAATAATATTGCTATAAAAATATTTTTAAGCTCTAGCCAAAAGGATGTATAATCTTTCCCCCCTTTCCCTTTTCCTGCTGGTTGGAACATGCAGACACTGTGGTCCACCATGTAGAAAAGGGCAACACTTCAGAGATGGTGAAATAGGAAGATGAAGAACACTTGGCCCCCAGCCACTCCATGGAACAGAGCCTTTATCACCTCAGCTGTTTATATGAGACAAAAGTAAAAGTTGCATTGACAGAGCTGTGGCAAGAGCTCTCCTTACAGAGAAGAGCCTTAAACTGAACTTTTCTCAACTCTACCCATTGATGGGGGTGGGGGTGGGGGTCCTGTGCTTGCTTTAGCTAATACTTTCACCTAGCCCTGCCTGTGAAAACTATCCTGCCCATAATGTTTGTGTACTGGGAATAAAAATCTGATGCATTAATAGGAAAACCCCTAGATTTTGTTCTTAACAGGAATGTGGACATAATTCCTCATTGCTATTCAACACATGTGGCTTCTCTGGGTTTGAAATCTGAACATTAGTGAGGATCCGTCTGTTTAATATGGTATCTTAGGACTTACTGTGATTTTTATCTGGGTACTTTCACCAAGTATTTCCATGTGGTTTCTTAGCTATAGTTTTATTTAATATATATAATTGTGATAGAAAAGTTTTGGTAAATTATGTATGAAAACAAACTGGATTTCATTACAGCAATGACAAGTTAAATTTTCTTGTGCTTTATCTAACACATGATTTCCAGAGTAATCCCTAACAGACAATTAAATTGACTTACTGAGAATGAGGGCTTCGTGCAGGCCACAGCAGCCATATGTTACATCATACATAAGACACTTAACAGAAGCAATTCAACTGCATTATGTCATCTTGTCGGGCAAAATACATCCAGAGTCTTGTCTGAACTCCCAGAAGGAGCAGTACTGTGCGTGCGCTTACAGGTGTGTTTTGTTTCTTTGTACTGAGTGATCACTTGTCAGATGGTCCTATTCTGCTACGCAGCAAGGAATCAAAGCCCTGTCAACTCTACCTCTGGAATCTATCTATATGTGTCCAGTTCATCTACTTCTCTTCGTCTCCACTACCACCTTCCTAATCCAAACCACTGTCCTCTTCCACTTGCATTAGTGCAATAATATCTGAATTAATCTCTTGGTTTCCATTCTGGCCCCTTCCAATCCTTTTTCTTTTGCACAACTACTAATCTTTTTTTTAAAAAATTTTTTAAAACGTTTATTTTTGAGAGAGAGAGAGAGTGTGTGTGAGTGGGAGAGGGGCAGAGAGAGAGGGAGACACAGAATCTGAAGCAGGCTCCAGGCTTTGAGCTGTCAGCACAGAGCCTGATGTGGAGCTTGAAACCCACGAACTGTGAGATCATGACCTGAGCCCAACCTAGTAAGCCATCCACCAAGGTGCCCCTAGAGGAATCTTTTTAAACATGTAAACTGGGGAGCCTCTGGTGGGCTCAGTTGGAAGAGTATGCGACTCTTAATCTCAGGTTTGTGAGTTGGAGCCCCATGTTGGGTATAGAGATGATTTTAAAAAATAAATACACTTGGGGCATCTGGGTGGCTCATTTGGTTAAGTGTCTGACTCTTGATTTTGGCTCAGGTCATGATCTCCTGATTCGTGAGTTCTTCATGAGTTTGAACCCCAGATCAAGCTCTATACTCGTGTGAAGGCTGCTTGGGATTCTCTCTCTCCCTCTCTCAGTCTGCTTCTCACCTGCTCTCACTCTCTCAAATAAATAAACTTTCTTTAAAAAATTTTTTTTAGTGTTTATTTTTGAGAGGGAGAGAGAATGCGTGGGGGAGGGGCAGCGAGACAGAGAATCTGAAGCAGGCTCCACACTGTCACTGCAAAGCCTCACGTGGGGCTCGAACCCTCGACCCGTGAGATCGTGATCTGAGCTGAAGTCAGATGCTTAACCGACTGAGCCACCCAGGTGTCCCTCTTCTGCAGTTTATATTTGATCTGAACAAGGCCTCCGGGGCCTTGCATGATCTGCTCCCCCTCCATTGCCTCTCCAACTAATGGCACCAGCACTGCCTTGCCATTCAGTCACTGAGCCCTGCCCATGGGCATCCTTTCTGTTTCACAACACAAACAGGTCCTTCTCCCTTTAGGGTTTGCAGATGTTACCCCCTTTTTCCAGAGCACTAAACGATTAAATACATTAAACACAAACCTAATAAAAACCCCAAACTCATCACTTCCTATTTTACTGTCATCTGTGCTCTTGAAGTTATTTACGTCTAATGAATCCATATGGTGAAATTCTGTACAATGGCATGCTACAGTGCATCTCATCCAACTCTACACTACAAATCAGGCAAACACAACCAACCAGGGCTTTTTTCTGGGGGTTAGGAGAAGCCACCTGTGAAACATTTACCAGCACACCACTGCCTGTAATAAATCTTTTGTATTTCCTTCCCATTATTTGACCCAATATAATTAATGCAGTTACCAAATAGTTTTTACATTATAGCGTTTTGATTTGTTTTCTCATTTAGTCAGGTAAGAACTCTATGAAGTAGGTGTAGTCACCCCATTTTAAAGCTAGGAAATAGGTGTAGAGATGATAAAAGAAGTAGGCTACTATGCAGCAGGACTATGACTTGAAAATATGTTTGACTCCAAAGCCATGTTCAACAATATGGAAACTATTTTAGGGAGTGTTTCCTTTTGATTGTGCATGACAGAAGAAAGAAGGAAGGAATCTCCCAGGGAAGACGGGTGAACTGATGTGGGCAAGAAAACTGATGAGGCAAAGGGAAGTACAGGGAGAATTTAGAGATGGGGTTTTATAGCTTTGGTGTGACACTGAAGCAAAATGACCTATCTATGATATCACTAACGTACGGGAAATCTAATTAATTGCCACATTTCAGGATTCACTTGTAAATTTTGAATGAAAATATTTTTTAGATAATGTTTTTTTTAAATGTTTATTTATTTTTGAAAGAGAGAGCGCGTGTATACAATCGAGAGGGAGGGGCAGAGAGAGAGGGAGAGAATCCCAAGCAGACTCTGCACCATCAGCAGGGCTTGAACTCACGAACCATGAGATCATGACCTGAGCTGAAGTTGGATGTTCAACCGACTGAGCCACCTAGGCTCCCCTGAATGAAAATCCTTATATTAATAACCGATATATAGTAAGTCTAGCTTTTTAAGAAGAATTCTATGGTGGTGTTCTTGCTGTGCTAGAATGTTTCTGAGTATGAACAAATAGACTTTCTGGCCTAGAAAGACACTGGGCCCATGTGGGACAGCCAAGGACAAAATCTGAGAGTGGATTTATAAGCAGAAAGAGTTAGGGTCCACAGACAAGGAAGTGGAGACATAGCTTTCTTGACACAAGAGAAGTCACTTTAGGTCCCCAGCTAGTTTTATCTATGTCCTGCCGGCTCTACTTGCCCTAGCACACTTCTTGCAGAATATTCTAAGAGGTGACAAAATTACAAAGAAATTCAAGAACCTCAGTAGTTAAGGATTTTAAGGTAACAAAAGAAATACAAAAACTGAACAGTCTCTACTGGGCCAAATAGCCTAACCACATGGAATGATAATCAATGGTAAAATTCCCAGTGCTGTTTCAAAAATAAGTAAGGCCCTGCTTTCCTTGTCTGAGAAAAGAAGTCCAAGACCCCCATCCTGTTTATACCATTCTCTGAGCATGTCCATAGCCTCACGGTTACCTCTGCTTCATTAAAATGTTAAAGTCTCAGGGCGCGTAGGTGGCTCAGTTGGTTAAGCAGCTGACTTCAACTCGGGTCATGATCTCACAGCTCAAAGACTCGTGAGTTCCAGCCCCACGTCAGGCTCTGTGCTGACAGCTGTTAAAGTCTCCACCCAAGGAGGAACACAAGGCTCTATGGTCATAACTACACCCGCACAACCTAATGCCTACATTCACAATGACAAATCTCCCCTTTCTGAATATTCATCCCAAACCTAAATAAAAAGACCCCCCCCCCCGCCACCTTGGGGAGTTATGGTTTTGTAAGTTCCTCTCCTTGATCTCCATATTTATTGCAAATAGATTACTTTGTGTGACAACTCCACCTCATGTAGTCTCTCCCTCTAACTCACCAAGGAGCTCAGGATAGTTTGGTTACAAAACTCAGCTACTGTTAATATTCTCATTCCCTCAACCCACTTGTTGCATCTCCTCTAATGACTATGCTGCTTATACTCCAGTGGCTAAATGATAGAATTGTGGTGTTCTGAATTACAAGGCCTGGGGGAGTTCCCTACTGACTTCTTGGAAAAATTTCAGCCAGCAGTGAGTTCTTGAGTCCTTTCTCCTTGGCTTGCATCTATGCCTCAAAAGATTTAATAAGAACTTGACAAGTCAATCATCTGGCAGAGTAGAGAATTTTGGATTTAGGGGCATGTGGGCGGCTCAGTCGGTTAAGCGTCGGACTCTTGGTTTCGGCTCAGGTCATAATCTCACGATTTGTGAGAATGAGCTGTTAGTGCAGTGCCCGCTTGGGACTCTCTCTCTCCCTCTTTCTCTCTCCCTCTTTCTCTCTGCCCCTCCCCTGCTCGAGAGTACGCACACTCTGTCTCTCTCAAAAATAAATAAATAAACTTAAAAAGAAAAGAATTTTGGAGTTATCTTTTGGAACACTGTACTGTGTATCTGTGATGGTCAGGTTTTTTTTAAAGATTTATTTTATTTATTTATTTTTAAAGTTTATTTTATTTGTCTTGAGAGAGAGCATGTGTGCATGAGTTGGGGAGGGGTACAGGGAGATGGAGAGAGAATCCCAAGCAGGCTCTGTGCCGTTAGGGCAGAGCTGGACCCGAGGCTCGATCTTACGAGCCACAAGATCATGACCTGAGCCAAGATAGAGTCAGATGCTCAACTGACTGAGCCACCCAGGCACCACTTAGTATTTTATTTTTAAGTAATCTCTACACCCAAGGTGGGGCTCAGTCTCACAACCCCAAGATCAAGAGTCACAAGCTTGGGGCGCCTGGGTGGCTCAGCTGGTTAGGTGTCAACTCTTGATCTCACTCAGCTCAGGTCTTGGTCTCAGGGGTGTGAGTTTGAGCCCTGCCCTGGGCTGTGTTGGGTGTGAAACCTACTTAAAAAAAAAAGTCAAACACTATACTGACTGAGCCAACCAGGTGCCCCTATGACACAAGTTTTATGTGTCAACTTGACTGGACCTCAGGTTGCCTAGATATTTGGTCAAACATTATTCTGGGTGTGTCTGTCAGGATGTTATTGAATGGATTAACATTTGAAACAGTAGACTATGTAAAATGGATTGTCCTTCCCCTGTGAGTGGGCCTGATCCAATCCATTGCCGCCTAAATTTAAAAAAAAAAGTTCAGTAGGGAAGAATTCCCTTTCTCTGCCTGTCTTCAAGCTGGGACAGTAGACGCAGACTGGTACTTACACCATTAGTTCTCCTGTCTCTCAGGCCTTTGGTCTCAGACTGGAAGTGTACCATCGGCTCTCCTCATCTGCAGCTTGCCAACCACACGTCTTACAACTTCTCAGCTCCATAATCACATGAGCTGATTCTGTATAGTGAGTGGTTCTCTGTCTCGGTCTCTCTCTCCCTCTGCATTTATATAATTAAAATAAAATTACAGGCCTGAGATGGAGTCACTTTGCCAGGCCAAGTTACCAAACTAGGACTTAATACATAACCTAATTGCAGTTTCGACCTCCCTGAGAAATGTAGTTTTAATTGACCAGTCAGGAATTTTTTGGTCGGCACCAATGAGGTAACTGTGCTGTCTAAATGGTGTCTCTCGATCAATTGGATGGCGGCCCCCACCTGTGGGGCAACGATCGATCAGATGGAAGCCGGTGGGATGGGAGGTGAACGAATTCCCCTGAAGCTGAATGAAGGAGATAGAAGTTTATTGAATACACCAGAAGGGGGCAGACAGGACAGCAGAGGAGAGGCTGTCTTCGAGGAGGCAGGGGGAAGGGAGTGCTTTTAAGGAGGGAAGGGGAATCGGTATGGCAACCAAATGGAATTCTCCCTGTTTTGGTGACTGTGCCTGGTTGTAAGTAGCCCATTGGTCAGTGAGGGCCTAGGGATATTTTGGGGTGGGTCGCCTGATGGGCGTGTCTGTATTCAGCCAGGTGGTCACTGTGGCCCTTTCTGCATTCCATTGCTCCAGCCTGTTTGCCTAAAAATTGGCCTCCACAGCAATCTGTCACAGAGGCCCTCTCTGTCCCTCAACGGAAGATCTGGTCATCCACCTAATAAGACCTCCTGCCCTTCCCCCTTAAGGGGAGGTGAACTTACTGGAACACTTCTTTTTTTCTTTTGCCAAAAACTTCCTTGTTCTACCCTCCTTCCTATAAAAACTTTCCATTTTGTGCAACCCCTGGGAGCTCTTCTCTACCTGCTGGATGGGATGCTGCTCATGCTGAATTCATGAATTGCTTAATAAAGCGAAACTGACTTTCCTCAGCTTTTGTTTTAACCACGTGTGTGCACACTTGTGTGTTTCTCTGGAAAACCTCGACTAATACAGATTTTGGTATTGAGAGTAGTTCAAGAGGAACCGTATGTTAAGGATGATTTTTTTTCTTTTTCTTTCTTTTTCTTTTAAATTTAAATCCAAGTTAGTTAACATATAGTGTAATAGTGATTTCAGGAATAGAATTTAGGGATTCATCACTTACATAGAACACCCAGAGCTCATCCCAACAAGTGCCCTCCTTAATGCCCATCACCCATTTAGCCCTTCCCCCATCCAACACCCTGCCAGCAACCCTCAGTTTGTCCTCTGTATCTAAGAGTCTTTTATGATTTGTCTCCTTCTCTGTTTTTATCTTATTTTTGCTTCCTTTATGTTCATCTGTTTTGTATGTTACGTTCCACATATGAGTGAAATTATATGATATTTAACTTTCTGATAGATTTATTTTGCTTAGCATTATTCACTCTAGTTCCATCCACATTATTGCAAATGGGAAGATTTCATTCTTTTTGATTGCCAAGTAATATTCCATTGTATACATATACCATGTCTTCTTTATCAGTTCATCAGTTGATGGACATTTGGGCTCTTTCCATACTTTGGCTATTGTCCATAGTGCTGTTATAAACATTGGGGTGCCTGTGCCCCTTCAAATCAGCACCCCTGTAAGGGATGAATTTTCTGAATTGGTTCTGGGTTTCATGAATTGACTCTTTAATCTGATTAGATTTAAAGATGCTAATGACTCTATTCACAGTAGTAAAGAGAGCATTGATAGTCCATTGTGTGACTGGGCTATATTGATACATAAAATAACTGCATGGGCTATGCCTAACTGGCCACTTATAAGAAGCAAGGATCTGGGTGACTGGGACTTTTGGAAAACTAACAAATATAAAGAGATTGGCTGGCTGCTTCTAATGTTGCTGGACAAAGTGGTGAAAGGAAAGGACAAGGTCAGGGATTTGAACTCCCAGCCCAAGCACTGCATACATAACCCAAAAGCTAAAAAGCTACAGACATTTATCTCCTATAGCTGCAGGGCTGAGATGGCTAAAAATCAAACACGGAAGCTCATTCTGGGACTGAATTACAACATAGGTTGAACCCCCAGCCTCAAAGCACTGGGAGTCTACTGTTAAAGTAAGGGGATTGATTGGGAAAAAATGAAATCCTGTGTGTTGGAATGGGGATGTGTGGGAAGCGTGATGAAGCTGGAAACGTTGAAGCCCTAAATTCTGCTGAATCTTCTTTGTCATTAGAAGTGGCCTTCCCACCCTCCTGTAGAAGCAGACCCCCAACCTCAAGTGGTAGAAAGCCCTATATTCCCTAACCTCCTCTGAGAAAGTTAAGGAAGAAATTGTAATAGCTTTGTATAAGGCAGTTGTCTTGCTCAATAATCCCAATTCTCCTCAGGACCCACCATTCACCACCTTTCTTTGCTCCTAGACCTATAACTAGACTTAAGTTTCAAAAGACTCCAAGGGTGAGGAACAAACTGTGACCCAGGAGGAAGTGCAATATACTTCAAAAAAACTACTTAAGTTTTTTTTTAATGTTTATTTTATTTTTGAGAGAGAGACGCGTGTACACGCATTAGCAGTGAGCAAGGGAGGGGCAGAGCGAGAGGGAAACACAGAATTTGAAGCAGGCTCTAGGCTCTGAGTGGTCAGCACAGAGCCCGACATGGGGCTTGAACTCACGGACTGCAAGATCATGACCCAAGCCAAAGTTGGCTGCAACTGACTGAGCCACCCAGGCACCCCGAACTACTAATTTTATACAAGTAGACATCCAGGGCACATGTGTGTTTGAGAGTGGATATTAAGGGTGTGGGACCATGATGGAAGGAACACAAAGTTAGATGAAACCAAAATTATTGCTGTTTGGCATATAATGGGCCCTCAGGAGGGTAAAAAATCTCACTGTGATCTCTAATACCCTGATGGTCACCACAGTGAATCTGTGAATCTGGTTCACAGTATTAGAGGCCAGCAAAGGGGCAGTCAGGGTAAGTTATCATGAAAATCAGATACCTTTCATGATAGCACTCTCTAAAACAAAACCACAGGGGCACCTGGGTGGCTGAGTTGGTTAAGCATCTGATTCTTGATTTCAGCTCAGGTCACAATCTCATGGTTTGTGAGTTTGAGCCCAGTGTCGGGTTCTGTGCTGACAGCTCAGAGCCTGCTTGGGATTTTCTCTCTCTCCCTCTCCCTCTGTCCCTCCTCCACTGGTGCATCCTCCTGTGCGTGCATGCTTGTGTGCTCTCTCTCTCTCTCTCTCTCTTCCTAAAATAAATAAATAAATAAACATTAACATAAAAAAAAAGCCACGGGAAACTGGATCAAACCAGACAGGCCTGAGAGGAGGAAGACCAGAGACCCTAATCAAGTAAGGGAGAAAAGGTGCGAAACCCTGCTCCCAAAGAAGTCCCGTCACCAAATAATATTCCATCCTCTTGTTAACAACTGCCAATAAAAGATAGAGACCTAAATCCTGGGGCACACAGCTCTCCCTTGAGCTCCTCTGCTCTCGCATCTTGAGAGTGGACCCTCACTTCACTTATTTTTTTAGTTTACTTATTTTGAGAGAGAGAGTGAGGTCATGAGAGGGGGAGCGGTAGTGAGAGAGGGAGAGAGAATGCCAAGCATACTCTCATTGGCAAAGAGCCTGACTTGGGGATTGACCTCATAAACCGTGAGATCAGGACCTGAGCTCAAATCAAGGGTTGGACACTTAGCCAACTGAGCCCCAGCAGGTGCCCCAGGACTCTCACTTTAATCAACTCTTCATTTGCACAGCTCAACTACTGTTTCTGGTCTGGCCTTGATTTCTTTCTTGCAAAGGGACTAAGAGCCTCCAGCAACATCCCAGCGATAGGCTGGTGGGGAGGCTTCAGGGCCTGGTGATCTCCCCAGTCCACCTGGCAACAACAGAGCCCATGTCCTCCTTTTCTCTCACAGTTCATAAGCATCCCTCTTCAAGCTGGGAGTTTGAAAAGGAGAGATGAAAGTTTAATCCTTGGGGGCGCCTGGGTGGCTCAGTCGGTTAAGTGTCCAACTTTTGATTTCGGCTCATGTTGTGATCTCACACCTGGTAGCATTGAGCCTCCCATAGGGCTCTGCAGTGACAGTGTGGAGCCTGTTTGGGATTCTCTGTCTCCCTCTCTCTCTGCTCCTTCCTCTCTCTCTGCCCCTTCCTCTCTCTCTCAAAATAAATAAATAAACAAAAAAAGTTTATTTCTTGTTCAACACTGTATAAGGATGAGGTGCTAGTTTTTTTATTCTTCCCTATGTAATCACTTGTTTGTGTGTTTGTTTGTTTAGCTCTATACCCAACCTGGGGCTTGAGCTCACAACACAGAGATCAAGAGTTGCATGCCCTACTGACTGAGTCAGCCAGGTGCTCCGCCCTATGTAATCATTTCAAATTCTTGCACTTTTTTCTTTCTTCTCTAGCCATTTCTTCTCCCTCATTCCCTGTACACATACATACACACACACACACACACACACACACACGCTCATATGAAGTCTTCCTGTGACTCATAGATCAAGGTCTTAATCCTGTTAAGTCCATTATTAGGGTGTTCCAGGCTCCATTTTCTCATGTTCTTATATTTCAATCTATTCCTTCTGTGTGATCAAGATCAAAGCTCAAAGGAGGTCTCTTGACCCTTTATGTTTTAAGACCCTTTTGTAAGCTGTGACACAAGAATGTAACGTTCCTTTTCAACCCATACCTGGTCTCCTATCTTTCCTATTAGTTTTCCCAGCTGATCAGAGAAACCTGATAACTTTTCCTGGTTCTATGCTGCACAGACATAGAATTTCCTCAATGTGTGCATGGCTCTGATGTGTGATTCAGTATATTACTTGCCATTCTTACAGTGTTTTACTGTTTGCTTTTCTTTCAGCAAATGTTCATTCAGCCAAAGCCTATTGAAATCTGACAATGTGTCAGGCACTGTGCTAGCTGTTGTGGATATAAAATGAATAAAACATTATTTCCACCTAGGAGGAGTTCATAGTCTGGAAAGCAAAGGCAGCATGTAAACATGTATATCATAGTGCAGGGTGATAAGTATCACACTGTGATGTGAAGAAAAACCAACTTCCTCTGGGGAAGTTAATAAAAGGTTTCATAGGAAGTGACATTTCCATAAGTCTTGAAACCCAAGTAGGAGTTTGCCAATCAGAGGACACCGGTGAGAATGAGGGTAAGGGAAGAATAGGGCATCTATCTATGAGTAAAGGGCATCCAGTGTGCAGAGGCTCTGAAATAAGTGAGGAAGAAGATCCTGACCTCTTTGGGAGGTCTGCTGGTTGTCTGCTGGTTGGATGTGTGATAGATTGAGTGCCAGGGATCAAATTAGAAGGGCCTTTGTAAAGAGGATTGAATTTTATGCTAGAGGCAGGAGAGGAAACTATTTAAGCCCGGGTATTTAACAATCAGGTTAAATACTGTAATTGTAATTGACCTGATTATATGGATTCTGGGTTTTGAAGTCTGAAAGGGGTGCTCTCTGCTTGTTTAATTGGAAGTGCTCAGGGAAGCCTCTCACTTGAGACACTCTTCTTTCTTTCTTTTTCGGGTTTACAAACAATGTTTTCAGTGTACCCCGGGCTACACAGTCCGATCGCAGTGCCCACGTGTGCTAATCATTCTTTTTATTACTCCGACCCTGTCCTCCAAAAATGTTTCTTTTTCCTTGGCCAGAGTTGGACGTAAATTTACAGCCCTTGTCTCTTTGAACCCCATTTTTCTGTTTTGATGCTGTCTTTTTTCACTTATGCTGACCTGGTCTTTAAATGTATTGCGGACTTTTTGTCTCATCTCACCCTGAGTATTAATCACACAGGAACAACCAGCTACAATAACCACGCCCACTCAAGAAGGTACCGCCTAATCAGGAAGTTTGTCCATGCCAGCGCGCCGTATTGGCGGTGGCAGTGCGCAGGCGCAGTTCCCGCCTCCCAGCGGCGTGTTCCTCTTTCCGGGGATTCCCAATATCCTGGCGGGTGGGCTCTGCTTCTTCACAGTCAGTCTCTGGCCGCGGCGTGCCAGCTTCTCGGGTCCTTCGTGCCGCCGGACCCCAGCCTCCCGGGCCGCTGCTCTGGTCCGTTCGCCCCTACCGTCAACAGACCCATGGCCGAACGGGGGGAACTCGATTTGACCGGCGCCAAACAGAACACCGGCGTGTGGCTCGTCAAGGTGTGTTCGCGCGGCTCCGGCTTGCGCTCCTCCTACTTTAAGTAGTTTGAATGACTTGAGACCCACTCTGTGCGCCTTTTAAAGTTTCGTACGGCTATCTGGTTAGAGCTACACATATCTTCGGAGACAGGAGTCGTTGTGCTAGTTTGCAGACGAGGAAATTAGTTGAGAGACTTTCAGTGTCTTTAAGAATCGAGACCGAACCTGCCTGGAACGGATTCCTTTTCCCACTGTCTAGTTTTTATGGGGTCCTGTCCTGGTGTTCTCTTACTCGAGTGGTGTATTTTACCCCAGACTGAAGAATTTCCGTATCTTCTTCGGGTGAAAGTGATTTTAGTCATGAGTCTGTATAAAGAAGTTGAGTGAGAGCTTTTGTACAATTTTCTAGGCCAGAAAGTAGAACGGGTCCCTGTTGGCCCTTAGCGTGTTTTTTTAGGTTGATGGCCCTTACTGGAGTTTTCAGGAGAGCTTAGAGAGCTCTGAACTCACGGAAGGAGAGGCCATTGAATTGGAGTGTTCTTTTAGAGCACCACCGTCAATAAGTGTTTTTTTTGTAAAGACAGCAAATCTTGATTAGCCCTGAGTGAGCACAGTATTTGTGCATTTCTTTTTCTCTTCTTTCTTTCTTTTTTTAAGTTTATTTATTTTGAGAGAGCGAGAGCGCGCGCGCAAGTAGGGGAGGGGCAGAGAGAGTGGGAGAGAAAGAATCCCAAGCTGGCTCGGGGCTGTCAAGCGCAGAGCCGGTGGCAGGGCTGGAACTCAGGAACCGTGAGATCGTGACCTGATCCAAAATCAAGAGTCTGGCGCTTAACCGACTGAGCCACCTAAGCGCCCCCCCCCCCCCCAATTTTTAAAGTTTCTTTCTTTGCTTTACTTTTTTGTACTGGTGAGTGTTGTCTCTTGGAGTTTTTTGAGACATATGTATGTTCAAAATGTGATAATGATGGTCTTTGAAGTGTAGGACCTTTGATTTGTTGGGTTTTTTTTTTTTAAGTTTTATCACATGGCTGAGTTTTCATCAGTTAACTCTGAGAGGCACTTCCTGTCCACCTCTCTAAAATAGCTCCCTTATGATCAGTTGCTAGCATGTCAGACCTGTACTACATTTTTCAAAGCACTTGTCACAGTCTAAAGTGATTGTGTATTCACGTGTTCAGTGTTGGTTATCTCCTTCTCTTTAGTGCTGGTGCACGCCTGCATGCACACTCACATTCCATGAAAATGGAATTCTTTCCTGTCTCAACCAGAATTGTGTTTGGCACATGCAATTGCTGAACAGATATGGAATGAATGAATAAATGAATGAACGAATAGTCTCTTATTTTTTACTCCTCAACTCCTGCTTTATTTTCTGGTGCTCATTTGATTTCTCATAGTGTGACCTAAAAGGCTGGGGTAAATTTCTCCTACTGTATTTCTACTGCACACTCAATGGAGGAGAATCATTAAGGAGGAGATCTTCCCTGCAGATTGAAAGAGCTTGAAAAAATACTGGAAACTGAGATGATGCATTAGTTCTTGGAGCACAGTAAATGCTCAGTGAATATTGTTTGCCTTACCTGATTTGGATGGATGGACTGAGGCATTAGCGTAGTAAATTATGGAGAGTGGAACAGAAGTGCAAGGCAGAAAATGCTTGTTAACATGGTGTGTCCTGTAAAACAAAGGAGATTATTATGCCTAGACCAGAGGGTTTGTAAAAAAAGTTTGGGACCGTATACTCAGGGATGCCTTAACTTTAGTCAGTAGGAAGTGAGGAGTCTTTTGGAGGGTTTCGAGGAAAGCAAGGATTCAAATAATTCAGGGGGGTAGGGGGGAGGTTTGAGAGGAAGATAAGCAGAGTCAAAATTTTAAAAAATTTTTCACAGCATCAATGGTATGTGATAAATCTGAGGAATTAGGGAAACTTTTTCAGTAAAAATTGTTGGGGTTTGGTGACTGAGTCAGGGTGTAAAAGAATACAGTCTAAAATGAAATTTAAGGGGTGCCTGGGTGGCTCAGTCTGTTAAGCGTCCGACTCTGGCTCAGGTCATGATCTCGTGGTTTGTGGGTTCAAGCCCCACATCGGGCTCTGTGCCGACAGCTTGGAGCCTGGAACCTGGAGCCTGCTTCACATTCTGTGTCTCCCTCTCTCTCTGCCCCTCCCTCTCTCGCTCTTTGCCTCTCTCTCTCAAAATAAAGACATAAAAATTTCTTTTAAATAAAATAAAATGAAATTTAAAAAACGTTAAGTGTTTTCTCACATTTTTTTTTTTTAATGTTTATTCATTTTTGAGAGACAGAAAGATGGAGCACAAGCTGGGGAGTACAGAGAGAGAGGGAGACACAGAATCCAAAGCAGGCTTCAGGCTCTGAGCTGTCAGCACAGAGCCCGACGCAGGGCTCGAACTCACAAACCACGAGGTCATGCTCTGAGCTAAAGTCAGACGCTCAACCGACTGAGCCGTCCAGGTGCCCCTGTTCTTGTTTCGTAAAGGTAGCTGTTAGGTTACTTATTGTTTGCAGTATCACAGTTTCTTCCTGTCAACCTGGCGTGCAGTGTATCTTCTTTTTCTAATCTTATATATTAAAGAAAATAACAAGCTTGCACATAGATCTTTCCAGGGTGTGAAAGGACTTTCTTGCCAGTTCTTGTCCTTTACAAATTTACCTCTGAAAGATGATGAGAATTGCTAGCAAATGCTTTCTGCTCTAAAGTCTACTCATGTTCTCTCTTTGACAACTTAAAAAAAAATTACTTATTTATTTTGAGAGAGAGATGTAGAAAGCAAGCAGGGGAGAGGCAGAGAGAGAGGGAGACAGAGAATCTTGACCAGGCTCTACACTGCCAGTGCAGAGCCTGAAGTGGGACTTGAACTCATGAACTGTGAGATCATGACCTGAGCCGAAAACAAGAGTCAGACGCTTAACCAACTGCAGCCACACAGGCTCCCCCTTTGACAACTTTTGTTTCTGCTCCATTCAAGGAGACACAATAGACAATGGGGTTTCATTTGCACAGCTCTCAGATATTTTGAACTTGTTCATTTGCACCAGCCTTAGTATCCAGTGTGATTTTCATGCCCATACTTGAGCATATTTGGGTTTTCATCTCTGAATTTTAGGAATAAATTATGTGAATACATCAAATTGTAATGGTCACTTACATTTTCAGCTTTCCTTGTGTGATATTAAAATATAACATACTACTTAGAAAGTGTGTCTTTGTTTTTATCCAGTCAGAATTTGTGAATAGAATTACATGCCAATTTCAGGTCTTTGGGCCCCTGGGTGCCTCAATTCGTTAAGTGTCTGACTCTTTTTTTTTTTTTTTAATTTTTTTTTCTTTTATAGTTTATTGTCAAGCTGGTTTCCATATAACACCCAGTGCTCATCCCAACAAGTGCCCTCCTCCATGCCCATCACCCCCTTTTCCTCTCCCCTCCGCCATCAGCCCTCAGTTTGTTCTCTGTATTCAAAAGTCTCTCATGGTTTACCTCCCTCCCTCTTCCCAACTGTTTTTCCCCCTTCCCCTCCCCCATGGTCCTCTGTTAAGTTTCTCCTGTTCCACTTATGAGTGAAAACATATGGTATCTGTCCTTCTCCGCCTGACTTATTTCGCTTAGTATGACACCCTCGAGGCCTATCCATGTTGCTACAAATGGCCAGATTTCATTCTTTCTCATTGCCATGTAGTATTCCATTGTATAGATGAACCACATCTTCTTGATCCATTCGTCAGTTGATGGACATGTAGGCTCTTTCCATGATTTGGCTATTGTTGAAAGTGCTGCTATGAACATTCGGGTACATGTGCCCCGATGCATCAGCACTCCTGTATCCCTTGGGTAAATCCCTAGCAGTGCAATTAGTGGGTCATAGGGGAGTTCTAGTGTTAATTTTTTGAGGAACTTCCATACTGTTTTTCAGAGGGGCTGCCCCAGTTTACATTCCCACCAACAGTGTAGGAGGGTGCCCGTTTCTCCACATCCTCGCCAGCATCTATGGTCTCCTGATTTGTTCATTTTAGCCACTCTGACCAGCGTGAGGTGGTATCTCAGTGTGGTTTTGATTTGTATTTCCCTGATGATGAGTGACGCTGAGCATCGTTTCATGTGTCTGTTGGCCATCTGGATGTCCTCTTTGGAGAAGTGTCTCTTCATGTCTTCTGCCCATTTCTTTATTCTTTTTTCTTTTTTCTTTACTTTCCTTTTTTTTTTTTTTTTTTTTTTTTTTTGAGTGAGAGACAGACTGCGAGCTGGGGAGGGGCAGAGAGAGAGGGAGACACAGAATCTGTGTCTGAAACTGAATGAGGCTCCAGGCTCTGAGCTGTCGGCACAGAGCCCGATGTGGGGCTTGAACTCACGGACTGTGAGATCATGACCTGAGCCGAAGTTGGACATTCAACCGACTGAGCCACCCAGGCACCCCATTCTGCCCATTTCTTCACTGGATTATTTGTTTTTTGGGTGTGGAGTTTGGTGACTTCCTTATAGATTTTGGATACTAGCCCTTTATCCAATATGTCATTTGCAACTATCTTTTCCCATTCTGTCGGTTGCCTATTAGTTTTCTTGATTATATCCTTTGCAGTGCAGAAGCTTTTTATCTTGATGAGGTGCCAATAGTTTATTTTGGTTCTTGATTCCCTTACCTTTGGGGATGTGTCGAGTAGGAAATTGCTGCGGTTGAGGTCAAGGAGGCTGTTTCCTGCTTTCTCCTCTAGGGTTTTGATGGTTT
>CM053574.1:79733348-79971517 GCA_028646485.1 Cryptoprocta ferox | reverse complement strand
CTCTCTCAAAATAAAATAAAGACAGAAAAAAAAATTTCAGGTCTTTTCTCTATATGTTAATATTTCTCATTATAACTAATACTTTGAGTTCTGTTCTTTGAAGATCATGTGTTGCAAAATATGTAAATTTCTTTCTAGAGTATCTCAAAGTTTATGGGCCATCTTGTACATATTAATCCATCACTACAAAGGCATAAAACAGGATAAATACAGTAGGATATATATACACGTAAGATCTCTGAGAGTTTTGAGCAAAAAAATAGTTGTTTTTCTGGCGGGAACACATAGGAAGTTTACATTTAAGAAGAGCTTATGAAATTGATCAGTTAGAAAAAACTCCCAGCAGGGCTTGGGAGAATTAAGAGTGTGTTCAGGAAAAAGCAAATATAGTAGAATGTGTCCCAGAATATCCAGTACCTGTACTGCTCTGGCTTAATGAAATGCCATTTCTGGGGTTTTGAAAATCTTCAAGAGACTAATGATCCAAATGAGTTTAAAAAAATTTTTTTTTCCTTATTTATTTTTGAGAGATAGGCACAGAGCGTGAACAGGGGAGGGCAGAGAGAGAAAGAGACACAGAATCCAAAGCAGGCTTCAGGCTCTGCGCTAGCAGTCAGCACAGAGCCCGACGCAGGGCTCGAACCCATGAACCGTGAGATCATGACCTGAGCCAAAGTCGGATGCTCAGCCGACTGAGCCCCCCAGGCGCCCTGATCCAAATGAGTTTTGATAGGTAATAGACATGATTGGATTTAACTTTATGATAGATGTCATCTGCTAAAACATAAAGTCACAATTTTTACCTTGTCAAGGAGCTCGTCCTTTGTAGTTTGCATTACCCTGTTCCTCTTGCCCAGTCTGTGCTACTGTTAGCTTGCCTGCTGGTCACACCACTACTACACACCTTACACCAAATCATGATTTAAAAATTGTAGGCTGTTTAAAAATATTTTAGCATAGTTGTTTGGCTTCCATATTAGACTTCTGAAAAAATCATCTCTAGTTGTGGTTGGCTGGAGGGTAAGGTACATGATAGGGATGAGGAGGAGATAAAGCTAACAAGGTTATTAGGAGTGTGGGATTTTTGTAAGTAATGCACATCATACCGAGGCCTGAATTATAACAAATGTTACCTCTTTTTTAGGGAAGAGCGAGTGGAGGTATTGAGAAGGGCTGCAGTAGATCTAAGCAACAGCTTTCTAGCCAGGGAAAAGATGTGTTTCTGCACAGTCTTCCTCTTTTAGGCATTTTGACTAATGTTTGGAGGACGGGATCAGGACAGAAGGGATGGACATCATCGCCTGTGAATATTATATCCTTCATTCAGCGACTCAAATGCCAGCAAGCACAGCTTCTTTGTTTTTATAATAGATAGGTAAACCATTGGATATTTGTGGCCAGAGAGAAAGCTATGTACCAAAGAGAGATGAAACTGGAATGGGTGATACCCCTAACCCTTGCAGGAGAAAAGGAGCTTACCTTTCATATATACCTAATATTTTATACAAAGCAAACCTGTGAAGTAGATATTTATTATCTGTGTTTTTCAGATGATGAAATTGAAGCTTCAGGACGTTAATTTACTCAACCATGGTAGAGTGATTTAAATTTAGATCTGTTGGGGTGCCTGGGTGGCTCAGTTGGTTAAGCACCTGGCTTTTGATTCAGGCTCAGGTCACGATGTGGTTTGTGAGATAGGACCCTGAATAGGGCTCTGCGTGCAGAGCCTGTTTGGGTTTCTCTCACTCCCTTCCTCTCTGTCCTTCCCCCACGCACACTGTGTGCGTGCATACTCTCTGTCTCAAAATAAATAAATCACCTTAAAAATGCAAACAAATTTAGGTCTGTTTATATGCCAAGATGAGAAATGTCTTTTATATAGCTTAGGTCTCTTTTATGAGTTATCTCCCTGGGGAATAGAGGTGATGTGGGATTTCATATCTGTGACCTTGGATTTTGTCAGCTCCTTATGGTGATCTTCAAAAAAACATGGGAGTAAAAGCTGCCTGTCATAGGTTGGATTTCCTGGGAAGCTGATTCTGAAATGATTAAGTTTACTAGCGAGTGCTGTTGGGATCATCACCTGTGGAAGGAAAAAGACTTAAACAGGATTGGGCCCAGAGTATGATGCAGTCTCTAGGAAAGCTGAGGATGATTCCACAGGGAGCCCTCCAGGTGTCCTGAGTCGGAGTGAGGTATACCCTCTATTGACCAATGATTGCATGTGGTTTGTCCCAGGAAGAGTGCATGAACTTGGCAAAACGGCCTTTCTTCAGTGAAAGCAGTGTGAAAGAGGGCTAACAGCTAAGGGCTATCTTGTGGCCACACTCCCAGTAGCTGGGAGGATAAGGCCTTCGGTCCTAAATGGGGAAATGGTTGTACTTCCAGTGTCCATTACATTGCCCTTAATTTGCTTGTATTTTGGGAGAAACAGGGTTTGGAGACTAGTAGTTGGGGAACTAGACATTTGCTGAAGCAAAGTTGGCAAAGAAGCTTAGGGGAGTAATCTGTACATGTCACCTTAGCACCTCGGCTCCAAAGTCATGGTTGACCTTAGTACTCTGCCTGCTAGGATTGAACGGGCGGGCGGGTGTATTCATCCCACAAGCTTTGATTGCTGGTCATTGTGCCAGGCTCCAAGTATGTTATGGTGAGCAGAAACAGGCGTGGCCCGTGCTCTGTGAACTAGGATGTATAGTCTACTGTAGGAGACAGACATCAGTCAAATATTAGTCCTATGAGAACGGTTACAGACAGATAAGGACACTGAAGCCCGGAATACTGTTCTGTGATTGTGGATAATAAAGGAATTTGACCTAGTTTAAGGGGTCAAGGGAAATTTCCCTGAGGAAGTATTGCTTAAGTGAGTCATTTTCTGTCACTGTCTTTGGAAATCTAAGAAAACATTTCCTTTTGTACCTATTATCTTGTCTCTATCTAATTTTCTTTAATGAATGTGAAGACGGTGGAAACAACACATATCTCACAAGTGACATGTTGACAAGAGTGTTTTGGGAAAATGTACAAGAGAGTAGAATTCAGGTGTTCTTAAAAAAGAATTATGTGAGGACATGATATGTTAATTAGGTTGACTATAGTAACCATTCCACTATGTATATCAAATCATCATGTTGTATACCTTAAATGTATACAGTTCTATTAAAAAGTTAAAATGTTTTAAAACTTCAGCCCTTCAAAAAAAAGTTTTTTAGAGGCTTGGGACCATAATAGTTTTTCTTCCCCGTCTCCCTCTTTTCAGACTTAATGCTAATGGGCTGGAACTTCTGGGAAGCTCATTTCCATAAGCTCTTGGTGTTGAGTTATATGTGTATGACTGACATACTATCTTCATTGTATTCAGTTTTTCATCGAAAGGGTATAGAATTTTGGCAACCTTTTGAATTAAAATAAGATGGGGGTGCCTGGGTGGCTCGGTTGAGTGTCCGACTTCGGCTCAGGTCATGATCTCATGGTTCATGGGTTCAAGCCCCAAGTCGGGCTCTGTGCAGACCGCTAGCTCAGAGCCTGGAGCCTGCTTCAGATTCAGTGTAAAAAAAAATTTTTTTTAAATTAAAATAAGATGGTGGGCTTCCCTGGGAATTTATAATTTTATTATAATGATGACAATGCAGTAAGAGTTCCAAACTTATTTTTATCAATTAACTTCTGAAGCATATTCTTTTTTTTTTTAAGTTGTCAATTGCTTTGTATTAGGTACAATTATTTTAGTGAATTTGATTTTTTTTTCTTTAAGAGAGAGAGTGATCACAAGCAGGGTAGGGGCAGAAGGGTAGAGAGAGAGAGAGAGGGAGAGGGAGAAAGAGAAACAGAATATTTCAAGCAGGCTCTATGCTCAGTGCAACCCTGGGATCATGACTAGAGCCAAAATCAAGAGTTGGATGCTCAACTGAGTAAGCTACCCAGGCACCCCTGAATTTGATTCTTCAGTTTGTTTTAGTGTATGATATATACTGCACTTAGAACTTCTGGTTGTTTGGTGGCCTAAATTGTTGTCTTCAGCAGTTTGATCAGAGACTCTTCTGACCTGGTTAGCAGGCTGGAAAATGATATACTCCACTCTTGGCATTTTTCTTCCTTCACCCTTATTTTAAGGTAGATCTCTGAAGTAAGGTTTATCTCTGAGAATGCAGTGCGGTTTATTAAAATGAAATTCTGTATCTTAGATATATCCCAGTAATGCCATCATTGTTATCTGCTGTCACTTTTATTACATTAACATTAGCTAATGTTTCTTCAATATCCAGTCATTAAAATAACTCCTCCGTATGTGCCAGCCTATTCTTGCTGCTAGGGATATGTCAGTAAACAAACAGACAAAATATCTGCCTTCTGCAGATTACATTCTAATGGGGAGGGAGAATAGACAGTAAACAAATACATGTATAGCAGGTGATAAGTGCTCTGAAGAAAAAGAAATATGGTAAAATGTGTAGAAAGTAGCTGGGGATGCTGTTTTAAATAGGGTGGGGGAAGGGCCTCACTGATGAGGTGGTCTGTAATCAGAGACCTAAAGGATATTATGGGGGTATGCCCTCTAGATACCTGGGGGAAGAGTTTTCCAGACAGAGGTAACAGCAGTTCAAAGGCCCTCAGACTTGAGGTGCTGGGAATGTTCACTGATCCGTGTGGTTAGAGTCAAGTGAGTGAGAGAAAGTAGAAGGAGATGAGGCCATGGGCTAGCAGGGGGCTGAAACATGTAAGACATTATAGGGTTTTTACTCTGAATGACATGGGGAGCCAGTAGCCATGGAGCTGGCAGTGTGGCATGGTGATTATGGTGCTAGACTGCCTAGGTTAGAATCCTGGCTTCACTAGTAATTGTGAGAACCTTGGCAAGTAATAACTCTTTGGTCTCAGTTTCTTTACCTGCAAAGATGGGATAATAATAGAGTTGTTATGAGGATTAAGTGAAGGAACATTTGTAAAGTGATTACAAAAGTACCTGGCTTGTAATAAGCACTATGTGCATGTCTGTTAAATAAATCGAAAGGCTTTGAGCAGAACAGCATCATCTGACTTAATGTTTTAAGATGATGACTCTGGCTGCTGTCATTGAGGATAAGCTAGCTGTGGACAAGAGTGGAGGTAGGAAATCAGTTAGGAGGCTAATATGATTATACAAGAAGTGATGGTGGCTTGCACCAGGATGGTAAGCTTGGAATTGGTGAGAAGGGGCTAGAGTCCTAATATGATTTGAAGATGTTGCTGACTGAATCTGTCATTCAGTTGGATGTGGGACGTGAGATAAAAGCTATTCAGAGTAACTTCACAAAGTTTCAGCCTGAGTACCTGGAAGAATGGAGCTGACTTTTAGTGAGATATGGAAAACATGAGGAGCATGTTTATGATGGAGAAATTAGAGTTCTGGTACGGATATTTTAAGTTTGAAATGTCTAGTGAATATTCAGATGGAGAGTTTGAGTAGGCAGTTAGATATATAAGTTGGGATTTGGAGAGAGAGCTTGGATATGCTCTAAATTTGGGAGTTGTCATTATACAGATGGTATATGAAGTCACGAGACTGGATGGGATCACATATAGTTGAGTGTGGGTAGAGAAGAGGAGAGGTCTGAGGACTGAAACCAGAGCCCTTTAAAGGTGAGAGGGTAGGAAGATAAGAATCTAGATATTTGGGGACCAGAAAGGAGAGGCCATGGAAATATGAGGAAAATCAAGGGAGATTGTGGTGACTTGAAGCCAAGTGAAGAAAGTGTTTGAAGGAGGAGGAAACAATTAGTTTTTAAATATTGTTAAGCAGTGTTGAAGATGAGGATTAGACGTTGACTTGGCAGTGTGGAGATTTTTCGTAACTAGGGTCATCAGTTTCAGTGGAGTGGTAGAAAGAGAGGAAAGCCTGTCTAGAGTAAAACAAAATGAAAAGGGAGGAACTGTAGTCAGCCAGCAGAGACAGTGCTTTCAAAGAGCTTTGCTGAAAAGAGAGGTGGAAAAATGGGACACTGTATAGAAAGAATTATAGACTCTGCTCTTACTAGATGTGTGATCTTGAAATTAGCAAATTTGCTCATCTTCCTGTGCCTCAGTTTCCTCACTTGTAAAATGGAAATTGTGTGAAGAATTGTGTAAAGATTAAGTTGTTAATATATATAAAATACTTAGAAGAGTGCTTGTCACTTAATGCATTAATTATCTATTGCTATATTACCACAGACTTAGAAACTTAAAACAATATGGTTTTATTTTTTCATGGTTTCTGTCTTGGCATGGCTTAATTGGGTCTCCTGCTTCAGAGTCCTCCCAAGTTACAGGCAAGGTGTCAGACAGGGCTGGATTCTCATCAGAAATCATAACTGTGGAGAGATTGATTGTTTGCAAGTTTCTATGGTTGGCAGAGTTCAGATTCTCCAGAGTTACTGGTCTGAGGGTTTATGTTTCCTACCTGTCTGTGGGCTGGAGCCGCTTCTTAGTTTTTTGCCACCTGGGCCTCCCCAGCATAGCAACTTACTTCATCAAAGTGTGCAGACTGAAAAAACAAAGAGAGAAGCAACATAGAAGTCACCATCTTATGTAACCTAATCACAGAGAAATAATATCCCATGTAGAGGAAAAGGAACCCTCTTGCGCTGTTGGTGGGAATGGCCACTTGGCAAAACAGTATGGAGGTTTCTCAAAAAGTTAAAAATAGAACTACCCTATGACCGCAGTCATGTTACTGGGTATTTACCCAAACAATACAAAAACACTAATTCAGAGGGATACATGCACCCCTATGTTTGTGGCAGCATTATTTATAACAGCCAAGATATGGAAGCAATCCAAGTGTCTATTGATTGATGAATGAGTAAAGAAGATACGGTATTTATATATACAGTGGATTATTATTCAGCCATAAAAAAGAATGAAATCTTGCCATTTACAAAGAATGACATTCACGGAGCTAGAGAATATAATAATAAGTGAAGCAAATCAGAGAAAGACAAATACCATATGATTTCAGTCCTGTGTGGAATTAAGAAACAAAACAAATGAACAAAGTGGGAGGAGATACAAACCAAGAAATAGACTCTTAACTATAGAGAATAAACCGATGGTTACCCAGAAGGGAGGTGAGTGGGAGATATAGGTGATGGGGATTACTAAGTGCACTTGTTGTGATGAGTCACTGGGTGACTCTTGATCTCAGGGTTTTGAGTTCAAGTCCCATGCCAGTTGTGGAGCCTATTAAAAAAAATAGACATGAACAGATTTTGTAGCCAAAACATAAAAATGAATGAATGAAAAAATTAATTAATTAAATAAAAGAATAAAAGTATACTAGCCAAAGGGGAGAGGGAGTAACATCCCATCACCTTAGCTATGTTGTATTGATTAGAAGCAAGTCACAGGACCCCTTATCACTCAAGGAGTGGTGATTACACAAAGGTGTGAAGATCAGGAAGTGAGGATCATTGGGGAATATCTTAAGAGTGTTCCTGCCGCATGTGGTAAGCTCTCTAGTGTTAACGTCATCATCGTCATCATTCTGATGGGGAGATGATTAAGTAGAGGAGAGAGGAAAGAGAGGGTAGAATTGAAGGAAATATGTCCTTGATTAGACTACAGGGGAAGAAATTCAGTGCACAAGTGGAGGGATTGTTCATGTATTGTTTTCAGAGGGGAAGTCTGGATCTGCTGTGGCTACCTGATGTAGAGGTCCTCTTGATCCTCTTTCCCAGTTGGAAGAGGAAGTCAGGTTATCAGCGCAGAGGGAGAAGGAAGGGAGAGGTGTTGTGGGTTTGAGAAGTGAAGAGAACCTGTGACTCATCTACAGTGGGAGAATAAACTGACTAGGCAGATGGAGTTAAATTGCCAAACATCTTGAAGGACTTACTTGATGTTAGTAGCCATGTATTCCAAGTGAGACTATTTAGCATCACTGTGAGTTTTTCTCTAGCTGCTCAGATGCAGTGTGGAGAAGTAACACAAATCAAATCAATAAATTAATTAATAAAATAAGTGGCAGAATAGATTGGCTTTAATGAGGATTAAGTTTCTGCCAGGCCCGAATGATGGAGGAGATAGGGACAAGGGAATGATTGTAATGATGGGCTGTGAAATATAAATCCGATAAGGAGTGAAGATGGGACATGGGCAGCTGAGGAATCATGTTAAGTAGTTAGAACGAGTGATTTGGAGGGATGGAAGAACTGTTGGAGTTGAAGTACTGAGGAGAGAGCCAGAAAGTTAGGAGATAGTGATTAGAATGATTGCTTCAAATACAGATTATGGAAGGGACACTGTTACTTGTCAGGGAGGAGGTCTATATATATATGTAGTGGGCTCATTTGAACCAGAAACTTGGAATATGATGAAGAAAAGACACCAGCTTTCTCCTATGGACTTTATTAAGGAATAGGTTAGTGTTCAATAAATTTTGGTGTAAAGAATACATACATAATAGAATAAATACCACTAGGATCTTCTTTTGACCCTTTTGTTCCTGAATTTTTCCTACTGTATATCCAAACAAAGCACTGCAATTTGTTTGACTGATAGTCAGGTGGTTCTTTTTGCAAATGAAATCTTGCAAAAAGAATTTTTTTTGTAAGTAGAATTTTTTTTTCCTTTCTAGCTTTGGAAGGTCTGACTCAGTTATGCATTGACATTCATGTTATCATTCCAAGATTACTGGGGGAGATAATAGTGACACCTGACACTCATTGAGTACTTGCTTTGTGTGAGGTATTATACTTTATGTGGTATCTCATTGCTCACAGTAGGCTAACCTTGAAGGTGTGTACTGATTCCAGAGTTTAAACTACCTCTTAGAAGACATAGTAGCAATTAGGCATGCATTCTCTTAACCTTTTTGGGAATTAAAACCCTTCATTTTTAAAAAAAAAAATTATGTTTATTAATTTTGAGAGAGCATGTGCACGTGAGCACAAGTAGGGGAGGGGCAGAGAGAAGGAGGGACAGAGTCCCAAGCAGGTTCTGTACTGTCAGCACAAAGCCTGATTCAGGGTTCAAACTCACAAACCTTGAGATCATGACCTGAGCCGAAACCAAGAGTTGGACAGTTAACCAACTGAGCCACCCAGGTGCCCGGGAATTAAATATATATCTAGGTACAAATAGATGCTGGATCCAGACTGCCTAGGTTTGAATCCTGACTCCATCATTTACTAATTATATAACCTTGGCTAAATTATATAATCCCTGGGTGTCCCAGATTCATACTCTGTGAAATGGGGGTTATTAACAGTACCTACCTTATAGAGATATGAGGATTAAATGCGTAAATGTATGGAAAATGCTTTTAACAGTGTCAGGAAAGTAGTAAGTATTATATAAATGCTAGTTGTCATATTTAATCATTTATTTCAGCAGATCCTTTATCATTGATCAGAGTTATACTCTTAAACACAATAAAACTTGATATTTGAACTCATCTTGAACTTGGTGGTATCTCTAAATAATATGTGAGAGTGTCATGCTCCTCTGAGAAACATTTTCTGGTAGCCTTTCTCATATCTCAGCTTTAGTACTTATTTGGGAACATAAGTTAGCAGTTTGTTTTATTAAGTTATTTGACTAGTTTTAGTTTTGTGTCACCAGCTTGCCTGACTTTAAGCTCTTTGAGAATTAAAATGATATCTTAGTATCCCTTTTAGTGCAAAATATACAATGAGAGTGTGATACTTAATGATCAGTTATTACAGACAGAAGTAACATAGAAGCAGTATATCATTTTATGTTTAAGAAGTTTGTTAGCATCTAAAACAGTCTTATTAGTGTTTTATTTATTTTTTTAGGTTCCTAAATATTTGTCCCAGCAGTGGTCTAAAGCCCCTGGAAGAGGTGAAGTTGGGAAACTGCGGATTGCTAAGTAAGTTATTTATTTTTGACATCTTAAAAAGCTGTTTTTTAAAATTATTATAAGTGCTTTTAAAAGTAATAGCAGCTTTTTTTCAGATAGAGAAATTTACCTGGAAAATGAGAATGAGCATGTAAAGGATTGTCAAGAGATGGTTAGGTACGCTCCTCTATTTGTGTGTGTGTGTGTGTGTGTGTGTGTGTGTGTATAGATATGCGTGCACGCACACACACACACCCCCTCTAGTGATAGGTGTAAATATAAAGTCAGATTTTTTGGTAAAACTTACTGGCAGTGAAGCAGCAGAGTATGTGGTTCTCTCATCCCTCCATCTTCTCCGTATCTTGTGAAGAGGTATGCTTGGGTTGGGCATAACTGGAGGCACCCAGTTAAGTGCTTCAGTAGAAAGACTTTGCCATGGTGCCACCATGTCTATCTATAGAGGTATTGGAAGAAGGTAGGGAACACTGGGAAAACAATGTAAAGGTCTCGTTTCCTGATTGAAGAAATGACCTTGTTAGAAAGGGAAGCCTTGGGGCGCCTGGGTGGCTCAGTTGGTTGAGTGTCTGACTTCAGCTCAGGTCATGATCTCACAGCTCATGGGTTCAGGCCCTGTGTCGGGCTCTGTGCTAACAGCTTGGATCCTGGAGCCTGCTTCAGATTCTGTGTCTCGGTCTCTCTCTGCCCACCCTTTCCCCCCATCTGTCTGTCTCAAAAATAAATAAACATTAAAAAAAAAAAGGGGGGGGAAGCCTTTTTCAAAAGTTTTTTTTGTTTTGTTTTTTAGTGTTTTATTTATTTTTGAGACAGAGAGAGACAGAGCATGGGGTGGGGAGGGGCAGAGAGACTGGGAGACACAGAATCCGAAGCAGGTTCCAGGCTCCAAGCTGTCAGCACAGAGCCCGATGTGGGGCTCAAAACCACAAACGTGAGATCATGACCTGAGCCCAAGTCGGAAGTCGGAGGCTCAACCGACTGAGCCACCCAGGCGCCTCGGGAAGCCTTTTTCAGAGCTCAGCAGGTATCAGCCAGAGGCCTTGCATTCCACTCTGTTCATTCTTAACTAAACTCTAATCAGATTTTCCTGCCTACTACTCCATTGAAATAGCTCTAGTCTATCTCCAGTGCCTTCTTCTTTATCAATTAGCTTTTGCTTCACTACAAATCACCCCAAAATTTAGTGGCTTAGAACAAAAACCATATTATTCGCTTATAATTCTGCAGGGCATTTCTGTTTGGGACTGACCTGGCCTTCCTGGCTAGAATGGCCTCACTTATGTGTCTAGTGGTTGGCTTGCTCTCAGCTGGGCAGTGGCCATGTGTTTTTTATCTGTAGCATGCTCATTCACATGATGGTGAAAGTTCCTAGTAGCAGAAAAGAGTTAAGTCCCAATGCACAAGCACTTAGCAAACCTATGTTTGTATCATGTTTGCTGGAGTCCTACTGAGGATGCAACTCATATAACCAACCCCAGGTTCAAGGGGAGAGCAATAGACTCTACCTCCTGGTGGGGGTCACTGCAAAGGATTTGTAGTCCTTTATTGCAATCTAGCATATCTACATTCCTAAACCTGAGAGTCAACTGTCAGCCTTCTTAATTATCCTTCAACAGAATTTTGACATAGTGATCATCCCTATCTTCAAATCCGTTTTTTCATTTCACCTTTGGGACACCACCCTCTTGATTGTCTTCTGTAGGGGACTCTTCCTTCTCAGTCTATTGCTGGCTTCTCCTCATCTTCTCAATCTCTAAATGTTATTTGACCCCAGGATTTTTTTTTCTAGTTTTTTTTTTTCTTACTTTGTATCTTTTAACCCTTCATTTTGTTTTAACAAGATATTGATTGGAAACAGGCATGCTTTTATATCCAAAGTTCTAAAGTTAGGTAAGGACAAGTAATAACTTATTTTCTCAAGAAATGGTTACATATTTAATAGTGGAACCAGGCTTGAATTCAGGCCTTTGAATGGTAAGAAAACTCCGGTAGGTTTCCCTTCTGGCTTTGTCACTTACTATCTGTGAGACTGTACAGGCCACTTAATCTTTTGAGTTTAGGTCCCTTATGCCTAAAGTTGCCTGTTTGGCAGGACTTTTTTATGAATCCAGTGAGATAACATAGACATAGTTGTCATTTATTTATATATATAACTTTAGAAAATTAACATATTTCTGGAAGGTTGTAAATAAATCACATTTTTTGTGAGTTATACTTTTATCAAAAGTAAAAGGGAATGCAGACTTTGCATACTTTTAATTGAAATCTGGGATGATATTTTTTCTTTTTCAACATGGAATTCCTTATAATGCAGATAATTACTTTTTCGGTTGTGGACTTCAGAATTTCTTATAATTGGCTTTACTGAAAATGGGAGCCACTATCAAGGTAAAATCTCAGCAATATATGTCACCGAAGGAAGGCAGACTACGGGAAAAATGTATTTGGGGAACCATGTTGTTTTATGTATTAACTACACTAGAACTCAAGACCTGGGTCCAAGTCCTACCTGGCTATTGATAATTATTTGGCCTTAGCTCTCGAAGCCTTAGCTTTTTTGTTTGTAAAATGTGCATAATAATGCCTTACCACCATAGAGTGTTTTTAGACAAAATAAATGTCTAAAAGGGTTTGTTAAAATGCTTTGTAAACTCAAATGTTCTTTTTCTGCCATGAATATTGGGTTTCTCAGAACCTCTGTGAGAAGAAAATACCTGGTTGAGGAATGTAAAATCTTTTCTTTTCTTTTTCTTTCTTCTCTTCTCTTCTCTTCTCTTCTCTTCTCTTCTCTTCTCTTTTCTCTTCTCTTTTCTTTTCTTTTCTTTTCTTTCTTTTTTGGTGTGGGGAAGAAGGGACTAGTATGGGAAATAGGATAAAAGCAGAGGTTCAGGAAACCCCTGCAAGGTCTTTGATCCCTGAAGTAAAGGCAGCATGCTAAATAAGCAACAGTGGGTGTGTTGCAATTTTCCTTGATCACCCTTTGCTGGGGAGAAAATTTCAAGCTCTTTTTCTTTCTTAATTTAAAGCAGACAGTTTACACAGTTGCATCCAATATAGGGTGGCCATACCCCTAGGTTTGCCTGGAATGTTCCAGTTTACATGTTTTCCCTATGCAGTTGTTAATAGTGTCCCCGCTTTCACTCTCTTAAGTATCCTGGTCTTGACAGTAAACTGTTTGCCTTTAATGTTATTAGGTGTGCATGTATTTTTTATGTTGGGTGAAAGATCTGGCAGATCTTCTACCTAACATGAAATATAATCAGTCTTGTCTTATAGATCAAGATACTTTTAATGATGAGAGCAGCTTTATAGTAATTACTAACATTGCTATGGAAATGCTTAAAAACAGCTTGTTCCATAGTAGACCTGGCTGTCTGTCTTGTTTGTGCTGTTAATTCACTTATTTTCATCCCTTTTACTGAATTACTAAATTCACTATTAAGTTTAGGGTGATGAGGAATGGCTTCGCAGTACGTGTGACTAGGTTATCAGGATTTTAGTTGATTTCAAGCTAAATATGAGTCATCAGCGTTATGTGGCTATAAACAAAAGGCTCCCTTAATAGATGTTTGTTGTTTAGGATGAAGTGGGAAGATAATCTCATTCTTTTCTTTGCCAGTTACCATATGGTGCAAATAGTAAGTTCAGTTCTTAGTGCTGTACTTAGAGACATGGACAAATAAGTTCCTTTAGTAGAGTGAGACTAGGACAATGAAAAAACTAAAAAATCTCAGTGTCCTGTGAGGAATATCTGACGGTACTATGGCTGTTGAGAGAAGATTAAGGCAGAACAGGTGAAACCATCTTCAAATATTTTTAAGGCTAGGAGATAGATAATCAAGTATTGATTTGTAGAGGCAGATTAACCAGTTTATGGATTATCTATGTGGTAAAAAATGTGTATTTGGGTAAAACATGAAAATGAGGTTTTAAAGAGCCAGTGTGGTATACTGGCTATGAGTATGGACTCAGGAGTCATTTAGCTCTGGGCTTTATCTAGACTTTGATACTTACCAGCTATGTGATTTTAGGTAAGTTGCTATACCCTCTCTGTTTCCTCACCTATTAAAAGGTGGTGGTATTAATACTTCATGGGTTCAGTGCATGTAAAATAGCCACTAGTGTTCACCTACTGTTCTACCACATACTATACAGTACAGACACTGGCCCTACATCGTGTCTGATGTGCTCTTGTGTATGGACCTCTCTTCCCCGGCACATCTTCCAAAGGAGCAACAGCTTGCAGTGTGATAGGCCAGAAGCTAGGAAAATCTACGTGGTGGCAGTTGTTCATTCCAGCAGAGACAGGGCTGTGGAGTAGAGGAATTGGGAGAGGCAGAGGATGGGGAGAAAACTTGCAGGTGGGAGTACAGCTCTCCCCAAATTTGGTTCTGTTTACACCTGAAAACAGGAGAATCCAGCCTGTTGTAATAGCTGGTGACATTTGGGCCATTTCTCTTAGGCAGTTTATGCGATGTTTCTAAACCATTGTACTTGGATTATTTTTATACCTTTGCACATGTAACGTGCACTGCATTTCAGTTAGCTTATAGTTTTGCTTTGGGTTGTTTAAGTTTTATTTAAAAACTTTTTTTTAATGTTTATTTTTGGTAAAGAGAAAGAGCATGAGCGATGCAGGGGCAGAGAGAGAGGAAGACACAGAATCCGAAGCAGGCTCCAGGCTCTGAGCTGTCAGCACAGAGCCCTAGATAGGGCTCAAACTCATGAACTGTGAGATCATGACCTGGGCCGAAGCCTGACACTTAACTGACTAAGCCACCCAGGGCCCCATAGGTTAAGTTTTAAAACCAACCTTCTTTCTATATCACCATCCTGCCTCAGACAACTTCAGTTTTTCAAATGTTTGCTATATGTTATGTTTTATTAGTATAATCATGCAGTCTGTACTAATAAGGCTTTTCTCAGAGACTTTTAATTTCTAGCTTTATTTCTAAATTCTTTTTTTATTGTTTATTTATTTTTGAGAGAGAGAGACAGTGGGAGCAAGGGAGGAGCAGAGAGAGGGAGACAGAGAATCCGAAGCAGGCTCCAGGCTCTGAGTTCTAGCTTTATTTCTAAACACATTTAACATTCAGAGTCATATGGGGGCCCATTAATAAAAAATATGTGAATAAAAAATCAATGAGATAGAATTTTTCTTTTATAAAATTGACTAAGTTTAGAAAATCTTAACTGTTGATAGGAGTTTGAATAGGTGCAAACTTTCTGAAGGCCAGTTTGGAAACATATATATGTGTATATATACATATATGACACACTCACATGTACTTACACATACCTTACTGCCCAGAACAAAGTAGAATAAAAATCCTACTGTTTTCTCTGCCAGTTAGCTCACTGTGCAGACAGGTCAGTTCTTGGTGCTGCCCTTATAGAAAGACACAGACAAACTCATCCGGCAGTGTGGGATTGGGATAATGAGAAGGCTAGAAATGTTAATAATAAAATATTCATACTTTTGAACCCAATATTTTCATGGAACTTAGCTTGTAGAAGAAATAAGTTAGTGATGCAAAGATTGAGGATATTCATTTCATCATTGTTATAGAGAAAAATTAGTAACATTCTCAAATTCCTTAGCATGGAATTAATGAAGTAAACTGGGCACATTTTGAAATTATTTAATGCTTTTTTTTAATTTAAAAACTTTTTCATTAAAAATCATTTTATTTTAATTTTTAAGTAGGTTCCATGCCCAGTGTGGGTCTTGGACTCATGACCCCAAGATCAAGACTTACACGCTCCACCGACTGAGCTAGCTAAGCACCCCAGTACTTTCATTTTAAAACAATTTCAGGCTACAGAAAAGTTAGAAGAACAGTATAAAGAACTTTTGTGGTTTTTTTGTTACTACATAAGGACGTTCTCCTACAATAATGACAGCACACCCCTCAAAATCAGTAAGTTAACATCAAATGGTACTAACTAATCCTTAGACTTTATTCAGGGTTTGCCAGTTGTCTCCAGACTGTTTCATAGCAAAAGGATCCAGTCCACAATCTTGAATTACATTCTATTGTCTGTTCTCTCAGTTTCCTTAAATCTAGAACATTTGGAAGTCTTTCCTTGATTTGTATATTATATAACCGTCAACATGCTTGATGGTTACAAGGCTGTTATTTTATGAAATTTGAGTTTGTTTGATGTTTCTTCATGATTAGATTGGGGTTATACACGTTTGGCAAGACTCTCATATAGGTGAAACTGGGTTCTTACTGTATTTTAGCAAGGTTTATGTGTTTTCATTTTGTTCCATTAGTGGTAGTGGTAACTTTGATCACTTGATTAAGGAGTGTCTTCCATGCTTTTTCACTGTAAATTTACTCTTTTTGCCTTTTGTAATTAGTATTCTGTCAGGTGGTACTTTGACACTATGTATACATTCCATTTCTCATCAAATTTTCCACTTTATTAATTTATCTATGTTACTGTGAACTCATGGATCCCAGTTATAGTCAGTGGGTCACAATTTATTACTATCATCATTTATTTCATGTTCAAATTGCCCAAAATGCAGCCACTGGAAGCTCCTCCTTGCCTGGTTCCTGTGCCCCTTTGTTACGTGTACAGTTCAGTAGTGCAGTCCCGTGGCCTTCTGGCATGCCTTCATCATTCTTTGAGCGCTTACTTTTTATCATAGAGAAACGGTTTAGACTCATCTTGTATGTTTCTGTCAGAGCCTGGAGTCAGGCATTTCTCCATGGAGTCTTAGGTCTTCTTTTTCTTACTTTTTAACGTTTATTTATGTGGAGAGAGAGAGAGAGAGAGAATGAATCTCAAGCAGGCTCCACTCTGTCAGCACAGAACCTGACTCGGGGCTCCATTCACAAACTGTGAGATCATGACCTGAGTGCAAATCAAGAGTCAGACGTTTAACCCACTGAGCCACGCAGGCACCCCCATGGAGTCCTAGTTCTTTCTAGAGGAGAATGGTATTTAGAAACTAAGATCTGGATACCACAGGTGCTCATTGCTGCCTCCAGACCCTGTCAATGGGCAGAGCTAGGAAGTACAATGTGCACATACATCTTTACACCTAGATTTATTTGTATATTTACATATGTTGAAATAATTTGCACTAATATCCAGTTCTAGTCTAACACCCAGAATATTTCCAGTTTTCTCCCTTTTCATGTGGGTACCTCTTTTCTGAAAGTGAAGAACCTGGTTCCTATTCTATTTAATATACATTCACTTATTTGTTTATGCCTCTGTTCTTGTTTAGAACCCTCTCTTCCCCACCAATGTGTGAACATCTAGCATCCCCCAGTAGGCTGCTACCCTTGCAGTTCTCCACAGGGATGCTCTCCTCAGGGCATTCAGACTTTCATCCCCTCCTGTCCTCCTAGGCATGCCTACTTAATGCCTCGAGGGCTGAAACAGCCTGCTTCAGGTTTCTTCCAATGTGGATGTCCTGGAGCTTGAGCGAAGGAGGGGCAGAGGGAGAAGGAGGGAGAGAATCCTAAGCAGGCTCCACGCCCAGTGCAGAGTCTGACTCCAGGCTCGATCTCATAGCCTGCTCCATCTCACAACTGTGAGATCATGAAATCAGGAGTAGGACACTTAACTGACTGAGCCACCCAGGTGTCCCCCCTCCTTTTTTCCCCTGACCCTGCTAGGTTCTGACACACTTGTTGTTGAAGCATTCCTCTATGGGGATGCCTTCTTTACCCTCCTGGGCTCTGACAACTTGCCCCAGGCTGTCCCCTCAGCCCCAGGCACTTGCTTTCCATCCCATTGGGTTATGCTTCCCCTACTCAACCCAGTCTTCAGATACATACCCACCTTGCTTGGCTTCACCTAATGGTTTTTGCGCTGACTTTTTCAAGAAGGGGTTGTATGAATAGGAATTAAAACAAAGCCAACAAAAAATCCTCGAGCACAGTTAAAGACTTGGTATTATTTGGTTGATTTTCTTACCTTGGAAAAGGGGGTGTTTTATTGGCTATCAGTGATTAGTGAAAAGTCTTCTCCTATTGATGTCAAATCTAAGTATTTAAAAAGTGTAAGAAAAAGGAAAGACAAATGATTAATTTTTAAAAAAGTCCAGAGGACATGGGCTGGAGTCTAAAGAAAAAGTGGTGGGGTATTAAGAAATGGACTCAGAATGATGAAGGACCAACTGCACATCATTGTGAGGCATTCAGTGAGTGGGTGGGCTACATGTTCACTTTATTCATTCCTGAGGATATTACTGTGTTTTACAGTAGTTGATGTTTATAATTTTAACCACAGATCATCCTGAAAAGGATATATTTTATTGGTAATATTGAACAACAAAAGGTCATGTATACTTCATACATTTATACACCAAGACAAAAGAATATGTAATCTTTTTAAAATAAGTCTTAAGTCTTCAAGTACTAATTTTTATTATAGAATGTTAACTTATCCAGAGTTCATCAATCTCTTATCATTCCAGCCAAGATGATGTTATAAATAAATATATGAAAATAAAATTGTTATCCCCTGTTGTGTTCCCAAATTGCATCTGGGTGATTTTCTAGTCCCCCAGACTGGAAATGTCAGCAAGATCTTTAATCAGTCTTTTTCCCCTTGCTGCCTACTTCCAGTCATTTCTTCTTCTGTCCGTTCTGACAGCTCAGATACCCTGCCACACACTTCTCCTCCTTGCATTCTGCCATTACCTGGTTAAAGCCTTCATTACTTTTTTGTGAGTTTTTGCATTAATCTTAATTCAATTCAGTAAACATTCCGCAAGTCCTTTCCCTGCATCTTTGCCTTTATTTTGATTGCAGCGCCTTTGTCTGAAAGGTAGCTAAACTAAATGCCCCTAGAAGCCAGGTCCAGGAGTAATAGGGAAGGGACTGCAATGAATTCATTGCCTGTCTGTGCATGTCAAAGGGATTATTGTCATACTGAATTGAGTGGGGGAGGGCATTGCTGGAAAATCTTCCAGTCTTTTGAGAGGAGCTGGAAATGCATATTTTTACATGAAATCTTAGAATTTTTTCACTTCTGTTTTAGGTGCTTCCCAACAAAAGGAGAATCAGCATTGCATTTTAATATGTGAAAGACTCTGAGGAGTCCTGCAGTAAACAAATCTATTTAGGATTCTGGATTCCTTAGTCTGGCCTAAGAGGCTCTTTACCACTTGACTCAAGCCTATTTGAGTTAGATGTTAGAAAGAATGTGCTAGATCTTCTCATTTCTGTGTTTAATTGGATTATTCTCTTAACCTGGAATGCCTCCGTTTTGTTGACCTCGTCTTTCATTTAATTCATCTTTTGCTAGCTTTCTCATCTGCATTTTCATGACAGCATGTTGTACCTGTCATAAAGTTATTATCCTGTTCATGTTTATTGGATCAGATCTTTTTGCATTAAACTAGGACCTTCGAGGACAAAGACCTATGTTCATACTATACCATGCACTTGGCACAATGCCTAAGGGTTGTAGACGCTTAATGACAGAATGAGTGTTTGAGCCCCTAAATGAAGGCAGGTTGGAACTCAATCTGGTGTTACGGAGAAACAGTAGTTTTCTAACTGGTCTTCATATCCATTTTATATATAGTTTCTGGTGCAAGTTTCTAGGAGCATACGTTATACTTTATTCTTTTGTTCACACAGTACATGTGGCTCTCTGTTGTCTAAGGAATAAAGTCCATGCTCTGCAGTGTGATATTCAAGATAGTCTATGATCTAGCCTCAGTTCTCCTTTATAGTTCATCTCCCACTTTTCCTTAGTTTGTACTCTCCCAGCCAAATGTGACTACATTTTCTTGATCAGCCTCTCTGTGGCTTTGCTCAGCTGATACTTCTGATACTATATTCCTAATTTAGCTTGTTGAAATCCCAGTACCCTTCAAGATTTAGCTCAGTCTTTCTCTTTTGTTAAGCCATTCCTCAATTCTTAGAATGGAAGAGATGTTCTGCTATCTGATCCTGGCACATTGGGGTTCTCTTAATTAAACATTAATTAAAATTGATCTCTTGTATACTGAGAACAAACAGGGTTGATAGGGGGTGGGGGAGAGGGGAAAATGGGTGATGGGCATGGAGGAGAGCACTTGTTAGGATGAGCAGTGGGTTTTAAATGGAAACCAACTTGACAATAAACTATATTAAAAAAAAGTTAATTATATTAGAAATTAACTTAAATGGAAACCAAATTGACAATAAACTATATTAAAAAAAAAACTGGGGTACCTGGGTGGCTCAGTTGGTTAAGCATCTGACCTCGGCTCAGGTCATGATCTCATGGTTCATGAGTTTGAGCCCCGTGTCGGGCTCTGTGCTGACAGCTCAGAGCCTGGAGCTTGTTTCAGATTCTGTGTCCCCCACCCCCACCCCCCTGCTCGCCTACCCCGCTCACGTTCTGTCTCGATCTCTCTCAAAAAATAAATAAACATTTAAAAATAAAATAAAATTTGTCTTTTGTAGTTGTAGATGTAGCTTTTATATCTTCTGGCTGGGAACAGCTCTTACACTCAGTACTTTGCTTATGGGAGATATTTAATATATATATATATATATATATATAGTTTAAGTTAGACTATTATATATATGTAGAAGTAAAGGAAAGGAGTTGTAAGGAGATCATTACTTGGATAAACAATTACTAGAACATTGTAATAGTGTTAAGTGATACAAACTTATAATATCTACACAGGGAATTAACGTTTTTATTTTACCAAATGATTACAAGTAGGTTAGTTGAGGAGAGCCAAGGGTAAATATTAGTTGATCTATGTAAATGCTATATTTTATGTAAATATGAAATTGTGTTATTTCTTTTAGTTCTTAACATACATTTGAAGAAAACATGAAATCTAAATAAAATTTTTTCCTTTCTTTTAGGAATCAAGGAAGGACTGAGGTAAGATTATTTCTATGAATATCTTCTTGAAAACATGAGGTTATTTTACCATGTATTAGTAATAGTAAAGAGAAGGTGGTGTTTGCGTTCTGGAAAACTACATCAAAGTAGTGGCTGATGGTGAGGAACACATAACAGTATAAATGTCACTTTTGTGTGAATGAATGACTCCTTTCTAGTTGTTCATTCTTAGCATTTTTCTGCCTTGACCTCAAATATCCTGTCACTGGGTACTCTAAGGCTTACTCTTGCTTCAGTTATTACTCGAATATTATTTCAGTTTGGCTAAGGTATTTGGTCTGGATTTTTCAGGGCTTTAGGTTTTGACTCATTAAGTCCAGGACATAAATTTGGTACCTATGACATACTAGAGAAATATTTAATAAATGCTTTATAATCTTTGTGGTTGGGAGATTAGTATTTTATGTTTATAAAAACCCCTTTGATGTAAAATGTGATGTTCCTTTGAGGAGAGCTGGTATATAGTAAAAATCCTTTTGAAAGAACATCTACTATGTCTTTTTTATTCTAAACCTCAATATTGAATTACCTTTGTAAGTATTTAGTTGTATTTGTTAAAATATTCAGAAATAAAACAGCACCAGATACTCCTACAGTAGTCATTAAGACCTAAAAAAGGAATACATCCTCTGCTTATGGGAATGTTTAAGCTTTCTTAGTAGTAGCTTACTTTTCCCCCCTTTAAGTACAAGTTACCTTTTAAATACTCTTATAATATTCATTCATTAAGCAAATGCTGTTTTCCTTCTATGTGCCAGGCCCTTTGCTATGTATTTACTTATATTTGTTATATATTTAAGTATATACATATACGAGGATATAAATGTAAGAAGATAAGATCCCTTGACTTCAGAGATCTTAGGAAAAAAAATGTATACCTGTTTTGGAACTAGAGTTTCTTCAGCCATAAACCAGAAAAAACATTTGAAAGCTGTCACCCATGTTTATAATGGTAGATTAGCCCCATTATTCTGACAAATGGGAATAGATTCTCTTTTTATGACTAAGTATTAAGGATTTTTTGATGAAGTTTTAGAAAAATGTTGAATAAAATGATTAGAAACTAAGATTTACATTTAAAAAATTATTTGACTTGTAATCAGAATTTCTGTGAAAGACACTTTGAATACATAAGTCTGTTGTAATAAGCTTTTGTTAATGTGTCTGTTAGGTGTCATTTACTTTGAATGAGGATCTTGCCAATATTCACGATATTGGCGGAAAACCAGCTTCTGTCAGCACTCCTAGAGAACATCCATTTGTCTTACAAAGTGTTGGAGGACAGACATTAACAGTCTTTACTGAGAGCTCATCAGGTAAGTGGGAATAGAATTATTTAATGTGATTCTTGTACTTGTTATATAGATGTTGTGTCTCAACATACACTTTAAGGTCATTATCAAGGCTGCTTTTCCTGTTGTTCTGTCTACCTCTATTATTTATCTCATGCTATTTCTCTACTTTCCTGTGATTAATGAAATTTTGGCTGTTGCTCGAAGGGTTTAATTTCCATTTGGGTCATGAAGAAATAGAACAAAGCAGATGGAAGAGTATGGTGCATCAAGCTGTCTTCTAAGATGTTGAAGAAACAGTATTCTGGGTTTTGCCAAGATAAGGTCATACTTGCCTGTTTTGGTAAATTGATATTCAGCAACTATAAGTTGTGTTTAAAAAAAATACTGCTTAATATTAGGGAATATTTTGGTCTGAATTTTTGCTTTTGTAGGTTTCATTTCTCAGAGAGCCTTTTTAGTACAGAGAGATGAACTGTTTCTAATTGGTTTTGACTTTCAAGAAGCTCTGTGTTAAGTATAGTTTGTAAATTTTGTGTGTTTGCTCGTATATTTTACCAGTGCAATAAATCAGGAGCAGGTATTTCAGTTTGTGCATTAAATAGAGAGGGAGCTTTTTTGTAGCAGATATATATGTTTGTTTTCATTGTTTCTTGATTTTTAGCCTTCTCAGAATTTAGAATATTACTTTTAATGCAGTAGAGCAACTCATTTTAATGGAGCTAATTTCCCATATCAAATTTAAAAAGTTTATTGGTTGTGTAAGGAAAATGATTTGTGATTTTGTCATATCTGCATTAAACATTACAAAGAAGACTATAAGAAATTATGTTATGTTAAGGATGTTATTGTTGTAAAGAATATGTTCAGACAAATTTTTTGTCTTGGATTACCAGTAGCTGTCAAAACTGATGTAAAAAATTAGTAGTTTTCCCCACCTTGAATGTAGAATGTAACACAGTGGTAAATTATAACTTTTCTGCATGTGGTTTAGGGTAAAAGTTTGTTTTATTGCATTATTTTGATGCTACAATAATATTGATGCCACAATAATGTGTAGTATTATAGGAGGTAGAAAGTGTTAAATACTTGCATTTTCTCTTAGAGAGGATTCAGTCATTCATCAAATATTTATTGTATGCCATGCAAGGAATAGCATAGGTGCATCCAAGGGATCTGGAATTAGTATTGTGATTGATAGGATTTGATAAGACCTATTGAACTTGTGAGTTTTTCTCTACTTTTGTGTTTGTCCCTGGAGTAGAAGAGGCATAGTACCAAGATTGTAAATAGGAGGCAGAGCCTTGAAAAAGTTTGAGGTAGGAAAATTTGAACTACTTTTGTGCAAAAAGATATCCTATTTCAGCCTTTTTACATTTTACTAAGTTGCTAATTTTTTCAACATGTGATTTATTACTTATACAAAAGACAGTGATTTAGCGGGCTCTGTGCTGACGTCTCAGAGCCTAGAGTCTGCTTCGGATTCTGTGTCTCCCTCTCTCTCTCTCTGCCCCTACCCTGCTCGTACTTTGTCTCTCTCTCAAAAATAAATAAAACATTAAAAAAGATAAAAGTTTTAAAAGACAGTGATTTAGAAAGGTAAAGTTTGGTATCCTCAAAATTTATCCTCCACTTAAAAAAATTTTTTTTAATGTTTATTAGAGACCTCGCTCGCGCACCTGCACACACACGTGAGCGAGGGGCAGAGAGAGAGGGAGACACAGAATCCGAAGCAGGCTCCATGCTCCGAGCTGTCAGCACGGAGCCCAATGCAGGGCTCGAACACACAAACTGCGAGATCATGACCTGAGCCGAAGTTGGACACTTAACTGACTGAGCCACCCAGGCGCCCCTTTATCTTCCATTTTTATTCTTATAAATTCTTTAGTTAGTATTGTTCTCTTTTTGAACATTTTGTGTTCACATTTCTGGTTACAGTGTACTCCAAAGTGAATATGGTATTCTAAAGATTATCTTGGCAGGAATATGGAAGTGGATCAAGATTGTCATCCTTCTTCTGGAGTTTGGACAATATGTTCTTGCTTTGTAGAGCTGTGGTAATACAAATGCAGGTCTAAGTTGCTGCTAGATGCTGCACACTATAAGGAAACTTTTTGCTTATTAATAGTCATTTCTGTTTATGTCATTGTTCCTTGGCTCTCCTTGGACTTTTCTGGGCTTTGTTTTCCATATTTGTGAAATGGGATAATAATTAATTACATTTATGTATACATAGGAATATATTTAAAACACAACACTCTACATAATACATGCTCAATAACTATTAGCTGTTACTGTTATTATTAGATTTCTTTTTTTTGGCTCTAGCCATCTATATATATATATTTTTTTTATATTTTTTTAAAGTAAGCTCCAGGCCCAATGTGAGGCTTGAACTCAGCCATGACCCCAAGATCAGGCATCACATAGTCTACTGGCTAAGCCAGCCAGGTACCCCTATATTAGATCTTTTTTTTATTTATTTTTTTTAAGATTTATTTATTTTTTGTGGGGGAGGGGCAGAGAAAGAGGGAGACACAAAATCCAAAGCAGGCGCCAGGCTCTGAGCTGTCAGCACAGAGCCCGATGCAGTGCTCAAACCCACGAACTGTGAGATCATGACCTGAGCTGAAGTCTGGCGCTTAACTGACTGAGCCACCCAGGTTCCCTATATTAGATCTTATTTTTAAACACTTTAGGTTTCAAATTTATTGTAAGCCATGTGCTTGGATTTTAGCTCTGTGTGTATACCATTAGGTGAACTTCAACCAGTAGAGATTTTTATGTTCAGTTTTTTGTTTTGTTTTTACTGCTTTATTTGTTTATGAGAGAAAAGGGAGAGAGCAAGAGCATGAGGAGGGGAGGAGCAGAGAGAGAGGGAGACACAGAATCTGAAGCAGGCTCCAGGCTCCGAGCTGTCAGCACAGAGCCTGAGGCGGGGCTTGAACTCATGAACTGCAAGATCATGACCTGAGCCAAGATCAAAAGTTGGATGCTTAACTGACTGAGCCACCCAAGCCTCCCTGCTTTTTCTACTCTTTAAGGTCTCAGTTCTGTAGCTGGGTTCCTTGGATCTCTAGGAAGTCATAAATAGCAGAGGCTCTGTGACTGCATGACTAAATGCTAACTATATATGTATGCATGCATGTTTTTTCTATGGGACAAGACCATAGCTTTCATTGGAGACCCAAAAAAGCTTCAGACTCCCCACTCACCTTGGTTGATCATGAACCTGCCAAAGTGTGAATAACTGAGCCATTTTACAGTAAGTAAGCCATTTATTTTATATTAAAATATACATTAGACAGGCATTATCTTGAATATTTTTATGTTTTTCCTGAAGTATCAAGCTGTACCAGCTTATAAAAATTGTTTTTCTAGGATCTTCATTATTGTTTTTAATAGTCCACAGGTCTATAAAGTATAGACTTCTATAAGAAAAGTTAAAACCTCACGAGCTCAATGTGTTGAGTTTAATTTTAATAACTTTATTGCTTCTATTAACGTACTTTTGCTGGGTTTTGAGAGGCCTCCTGGAACCAATTTTTTTAATGATTCAATTTTATATATTAGAGGTTTATTGTGGGGATGAACTTAGAGGGGACTGATGATATGTTTTGCATTGTCTTCCTAATTATTTCTTGAGTGTTCTGTGACCACAATTTGTTTCTAGTTGAGTATTCCTATCTGAGGGAACATGTTTTATTTTTAAGGGCTATTTAGAGTTTGACTGTTTTTCTGCCTTCACATTTCTCTGTGAAATTCTAAGTCTGTTTCTCTATTAAATATTTTTTTAGCTAGTATCCTTATCTCTTTACCAGTATCTGGGAGAAATGCCTTATGTGTTCGGTTAACCCTTAGGTCTTTGGTTTAGTATTTTTATCTACTAGTTGTTGGTAATTAAATAACTTCTATTTCTTTTATAATTTATACCCCTACCTTTGTTCAAACTTAGGTTTTCTTCTTTATAATTGCAAATCCTAGACAAAAGTTGCTATTCATTCATCTGTTCAATAGATATTTTTAATTCTAGGCTCTGTGTTAGAGTAAGACTAGACTTCTGTTCAGTTGGGCAACTGATATGTGAAAAAAAATAAGGGCTACAGTAAGTGCTCTTATGGAGCTATGTATAAAGAAGGAGAAAGAGTATACACTTTATTTTTTTAACATTTTTTTAACGTTGATCCATTTTTGAGAGACAGAGTGTGAGTGGGGGAGGGGCAGAGAGAGAGAGGGGAAGATACAAATACAAAGCAGGTTCCAGGCTTTGAGCTGTCATCACAGAGCCCAACACAGGGCTAGAACTCAGACCACAAGATCATGTCCTGAGCCAAAGTCGGCGCTTAACCGACTAAGCCACCCAGGTGCCTCAAGACTATGCTCTTTAATTCAATGAACTGGGAAAGACTTAAAAAATGGAGATAATGGTTGACCTGGACCTTAAAGTACATGAATACTTCATATGAATAAATGTGCCTTGAATAGGAGGAGGGAAAGTAAAGAGAAAGCATTCTTCTTGCCCTCAGATATCCTATTCTTCTTCACTTTGCTTTCTCCTGCCTGTCATACTTTATTATAATCTATCTAAAATCCATTAAATAGTCCTGGTTAGATCAAAGCAAAACAGCTCAGTTGTGGACTTGATAGTCTAGTTTAGAGATGAAAAAGTTTGACCTGGTACAGTGGGAACGGAAAAGAATATCCTGTTCTAGAGATAGCAGAGGTAATTTTGACAGCTCTTGGTGATGAATTGACTAGGAGGATTGGATGAGTGAGAAATCTAGAATAGTTTCTAGGCTTTTTTGGCTTGAGCATCTGGATACATGGTGAGACCATTACTGATAGAGAAAATGGGCAGTATTAGAGCTGATAGAACCAGAGTGGCATTTGGTGCTCTAAGTTTTCATTATCTTTGACCCCTCTCTAGCAGTTCATTAATTCAACAAACTGATATTTGTACCTACTGTTTGCACGACCTCTTTAATTTAGACTTGGGGTACTTTAGTGAGCAAAATCCCAGCCTTCATGGTACTTACATTTTAAGTAAAAGGAAACAGCAACAAATAATATACATAATGAGTAAATTGTATCTTAGTCTAGAAGGTAGTAAAATCTCTGAGGAAAAAGCAGAAAGTGGGATCAGGAGTACGGGGTTGAGGGTGGGGCTTGCAAGTTTAAGTAGTGTGGTCATTCTGGGTCCTTGGAGAAGATGGGATTTGAACAGCCTTGAACTCCTTCAGAAGACTTAGCCACGTGGTGTTAGTAAGCCAACTAGTAGTTCTCAAGGCAGAATGAACAACATATTTGCCCTAAGGTGGGAACAAGCCTAGTATGTTCCAGAAGTAGCAAGGAAGTCGGTGTAGGGTGGAATAGATGGGCCAAGGGGAAGAGTAGTAGGCTAATAGTAGTAGTAGGCTAGAATGGAAGGGAGTTGGCAGTGGCAGATCATAAAGGAGCTTGTAAACCAGTAACGATTTTGGATTTTATTCTGAGCAAAATGGGGACCCACTGTACGGATTTGAACAGAATAGAGATTTGATCTGATTTACATTTTAAAGACTGACTCTGACCAGCAAGTTGAGAAGAGACTATGAGGGCAAGTGTGGAAGCTGGAGGCTACTTTAGTGATCAGGGGACAAATGACAGAGACTTGGGCCTCGGTGGTAGCAGTGACAAAGGTCGAGGCTCTCATCTGATGTCCGGTCGCATCTTTTTTGTTCGTTTTTTTTTAAATGTTTATTATTTTTGAGAGAGTGCACTAGCGGAGGAGGGGCAGAAAGAAAGGGAGACACAGAATCCAAAGCAGACTCCCAGGCTCCAAGCTGTCATTGCAGAGCTCAGTGTGGGGCTTGAACTCACGAACCGTGAGATCCTGACCTGAGCTAAAGTTGTACGCTCAATTGACTTGGCCATCCATCTTGAAAGTCCCATCTTTAGTGTCTTAACAGATAATCCACTTGGATTTTTTCGTTATAAAAATCGTATTGATTTTTCCATTCATTTATTCTCCAGATATTCATATTTCTGTCAGTGATACATCATCAGTCTTTTATTCTCTTGGCCATGATAATTCTTTGCCTCCTCTTACACAATCGGTCAGGTGTCCCGTTTGGTCATTTCTGTTGGAAAAATCACATGTAAATGTGTATGTGGTCCGCTGAAGCAGTCCTGTGAAAGCTTCACCCATCCTCCCCACCCTCTCTGGTCCAATATGCTGGAATCCCTTTTACAGTAGCTTCCTGGCACCTGCCCTTGCTCTTCCCCTTGGTTTTTCCCCCATCAGGGATTTGTTTGCCTTTTTTAGTTGAAGCTACCCTTCCTTTGCTGCTCTAGTCTTTCTTGATTCTTCTTTCATCTGGACTCTTGGCAGTAAGGTTTGTTTTACTCATTTTGCCCCAGAATTAAACCTTGTGGGCCGGATTCTGTGTCTCATGCTTATCTCCATAGTGTCTGGGCTAGGATCGAGCAGTATAGTGGGTGAGCAAAGGTTCTTAAATCATTTATTTTCTCTTAAGAATTACTACTAATCCAAAGGTATATTTTAGAATGGTTTTTAAGGGAGATGGCTTATTAATGACAAAGAATGGGCTTTCTTCTTCAGAATTTCTTAAGACATTTGAGGTTCAAAACTGAATATTAAATTCCTTTGTTTCTCACTTTTTTCTTGCTCATTATATTTTTATTTTGACACGGCTGATTCTTTTACTTTTTTTTTTTTTTTTTTTTTTTTGCTAATCAGAGTAGTTCAGCAGTGTGTGCTGTAACACTTGGTTAACCACTGTACACATTATAGTAAGACCTATTCCCTGGATAATACAGCAGCTGAGATCATTGGAAGTATGTGAGAATTTACTTGGTGGTGGCTTGCCTTATTTTAAGCTTGAATTTGGTAACATACCAACACATATTTGTCTTAGAATGTATTAGTTTGAATTTGAAGAAAAATGTATATCTGTGGGAATGCTCTTTGGAGATGCAGAATTACTAGTCATGTTGGAAATATTTTAGGATTTATAATTTGCCTTGTATGGACTGTGCTGCAACTTTGGTAAATGAAGCATAAATATAGGTAGTATTTTTATTTCAAGTTGAATTTTTGACTGTGAATGGGAAAAACTAACTTGGTGCATTTCCCCCATTTGTTGAGGATGGGATATTGTATAATTTTCAGAGGTGTGGATTAAACTTTATATGTATACGTGGTTATTAGCAGTCCAACTACAGCTGTTTTCTCTTGTTGAATTCTTATCACTGCTTTTAAACATGAGTTACACTGTGTTGCCTAAATCATCACCATATGCATATTACTGATTGCCATGCACTGGGACTCTGAGGTTTTATTTAGCCTTATCTGTCATAATTGTAATGATTTTGTATCACTGTAGTGCAGTGGTTCTTGAATTTTTTGGTCTCAGGGCTCCTTTATACATTATGTGTTAACAAAAATCACATATTTATATGAGAAAAACCCTGTTTTCAAAAAAAAAATTGGGAAACATGGCATTTTGCAAATCCCCTTAATATCTGGCAGCTGGGTTTTCCTGCCCACTGTTGCATTCAGTCTAGAGCGGTATGTTGATTTTGGTTAAGTATCTGAAGAAAGTCTGACCTCTTACAAATACGTAGTTAGAAAACAGAGGAATAATTAATGACATTTTCAGGTAATTGTGAGTATTCTTTTGATACTACACCAAAATTTTATAAGTCGTAGTTTCTTAAAGGTTTGTTGCAGTGTAGAATTTGAAACCGGATCAGTAAACTTTTATAGTCTGTTACATTGAAATCCACAGATTTTATTTAGTACTTTGAATGGATCTTTTACCTATGCATGATTTTGAGACATCAAAAAAAACATGCCCATCATTTTGAGAATTTTGGTTCACTGAGTTATGCACTTCTTCCACATGTCGACATGTTTCCTTTCTCAATATCAAAAATTTGCCTTCATTAACACCACTGTCTTTAATCAGAAGGTCTTTAGGTATCAGAGAGCTGTCAAATTTATGGTGATGGGTATAAGTTTTTCAAAATTGCTCATTTTCATTTTAAAGGTTGAATTTCATTTAAAAAATTTTTTAAAATGTTTATTTTTGAGAGAGAGACAGAGCACAAGTGAGGGAGGGGCAGTGAGACAGGGAGGCACAGAATCCGAAGCAGGCTCTAGGCTCTGAGCTGGCAGCACAGAGCATGATGCAGGGTTAAACTCACGAGCCGTGAGATCATGACCTGAGCCGAAATCGGATGCTCAACTGACTGAGCCACCCAGGTGCCCCTGAATTTTTTTAATGTTATCAAATACTCTTGGTTGTTTCTTTCAAAGAATGGGCTTATTCCATTCATTTTTGAGAATTTCTTCCAGATACCTGAGTCTGATAACCAGAGTTTGTGTGGCAGCCACTTCTAAATGCTGTCCTGTCCTCTCTAGCAAGTGCGCCAGGCTTTCCATTCCTCCAGTGAGTTATGTGCAAAGACCCCTGTAGAAAGAGTTGGGAAGCCTTATTTTTTGCTTGCTCTTGAGTAATGGCCATGCTATTGTACATTTGGAATCATATCAGTTTCTGGCAATTTTATACTTGTCAGGAAGAACAAACTGAAGCCAAAATGTATGACCTTAGTGTTTTGTATGTTTCCTGAACTGCCAGCAAGGTTTGTGGCTGACTACAGAGGTTCAGATTTGAAATTTCTGCCAACTGCCTGAGTCAGGCCTACTCTGAAAAGTTAAACCTAATAGCAGAAAATTTTCCTTTATTCAGTGACCGGAAAAGAGTAAAAGGCATGTTAATACTCTTTTCATGTTCAGGTATTCATGTATAGATATATGGTTGGTATATAGTGTAGATTTAATACTTTGGGGATGAGGGTGAGGAAGAGAAAAAGAAAAATTTTAAGAATAACATTAAGGTTTTGAATCACAAGTTAAATTCATTAAAGCTGATTTATTTTTTAATGAAATATTTCAAGCATGTAGTAAATAGAGAGTAACATAACTTGTGTGCAACAGCTATATTTCGTAACTGTTGATATTTGAATATTTTTTAAGGTTATAAAACATTTTAGATACAGTTGACATTCCATTTTCTTTTTCCTGGTCCCATTCTACCTTCCTTTCCAGAAGTAACCATTGTCCTGGAGTTAGTGTATATTACTGTGAGAATTTGCAGTCGCTTACAACAAATTCTTCACAATTTTAGTGAAGAAGACAAAATTCTTTGAAGATGGTTTAAACAGTGTCATCTAAATTTCTAACAATTAGGGAAGTTCAGTGTTTAGATTGAGTAGAGATATTTTTAGTGTAGAGTATTTCTTGACAAGCCTTTTTTTGTTGTTTCTTTTGTTTCTTTAGTATATGAATTTTTTTAATTCCCTAAAATTTAGCATAAATTATGTGATCAAAAGTAATATTAATGAGAAACTTAAAAATTCAATTCCATGTTTTCTGGTGAGATATACTGATTGATCAGTAGAAACTATAAGGATAAAAGAAAATATTTGAATTTTGTGTTAGCCTTGCCATTCATGCATTTTTTATTTTGGTAATGCAGTCTTCTATATCTGTATTGTGATAAACACACTGTCAATGTTTTGAATATGTGTTAGGTAATACAGTATTATTCCTCAGAAGAATTGATGTATAATTTATGCAAGGAATATTGGCATGTTGGCTTTTTGTCAGATTTAGTCATTGCTCTGAATTTGTTAAAGTAACCTAACTTGAGAAAGCATCTTCAAGTTTTAATCTGTATTGTATATTGTATATTGTATTTGCTGTTCCTAAAATTCTGTGACCCTCAGTTTTCATCCTCAAACCTTTCATTTCCTGTTTGGTAAAGCAGTTGAAGAGCCCTTGGGAAGTTTTTATTATACCTGGATGTACTGATAGGCTGTACAAACATGTTTCTCCTTTTTGATTTTCTCCTTTTGATTTTCTGTAGCTTCCAGGTTATAAAGTTGGTTCTTTGTTTTGATTCATGTATACTTAGGAAGAACCTGGCTTTTTTACAAACATAGTAAAATCAACTTTACAGTGTATGTTACTTGAAGTATTAAAACTAAGCCTTGAAACAATGTTAATTTAAAACTATCAATGTTTTTCAAAAAACGTAAAACTATCTTAATTTTTTAAAAATCATTTTCTTTGGCTGTTTCAAAAGCTTTATTTGATGTTAGTTTTTTAAACCTCATGCAAGATTGTTGCTCACAGACATGGTTTTGTCTCTAGTTCTTTGAGCATAAGTGTATTATTCTTATATCAATATTTAAAATGGAGGAAAATGCCTTGTAACTGGTTTTTCTTTTTCTACCACACAGCCCTCATTATAGAAAGAGAAGACACATGACTTGGTTGGCTTTATACTTTTAGTGCTTGAAACTATATTCTTTTGATATGGTGACAGTACTAATACAGTAATTCCCTACAGAAAAAAGCTAAGACTTTAAATTTGGTTTAAAAAGCAATTCATATTCTTTCTTTAAATTTATTTATTTATTCATTCATTCATTTATTTATTTATATTTTAAGTAGGCTCCATACCCAATGTGGGGCTCAAACTCATGACCCTGAGATCAAGAGTACCATGTACTACCAACTGAATCAGCCAGACACCCTTCACGATCTTTTTTTCTTTTTTAATGTTTAATTATTTTTGAGAGAGAGAGAGAGACAGAGTGTGAGTGGGGTAGGGGCAGAGAGAGGGGGGCCCACAGAATTTGAAGCAGGCTCCAGGCGCCTAGCTGTCAGCACAGAGCCCGATGCGGGGCTCCAACTCAGGGACTGTGAGATCATGACCTGAGCTGAAGTTGGCTGCTTAACTGACTGAGCTACCCAGGCTCCCCTCACTTTTATTTTATTTTATTTTATCTTATTTTATTTTATTTTATTTTATTTTATTTTATTTTTATTTGGTTTTATTTGGTTTTATTTTATTTTAAATTTTTTAATTAAAATTTTTTTTTATGTTTATTTCTTTTTTGAGAGAGAGAAACACACAGAGTGTGAGTGGAGGAGGAGCAGAGAGAGAGGGAGACACAGAATCTGAAACAGGCTCCAGGCTCCTAGCTTTCAGCACAGAACCCAATGTGGGGCTCGAACCCAGGAACTGCGAGATCATGACCTGAGCTAAAGTCAGATGCTTAACCCAGTGAGTCATCCAGGCACCCCCACATTCTTTATATTAAAAAACAGTCATGGGGCACCTGTCTGGCTCAGTCAGTAGAGCATGGGACTCTTGATCTTCAGTTTGTAAATTTGAGCCCCACATTGGGTGTAGAATTTATCTTTAAAGTGCTGCCCAATAGAAATAAAATGCAAGTCACATTTGTATTTAAAAAAAAAATTTAAAGATGCATAGAACACCGAAGGCCTTCATGTAAAAAAGTAGCAGCCACTTCTCCCACAGCCTCACTATTCCAACTTACAGGGTACCCAGCCCTGATAAAATGCTACACACAACAGAATAGGAAGGGCTACCGAAATGAATTTGAAACCTACCTTTGAACTATATTCTTGATTTCATTGGCTGTGATGCAAAGTGCCTTGTGTCATTTTATATTCTCATAACTATTTGGTCTGGAAGAATTGAAGAAAGTTTTTATTAAGGCATAAATATTTACAACATTTACATCTTTCTTACCATTAAGCAGTGCAAGCTAACAGAAATAGGTAACCCTGAGCACGTATTTTGTTCACTATAGTGAGCACTTTACGTGAATTATTTCATTTATTTCATGCAACAAGCCTGAGGTAGGTACCATTGTACTTTATTTTATCGATGAGAAAATGGGGTTTACATAGGATATAGCTTGACTAATATCATGAGCGTAATCCTCATACCTAGTGGTTTTCACTGCGAATGCAAGTTCAGTTTCCTGATTCAAAGGTAATATGAAAGAAAGAAAGGGAGAAATAGAACGGAAGAATTTAACTTTTAATTTTGTATTTCATACATACACTGAAGTAGAATATGTCTTTACCTACTTTAGGGATTTATGGTACATTTTTTTTAACATGCTGTCAATGATTAAGAGCAAACTACTTCTATAAAAGGTATGTTTACTTTATTCATATACATTTGCACCCCTCCCCCATCATTGCCCTGCTGAATTTTACCTCCCAAGGTTCTGTAAGGCTATATACTGCTGTTTTTGTTTTATTTTTTATTTTTATTTTTTTTTATCACAGTGATAGTTTTCCCTATTGTAACCCTCAGTTCCTTCTTAAATTTCCTATTGGATTTGCCTTGCAGAATCAAAAATAACCTGTCTGGTCATCGTCTGTAGATTATGAATATATTTTTAATCTCCTACTTTCTATGTATCTATCTTTAATAATTACTGCAGTGGTTTCTACCTGCAGACAATTTTAGCAGCTTCTAGAGACTTTTTTGGTTGTCACAGTTGACTTGTTACTGGCATCTAATGATCAGGAATGCCATCAGATATCTTACTGTGCACAGGACAGCCCCTTACAACAAATAACTATTGAGCCCAAAATGTCAGTAGTGCCAAGGATGAAAAAACATGGTGTCGTATAAGAGAAGCTGTTATTTTTAGCAGACAAGCTATTTGATATAACTAATGATGATATTAAAGTCATGAAATAAAATTTTTTTTGAAGGAGCCAGCAGGAGTAACCAAAACCTGTTTACCTCCCAGTAGTTGCTTTTGTTCTCCTCCCTCTTCCTCCCTCCTCCTGCTGCTCCTCCTGCTGCTTTTCTTCTGTTGTGTCAGAAGAAATTTGTGTGCTTTTAGGAGACTACCCTTGAGGTTTTAGCTTTATATGGATTTTAAAAACATTTCTATTCTTTAAAAAAAATTTTTTTTTAAGTTTATTATTTTGAGAGAGGGAGAGTGCCTGTGCCTGATGGGGGGAGGGACACACACACACACACACACAGAGAGAGAGAGAGAGAGAGAGAGAGAGAGAGAGAGAGAGAGAGAATTCTAAGTAGGGTCCATCCAGTCAGCACAGAGCCCTAGGCGGGGCATGATTTCAGAAATCATGAGATCAGGACCTGAGCCGAAATGGAGTTGGATGCTTAACCTGCTGAGCTACCCAGGTGCCCCCCAAAATATCTACTCTTAAGCACCGTATCTTTTCATTAGCCATTGTTTGTCATATTACTTCTTTAAAACAATTTGGGTTGTTTACCATGACCACAAAAGTACATTTTTCTTCGTATAAGTTCTGACTAAGATTCTTAGAGCAAAAATTATGGCTTTTTATTGCCCTTGAAAAAATTCTTACATTTAAAGGGTTGTCACCTTCTACCTCATCCACTCTAATTCAAGCTTGATTTATTTCTTAAACTTCAAGTTTAAAAGCTTATATGTAGGAAAGAGAATAAAGCAGCATAATGTGGCTGATTTCTCACTTATATATTAGTGTATTAGTAAAGAAGAATTATCTATAGGGCTTTGCATGATAAAAACTTACCAGGAAAGAACACTAAACTTTCTTTTCTCTCCCCAGCCATCATATTTTCTTTAATTTTAACTTTTCATTATGGAAAAATTTTAAGCATATACAAAAGTAGAGAAATAATATGGTAAGTCTCGTTTCAGCTGTACCACAGCCACTGCCCTTTGTACCTCAAAGAACTATTATTTTATTATTATTATTATTTTTAATGTTTATTTATCTTTGAGAAAGACTCAGAGCACAAGCAGGGGAGAGGCAGAGAAGAGAGGGAAACATAGAATCTGAAGCAGGCTCCAGGCTCTGAGCCGTCAGCACAGAGCCCCATGTGGGATTCAAACCCATAAACTGTGAGGTCATGACCTGAGCCGGGGTCAGACCCTTAACCACCTGAGCCACCCAGGCACCCCAGGACTATTTTAAAGAAAACCTCACACAGTATATCATTTGGTCCTAAAATTTTTCAGTACATATCTCCATAAGGATTCCTTTTTTATAAATAAATAACCACATTTTTAGGATACCTAAAACAAAAACAAAAAACTCCAGTAATTCCAGTATCATGAGATCAGGACCTGAGCCGAAATTGAGTTGGATGCTTAACCTGCTGAGCTACCCAGGTGCCCCCCAAAATATCTAGGTGCCCCCCAGCTCTAGTCACTGGGAGCTGTAATGGTCAAATTCCAATGTTTCCTGATTTTTTCCCCCTCTTCCTATATACGGTTCAGTTCTATCCGAAGGCATAGTGGTTTGCATATGCACAGCTCACAGTGCTCACTTTTGTAAAGGTACCACTGGAGAAAATACAATTCATCAAGTCATTTGTATTACTGAGAAGGCATGAAGCACTCTCTGTAGAACTGTCTAAGGAATTTGGCTGATACAGAAGTGACAGAACATTGTGTGTCAACTAAAATAAAAAGAAATGACAGAAAAGAAATCATTTCTAGAACTGTACTGAGGCACTGATGTCTAACTTGTGACATTGTTGATGGGGGGTATACTTAAACTATGCTTACTGAATGTGTTTGGATTTTTTTCAGATTGTATATGGTTAAAGTTATATATAGGTAACTAGGTACATTTAGGAAGAAGAAAATCCTTATGCAGCATAACCAAACTAAAGAAAGAGGGCTTTTAAAACAAAGGTTAACACTAAAATAGGGGTGCCTGGGTGGCTCAGTTGGTTAAGCGTCCAACTCTGGATCTCGGCTCAGGTCACGATCTCATGGTTCATGAGTTCAAGCCCTGTGTCAGGCTCTGTGCTGATGAGGAGGAGCCTGCTTGGGATTCTTTCTATCCCTCTCTCTTTGTCCCCTCCCTTGCTCATGCTGTCTCTCAAAATAAAGAAATAAACTTTTTAAAAAAAGCAATAAAAGTAGGGGATATAAGAATTTATATGATGAATGGAATAAAAAAATGTTCATTAATTTAATATACTTAATATGGATAGGGAGTGTATCACTATATCAATATAAACAATGGGGATATTATATTCAATTTGTATACAAACCTCAATTTAGAATATTTCTTGCAATATAAAAGAGATTGATGAAGAACAGAGAAACCTATTTCTTTTAAGTTGAATTTAAGTTTAAAATCTTTTGAAAGTCACTTCCAATTTATGTGTCTTTAATGGAAAACAACTTAGTAGACGTTTTTAAGTTCTGAAATAAAAACTCATTCTTCCATGTTCTTACCAGCTGTTAGAACTAGACAGCTGTGGCCTGGCCAGAGGTGAAACACTGATAGAGAGCCAGCATACTCTAAAAGACTGCTCTGTTTGAAAAGAAATGTAGCTGATGACTATAATTTTTTAAAGAACTCTATGTTTGTGTATCAGTCCATAATTTATTGCTTACACTGTACCATTAGCTATTCCAAAAGAGGAAGAGGGAAAAAACCTACAGACACATTCTGTTCTCATTTCCTCCCCTCCCCCCTCTAAGAGTCAGTCTTTCTTGAGAATATTTTATGGTTAGAAGTTGTAGCCTTCTCTGCTCATACAGAAAAATGGCACACCACGCAGGATTGTTTACAGCTTCGGTTTCGTTTTTATAACTGAGGCAAACCTTAATGACTGTGAGGATTTGGCAGGTTTTTCCCTTACTGTGTCACTTGTTATGTACCATAGCTCAACAGTTTCTTGAGAGGAACACCTATACTGTTTAGCAAAGAAAAATGTCTGGTGATTTAGAGCAGTTCACAGTCCTTTTTCTGCAGCTTCTAGGTGAAGGGTGATATTTCTCACATTCCCAAATTAGAGTCAGACTCCCATGGATTAGGGATTGCAGCATAAATACCACGGATGCTCTCAGTGCTTGCCCATAGTCTTTCTGCCTTCCATTTCTGTCCACATTGGCCAACTTCTAAATCTCAACATCTGTGTCTCTTCCTGAATGTTTTCTCTGCTGCCAGCCACTCTGCCTTCATGGAGGGCTGGTCAGGAATGCTAGGGTATTAACACTCACTGTGAGAGCCACTCTCAACCAGTATCTGACAGGAACTGGTGGGGAAATACCCAGCTCCTTTAACGCTAAGTGGGGTAACTCTGGGCATATGTCCTACGTGTCTTCTAGATAGAGTTCAGCAAGATTAAATAAGTTTTCCACAGTGATAATGTAGTTGGTACCAATTTTCTAGACTCATCTCTTTATTAATTTCTTTCCCCTTCCTGTCGCTTTTCCCCAGCCATCTTCCAAAGTTTCCTGGGATCATCTCACAAATAAATTACCTGCACTTTGTGTATTTTTATTTTTATTTTTTAATGTTTATTTATTTTTTGTGGGGGTGGGGAGAGAGAGAGAGACAGACAGACAGACATATCATGAATAGGGGAGGGGCAGAGAAAGAGGGGGACACAGAATCTGAAGCAGGCTTCAGGCTCTGAGCTGTCAGGAACCTCGAGATCAGTGCAGAGCCTGACGCAGAGCTCAAACTCACGAAGCATGAGATCATGACCTGAGCTAAAGTTGGATGCTTAACCTACTAAGCCACCCAGGCACCCCATAAATTACCTGAACTTTAAAACCTTGTCTTAGAGTCAGCTTCTGGAAGGATCCAAACCAAGATTAAGAGAGTAAACTGCGGCCCTACCTTTACTTAGAAAGTGAAAATTATGTCTTTATATAAAGACGACCTTGACATATACCCCACCTTTAAAAAAAAATCATGGACCAAATGTGGTATTAATATTTTTAAGTTAGTTAATGCCATACTTCACAACTTACCACTTACATACTAGTATTTTTGTAGGAGCACTGATGTGTTCGTTGGTCCTCAGCTTTTTGAGTGTCTGTGCATCCAAAATGGTTTTAAGCCCTACTGTGATTCCTAGGGATGCTACACATAAAGCATACTTTAATAGGCCCAAACATTCTAAGACTGAGGTTTAGGATGATTTAAAGTAGGAAGCCAAGATGTAGTTTTAGAACACATTATTGTTTTTCATGCTGTGTCACTGCAGACATTTTTTCTCCCCTAATCACTGCCTGTTTGTGCTGCCCTCTCAGTCAGCTGCCTGTTACCATTCTGCCTGACCATCTTCCTCACCTACCTCTGCTCCCACCCAGTAAGACTGACTGTGCTCCACCAGGCTTTCATTAGCTCCCCTAATGGGACCCAATCTCACTGGGTAAACGTGTCCTTCCCATCCCTACCCTTCTACTCATTTAGATGTCTCCAGTGCCTCTGTGAACTGTTATGATCTCAAGAAGGTGCTCTCAGATACCACCTCTGATTCTTTTTCTGACTTTAGCCCCTGGTCTTTCATATATGCAGATTCTCAGTTTCCAGCTTTTTGAGGTAACTACTTCAAAGTCATAGAACTTATCCATCGAATATACTTTATCCAGGAAGACTGTTGCAAGGGGAAAATCTGTATACACAGTACCTCATTAGCTGAAGAAACTATCTTTTGTGAGAAACTGTCTCATTCCAAGACTATAAAATTCATGAAAATTAATTCACATAAATTAACTGCATCACTGGTTCAGCTAACATTCACCTTCCACCAAAGCCTTTACTTCTAAGTCTTGTCAGAAAAAAAATATTAAAATATGTTAAGTGGGAGAAAGAAAAATTAATTGGAAACTGTGTAATGGCAAGTTTACCAGACTGTCTTTCAAGGATAACTGTAGTCTCTTTGTGTTAAGAAAAATCAGTAAAATTTTCAAATGCTTGAACCATGATTCTGGTTTGCTTGTTTTTAACATGTTAGTCCTTATGAAGTTTTTTATTTCTAATACTGAAGTATTTCTAGACAGTACTGGTTATGTCCACTGTACGACTTAATGCTTGAAAGTTAAACGCTTCTATTAGAAAGGAAACCAGGCTAATCAGGATATGTAAGAGATTGTATAGCAAATTCTGTAATGAATGCATGAATTCAGAATCAAAGCGCACCTTTCAGTGTTCTACATTTTGATCTGAGTGGTGGTTACAGGGATGTGTTCACTTTGTGAAAATTCATCAAAGCTATAAACTTAGGACTTGTGTACTTTTCTTAAATGTAGGTTATATTTCAGTAAAATTTTTATTAAAGCAAAGCCCAAGAAGAAAACACATTTTTCTTTTTTTTCTTTTAGAGAAAGAGTGTGTTTGTGCACGCGAGCAGGGGAGAGCAGAGGGAGCGAGAGAAATTGTGGGGCTCAATCCTACTATCCTAGGATCATGACTTGAGCTGAAATCAAGAGTCGGATACCCAACTGACTGTACCACCGAGGTGCCCTGAAAACACACTTTTATAAAAATCTGTCAACCAGATCTCTTAGTTGATTCAAAAACTTAAATTATAGGTATTAAATCACATTGTATTAGATTGCTAGGGCTGTCCTAACGAAAAGGACAGACCAAGTGGCTTAAAGAAGACATTTATTATCTCACAGTTTTGGAGGATAGAAGTCTAAAATCAAGGTGCCAAGATGCCTGGTGGCTCAGTCAGTTAAGTGTTCGACCCTTGGTTTCAGCTCAGGTCATGATCTCATGGTTTATGAGGTCAACCCTGCATCCATTGGGCTCCACACTGATGGCATGGAGCCTGCCTGGGATTGTCTCTCTCTGCCCATTCCCTGTTTATACTCAGTTCGTTCTCTCTCTCTCTCTCTCTCTCTCTCTCTCTCTCTCTGTCATAATAAATAAATAAAACTTGAAAAAAATAAAATGAAACTGAGGCCTCTCTCCATAGTGTGCAGATGGCCGCCGTCTTGCTGCTGCTTCACGTGGTTGATCCTCTGTGCACAGACACCCCTGGTGTGTGGTTCTGTGACCAAGTTTCTTCTTATAAGGTCGCTAGTCATTTTGGATTAAGGTCTACCCTAATAGAGTACAATATGACTGTAGAGTTAACATCTTACTATCTCTGATTTGGTTTGGATTTCCCTAGAAGCTTACCCTGTGATATTTGATTGGGAATCTCAGATTGACTGTGCAGCACAAGATATCCCTGTCCTATGGTTTACGTGTCATTGGAGAGTGGTACATCCATGGCTACTTCAACCAGTGAAATCATATTGGCTAAATTTATAGAATTAGAAGGAGTGCTGTTTAAGTAGTAATTTGCTAACATTATTAGTGGGGGAGGAGACTTGCCATTTGACCCAGACCATTTCTGAATAGGAGGATTGTGTGTATGTTTTTTGGGATATTGATTGGAAGAGAACTCATTTTACTAATAATGGTAACTTGGACATTAAAGATAGTGATTGCTGCACAGATAAAAGGAGGTATATTGGGAAAATAAAAAGTCGTAGACTGTTGGTGGAATTTAAGTACTAGACCAAAGATGTTTTAGGACAAGATATTCAAAGATAACTGGTTCATTATTAGAGCAAAATAGGGGCTGACAAGCTCTGTTATATTGAAACTGATCTCTCCCAGAGGTAGTGTTCTCTAATTTGGAAAACATGGCTCTCATGGTTCTCTTCTTTGAGTTTAATTTTAAAGGTAGAGAAAGTGCTTAAGCGTTATCAAGTTCAGGAGTGAACTCAGGAGTATAACTCATGAGTTTATGTGTGTTGTAGCTCCTAAAATAGTGCTGGGGTAAGAAACTGAATCCAGCCTGCAGGACTTTTTTATTTGCTTGCTTTTCGTTTTGATTTTATTGAACTTTGATGATTTTAGGCAGGGCATTCATTCTCAGGATGGTCGGACCAATAGCCCTTATTCTTTATTTTGTACTCACTTGTTTCAAATACTTCTCTTACCTGCCCCATCCCTGACAACTTGTGGGTTTGAGACAGTTCCCTTTTTTTGAGGTAGTAGATTTACTTTGAATGATTTTGAGAAATAGAACCAGAGGCCAGTTTCTTTACTTCATGCCCATGTCTTTCCTGCGATGGTAAGAATCAAAGAAGCGATGAGTAAAAAGACAAGTTATGCATCTTTGGACACAGGACACAATGATAATGTACTCTGTAGTTCTTGCTTTAGGAGTCTAGACAAAACTAAAAGAAATAGTTTTAAGTAATTTGGGGGTCTTGAATGATGGTTGCAAAGCATTCTGATATTTTGTACCTCTTGAGCAAATAATAAGGAACCACTTTGGAACACTATAGATTTTCCTATCCATTTGAAGTTAGGGGAAATTTAAAAAAAAAAAAAATTCCCAGACAGAGAATCTTAATATTCCTGAAGGTTACCAGACCCATCTTAGGAATGGAAACTCATAGCTTATTTGGTTAGGGAATTAAGAAATTCAGTGGTAGAGGGGCGCCTGGGTGGCTCAGTCGGTTAAAGTGTTTGACTCTTGGTCTCAGCTCAGGTCATGATCTCGCTGTTTTGTGAGTTTGAGCCCCGCTTTGGGCTACCTACTGTCCGTGCAGAGCCTGCTTGGGATTCTCTCTCCCTCTTTCTCCTTCCCTCCCCTATTTGCACTCTTTGTCTCTCAAAATAAATAAACTTTAAAAAATTTTTAAAAAAATTCAACGGTAGAGACCAACAGGGTATTTGTATTTTTCAAGTATAGTTTCAGTAAAAAGCAGTGTGATTCATTGTCTGAAAGATAAGTTTAGCCGATAAAAACATGATTTGTGCAGTACTTTATGATATACTTTCTGAATAAACTATTACATGACCCTCAAGAATTCTGGGAGGAAAAACAGGTACCATGATGTGGGTTGAGCAGATTTAATTTGAAGAACCCACTATGAGATCACTATTACCCCATGCCCTGAGAACCAAATGTTTTGAAACGATACACAGTTCCTATCCTGAAAGAGTTAGTGTCTATAAAGGGCTGGGAGGGGGAAGAGGTTCCGTGGGAGCAAGAGAGGAAGCAACCAAATTATCCTGAATGAGATGGAAGCTTCACTGAGAACCTAACGCCTGAGTTACGACCTGAAGTGTTAGTGTGGGCGTGTGCGCGGGCAAGCGCGGCATGCCTGGTGCGTTGCTGAAGCAGCGTGTGCACAGGCTGAGAGCGTGACGGCTCTGGAGCACTGCCAGAGTGGAAAGGCCGAGGCACGGAGTGAGGAGACATGGCACTAGATACAGGTACGTATTGGAGAGTGGATCAAGCTGTGATGATGACTGTTTTCCGCTATTTTAATAAAGGAAAATGGTAACTCTTGAAAGTGTGTGAATCTCGGTGCAAATGGTTTGGGGGAGTGTTGAAGAGTGGCATGGCAGCATCTTTGCTGCCTAGAAGTTAGGGGCGGTGGTACCCGGCGTCTCAGAGACTGACAGTGCTGCTAGAATAAAGGTTTGGAAAAAGGAGGGAGAAGAGTACTATTTAATCCTTCGAATCTGTCAGGCCCTCATCTTTTTTGGGCTACCATGTTCTCAGAAGAGACTCAGTTTCATTTTGAAGTTAATTGTCATGCAGATATAAATATTTTATGTATTTTTTTATTTCATCTTTTATTGCTCATACTGAAGAATGAGGAATGTTTTGATCACTTTTGGGCATAGTACTTTTCAAAAGACAGCTATTAGCTCTATTGTTCACTCTAGCAGGCAAGTACCTCATTCACTACTAGTGACTATTTTTTATATTCTCTCCCATTACTTTTATTTGCACAATACACAGTACTTCTCATATCTTAGCACTTGAATATTTGTCATCTAAATTTAATTTGCTTTTAATAACTTTTGTAGAGGATTTTGCATTTAAGATCATTGTTCCATACAGTTACTCTTAAGTGAAAAGAATTAGTTTTAATAGTGTTTATAATTCTGTATCAGTTCCTTTCAGTTGTGTTAATTATTAGCCCTTACTTGGAGCCAGTTTTTAATTGTCTTGGTTGGTACATTGTCTAATTGACTATGCAGACTTTTTTAAAGTTTATTTATTTATTTCGAGAAAGAGAGACATCATAAGTAGGGGAGGGGCAGAGAGAGAGAGAATCCTAAGCAGGCTCTGCATAGTCAGTGCATAGCCTGATGCGGGGCTCGAACCCACGAACTGTGAGATCATGACCTGAGCCAAAGTCGGACGCTCAACCGACTGAGCCACCCAGGCGCCCCAATATTTTTATTTCTTTAATGGAATATTTCAAACATAGTAGAGAGAATAATATCTGAATCTCCATACACCTATTACTCCCTTTTCTCCCTTTTTTATCCACTACTGGATTCTTTTAAAGCAAATTACATGTATATCACTTCATCTCTGCTTATGTTAGTATGGTTCTTAGATCCTGCTCTCTTTATGGATGGCTCTTTTCTCTCCCATCAAATAATAATAATAATAATATAAAATAAAATCTCCAATATGAAGACTGTTTCTGCTTAAGCATAATATTTCTGAATTTTTCACAATTTCCTGTTTCATCTATAAGTAAACTTAGTATTATTTATTGGTCTTAAAAATGAAAAGGAGTATTTGCATTATATTGTCTTTTTTTATATAACAACTTTATTGAGGTTTAATTCATGTACCATACAATTTACCCATTTAAATTCAGTGGTTTTTAGTATATTCACAGAGACATGTACCCAGCACCACAGTCTTTTTAAGAACATTTTTATTGTCCCAAAATGAAACCCCATATGTAAGCAATCACCTGTTATTCTCACCCCAATCCTTAAGCCAAGGCAACCACTAATCTACTTTCTGTTTAGCTATACTTAACTGTTCTGGACAGTTCATATAAATGGAATCATACAATATGTATTTGGTCTTTTGTGACTGGCATTGTTTACTTAGCATAATGTTTCCAGGGTTCATCCATGATTTAGCACTAATGCTTCATTTTTATTATTACTATTTTTTGGTTGCTGACCAATACTCTATCGTATGGATATGCCATATTTTATTTATCCATTCATTAGTTGATGGGCATTTGGATTTTTTCCACTTTGGAGCTATTTTGAATAATGCTGCTTCAGAGCATTGGTGTACACATTTATTATGAACTTATGTTTTCAGATCTCTTGAGTATATACCTAGGAGTAGAATGCTAGATCATATAGTAACTTTATGTTAAACCTTTTGAAGAACTGCCAGACTTTTCCATAGCAACTGTACCATTTTTCATTCCCACTAGCAGTGTATCAGGGTTCTGATTTCTCTGCCTCTTCACCAACACTTGATATAGTCTGTCCTTTTTAAGTTATAGCCATTCTAGTAAGTGCGAAGTAGTCTCATTGTGTGGGTTTGATTTGTATTTCCCTGATAGCTAATGATGTTGAGCATCTTTTCTTGTGTTTATTGGCCATTTGTATATCTTTTTTTAGAGAATGTCCATTTATATCTTTTCCTAGGGTGTTTGTCTTTTTGTTAGTGAGTTGTAAGAGTTGCATAGGCATGTATGTATGTATATATCCCTTGTCAGATCTATAATTTGCAAACATTTTCTCCCATTCTCTAGGTTGTCTTTTTACTTTTTTGGTGGTATTCCTTAAAGTGTACAACTTTTAAACTTGATGAAATCCAACTTGTCTTTTTTTTCTTTTCATTGCTTGTGTTTTTGTTGTCATACTTAAGAAGGCTTATGCCAGTACCATATAGTCTTGATTACTGTAGCTTTGTAGTAAGTTTTGAAATTAGGAAGTTGAGAATGACCTAGCTTTGTTCTTTTTCATGATTGTTTGGCTATTCTAGATCCCTTGAGTTTCCACGTGAATTTTAAGATTGGCTTGTTAATTTCTGCACCAAAAAAAAAAAAAAAAAAAAGGACCAACTGGGATTTTGGTAGGAATTGTATTGATCTGTAGATCAGTTTGGAGGATATTATCATCTTAACAGTATTCTTTCCAATCCATGAACATGGATGTCTTTGCATTTATTTAGGATTTTTTAGATGTTGTTTGTTTTCTGATTTTAGAGTGTAAGTTTTACACTATATTGCCTTTTTTTTTTAATGTTTATTTTTGAGAGAGACAGACAGTGCTCAGGGGAGGGGCAGGGAGAGAGGAGAAAGAGGATCCAAAACAGGTTCTGTGCTGACAGTAGAGAGCCTGATTGCAGGGCTTGAACTCCAAACCGTGAGACCATTACCTGAGCCCAAGTTGTACACTTAACCAACTGAGCCACCCAAGTGTCCCCCAGTATATTGCCTTTTTAAAAATTAAGTAATGACTTATTATTTGTATAAAAAGAGAGATGGTCATTAAAAAAATTATAATAGTACAGAAACATTCAGGTCACCCTGAATGTTCCCACCACCAAGAATAATTATCATTTGGTTAATATTGCAGCTAGATGTTGTAGAGGTACATAGATACAGAAATAAGGATGTAGGGAAAGGGAGAGAAATTATTTGTGTTCTATGTTTTCAGTTGCTTTGGTTAAACTTTTTTTGGAGATAATTTTAGCTTCATGGGTAGTTGTAAAAAATAATACAGAGATCCTTTGTTTTCTGTACCCACTTTTTGTCAGTGCTAACATATTGCAAAACTATAGTACAATCCATTGTAATACTGTGCAGTCCACTGACATCAAAACTGAGATCCATACAGTCCACTGATCTTATTCAGATTTCCCCAGTTTTACTTGTACTTATTGGTGTATATATATGCATATGTATGTTTATTTTCATGCAGTTTAATCACATGTGTGGTTTCTTGTACCCACCACCACTGTCAAGATACTGTTCCATTCCCACAAGAATTCCTTGTTTTACCGTTCTGTAACTATTCCACCTTCCTCCCACCCCCTAACCCCCACTTTCCCCCACTCCCATCTTTAACCCCAGTAACCACTGATCTCTTTTCCATTTCTATAATGTTATGATTTAAAAAAGAATTATGTAAGTACTTTTTTTTTTTTCACTTAAATTCCCTGGAGATTCATCCAAGGTTTTGCATGTATCAATAGTTCATTTCTTTCTTTCACTGAATATTCCATGGTATGGATGCATCACAGTTTAGTCACTCGCTTAAGGACATCTGTGTTGTTTCCAGTTTTTTGCTACTACAAATAAAGCTGCTATGAACATTTGTGTATAGATTTTTGTGTAAACATAAGTTTTCGTTTCTCCAGGATAAATGGGCATTTATCCCGGAGAGTGCATTTGCTGGGTCGTATGGTAATTATATGTTACGTTTCGTAAGAAACTGCCAAAATATTCCTGAATGGATATTTTTAAAAATAAGAATATAGATAATTGAAAAAAAATTTTTAAAAAGTGAACACTAACATACAGAAAAGATACATTAACATAAATAGTTGATATAGAACAAGTCCAGCTCTTCAGAAGCTGTTGGGTATCCTTCCCCCATCATAGTGCACTCCTTCCTCCCATTATCGTTGACGTTTACGAGAATCAGTTTGTTTTTCTTTCATAATTTCAGCATATAAGTCCTCATCCCTATTCAGTATATTCTACTTTGTTTATGATTGTTAAAGAATTGTATAATATGTACTCTTTTTTAGTTTGGCTTTTTTCACTGAACATTATTTTCTAAGACTGATCTGTGTTATGTATAGCAGTACCCCTCTCCTTCTCCCTCTCTCCCTCTTACTTATTTATTCATTTATTCATTTAGAGCATGTGTGTGTGCGCGTGCGTGCGTGCTGTATTCCAAAGTATATATTTAACGCATTTTATCCATTTTTACTATTAGTGGATATTTGCCGTGTTTCTAGTTTGTGGCTCATTATCGGTGCTATCATATTTTTGTATGATTGCCCTGATACATACATTTTTAGAAGGCATATTCCTAAGTGCGGACTCTGTTTGGTCATAGGATGTATTTATTTTTTCTTCTAGTTGATAATGCCAAACTTTTTTTCAAAGGAGTCGTATCAGTTTATATTCCTATCAGCAGTTTACGGGAGTTCTTTTTGTTTCAGCTCTTCTCCAATAGCATTGTCTAATTTTTGTTTTTAATGTTAATTGTTATAATGGGTGTGTAGTGATTTCTCATTGTGGTTTGATTTGACATTTCCCTGATTTATTTTCTTAAGTTTATTTATTTATTTTGAGAGAGCATGCATGCTTCTGAGAACCTGAACAGGGGAGAGACAAGGAGAGGGAGAGCGAGAGAATTGCAAGGTTACCACAGAGCTGTACGTGGGGCTGGTGAACCCTGAGATTATGACCTGAGCCGAAATCAAGAGTTGGACCCTTAACTGACTGAGCCATCCAGGTGTCCCAACATTTCCCTGATTTCTGGTGGAGTCCTTTTCATGTGTCTATTGTCCATTTGGATTTCCTGTTTTATGAAATGCTTGTTCAGATCGCTTACCTGTTTTTTACTGGGTTGACACTTTGTTTTTGAGTTGTAGTTCTTTATAAATTGTAGGTGTTGCCCTCAGTTATATATGAGTTACAAGTGCCTTTTATTCTGTGACTCCCCTTTTCATTCTCTTAAATGTGTCTTTTGATGAACAGAGGTTTTTTATCTTTGGTGTATTCCACTTTATTAGTCTTACGGTTTGTGCTTTTTGTGTCCTGTTGCAGGGTCCAAGATCATAAAGGTATTCTTGTATCACTTTCCAAAAGCTTTTTTGTATTGTCTTTCACATGTAGATCTACAGCCTACCTGGAATTGTTTTTTCTGTATGGTGTGAGATAGGGTCCAATTTTATTTTTCCTTAGTATGGATGAATATTGTGTACCTTTTAAAAGACTGTCAGTTTTGGAGGCGCCTGCGTGGCTCAGTCGGTTCACTGTCCAACTCTTGATTTCGGCTCAGATCATGAATTCACAGTTTATGAGTTTGAGCCCTACATCGGGCTCTGTACTGACAGTGGGGAGCCTGGTCAGTATTCTCTCTTTCCCTTTCTATCTACCCCTCTCCCCACCCTTCAAAATAAAGAAATAAAACTTAAAATAAAAAGACTATCATTTTCTCAACTGTTATGCAGTGTCACCTTTGCCATAAGTATTTATTGAAGCAGAAGTCTGTTTTTAGACTCCATATCTGTTACATTAGTTGATTCATTTATCCTTGTGCTACACTGAACAACTTTCTTACTCTACCGTATAGTACGTCTTGATATCCAGGAACGCAAGCCCCTTCCCGCTTTGTTCTTCAGGAGTATCCTAGTCATTCTTCTGCATTACTGTGTAAATTTTAGAATCAGCTTGAAATCTTCCATAAACTCTTGACTGATTTTTTTTTTTATTGGAATTGTATTGAATCTGTATAGCAACTTAGGAAAAATTAATGTGTTTTAAAAATGACTATTGCAATATATGAATATTTGTGAGGCCTTTAATTTTTCTCCATAAAAGTTTTCTCTGTAGATATCATGTATATTTTTATTGTATCTAGATATTTGATATTTTTGACACTACTGTATTAGTATCTCTTTAAAAAGATTGTCATTGCTTTACTTGTGATATAAAGAAATACAATTGAATTTTAATGTTGACCTTGTATTCATCAACCTTGCTCAACTGCCTTACTCATTCTAATAGCTTATCTATAGATTTAAAAAATTTTTATATCTACATAGTCATAAAAATCTTTGAATAAAACCTCAGTTTTATGTCCTTCCAAATATTATACCTTTTATTTCTTTTTCTTGCCTTGTACTAGTTGGGGGTATTAATGGGGTCATGACTATTTAACATTTCATTCTTAAGTATTTTTGCTGTAGGTTCTAGTTAGTTTGTTGTTTTGGATAGGTAGTCCTCATCAGAAAAGGGAAATTCCTGTTTTTTTCCAGTTTGCTCAGCATGTCAATGAATGAATGATGAATTTTATTGAATATTTTTGCTGTATTGAGAGCTGGTGAGATTATAAAATTAATCTTACTTGAAAAATTATGTTGATTTTTAAAATTGCTCTTTCAATCCTGAAATAATTCTAACTTGGCTTTGATATATTATACTTTTAAATATTGCTAGATTCAGTTTGCTCATCTTTTGTTCTGTATTTTTACATTTGTATTCATAAATGAAACCGGCCCATAAATTTCCTTTCTCCTAATGGTTTTACTTATTTTGGTATTAAGGTTACACTGCCTTCATAAAATGAGTTGGGGGAGTGATCTTTATTCTTGTTACCAAGAAGATTTTTTGTAAGACTTTTTTTTTAATCCACAAATATTTAGTGGAATTCACTAATTTGCCTAACTGGAAATGGAATTTTCTGGGTGGGCAAATTAAAAAAAAAATTTTTTTTTTAAACATTTATTTTTGAGAGAGAGAGAGAGAGAGAGACATGGAGGGAGGGAATGAGTGGGGGAGGGGCAGAAAGTGAGAGAGACAATCCCAAGCAGGCTCCAGGCTCTGAGCTGTTAGCACAGAGCCTAATGCGGGACTCGAACCCACGAACAGTGAGAGCATGACCTGAGCCAAAGTTGGCACTGAACTGACTGAACCAGCCAGGTGCTCCTATGGGCAAATTTTTAATTAGGAAGTTGGGAAACAATTCTGTATAGCATTTCTACGTATCTTGTGACAGTTCTTGTCTTAGATTATCCTTTTTGTATAACAGAAAGCCTTGAAATCGAGAAATAGGGTCTCCCTACAGGGCAAAGGTTTGTTAGGTTTACTGGCAGCCTTCCATATGAGATTGGTGATTTTCTAAGTTTGGCATTCCTCACCTGTGACACAAACCCTCTGTGTGCATATTATCCACCTGAACCTCTTGTGGGTCGCTGCCATGTGCAGATAGCAGGGGCAAAAGGAACTGATAAAAATGTAGAAACCACACTGTCTGTTTTGTGGTTAATAATAAAGTCCTTTTCCCCTGGCCTAGGAATGTCACCTGTCTTCTGCTAGCATCTGTGAAACTGTGGCAGGATAACTTGTTAGTTTGCAAGTTACTTGGATGAAATGTCAAACCCTTCTCAGTTCTTGACCGGAAGTCAATTTATTTATAGGACTTTTTGGATCTCCTGTATCTTCTTGTGTCATTTTGGTCAATTTTGACTTTGTTCATTTTATCTAAATTGTCAAATTTATTGACATAAATTTCCACTTGTTTTCTTTTTTTAATAATTTTTTTATGTCTTTATTTTTTATTTTGAGAGAGAGAGAGAGAGAGAGAGAAAGAGAGGCAGAGAGCGAGTACGGGAGGAGCAGACAAAGAGGGAGATACAGAATCTGAAGCAGGCTCCAGGCTCTCAGCTGTCACCACAGAGCCTGAGGCGGGGCTCGAACCCACGGACTGTGAGATCATGACCTGAGCCGAAGTCGGATGCCCAACCGACTGAGCCACCCAGGCGCCCCTCCACTTGTTTTCTTTTAAAATGTCTATAAATTTGTAATAATGCCTTCATTTTCACTCCTGATATTGGTAATTTGTGTTTTTGCTGAGTTCAGAATTCTAGGTTGGTAGATACTTTGATTCAACTCATCAAAGATAGTCGACAGCCTTCAGTTGCTTTTGTCTTGGAGAATTTTGCTTAGTTTTACTGCAGCTTCTTTGAAGGTAATCTTTTTATTCTCTGTGGCTACTTGAATTTTTTTCCTGTACATTTAAGTTCTACAGTTTTAATATATATCTAAGTCTAGATTTCTTTTTATCTAGGGATGTACTTGAGATTCATTGAGACTTTTGTATCTATTGGTTGCTATTTTTCTTCCATTGAAAAATGTCAGACACCATCCCTTTAAATGTTGCCTCTGTTCCATTTCTTTTTCTCCCCTCCTTCTGAGATACTGATTACACTAATATTTTAAACATATGCTCAGCCTTTTCACTTTGCATTTTATGTCTCTCTTCTGATATTTCCACCTTTGTGGAAAATTTATTTTTCTTATATTTTCAGCTCACTACAAAAAAAAAGTTTTCTTCAGTTGTGTGTAGTCTGCTGTTTAAACTCATCCAGTGAGGTTTAAAATTTACCTATTATATTTTTTATTTCCAGATATCCTATTTGGTTCTTGTTGAATCTATAAGAGTTTTTCTTATATAGAGAGATGGAGGAATTTTTGGCTGTCATCTTCAGAGATAGTGTACTACAACCACATTTAAACCATGTTTAAGGCTTGATATTTTTCTGACAGGATAGCCGGAGGATTGAAACTGGAGTATTGTTGGGGTGACCGTACCATCCACCTGGAACATTTTTGATAGTAAATAGAAGTGTTATAAACTAGATTGTCTTTGGGAAACTAGGACTTGTGGTCATCCCAGTTGTGGTTCATCATGGATTTTTCCACATCCTGTTTATCCTCACCTTGAGGGTATAGTCGTTTGGGATCTTAATTTTTTATGATAAGAGATGCCTGATAGGCTTTCTACCTTGTGCAGCTCTGGATTTTGATTTCTGTTCATTCCTCCTGCTGCTTTCTTTTGGAGATTATGTTAACACAGGGTCTCATTTTCTCTGGATTTACCCATGGCTTTGTGGATTTTTATTTTCCCTGTATTTGGAGATTACTTATTAACTTGTGGTCTTTTTGATACTTTTAAGATTTTATTCAGCTTTTATAGTTGCTTTCATTGGGAGCTTTGATCTAGCCCAATATTATAGGGAAAAAGAACAAGTATAGTTAATTTACTTGAAGTTAAGAGAAGGATAGTGGAAAGAACTATTGAATGTCAAAGAAATGCTTCTTTTCCATAAAGATAAGAGTTCCCAAGAGCTACTTCTGTAGTTGGAGGATGGGGCTGTAGATGTGAGGAGGGAGGATTTAAGGGATTGGAGTTATTATGTATGTTTGTTTTAACTCCAGGTTCCACTTTTTGACAAACTTGTTAATTTTCATTTATGAAGAATTAGGAAGTTATTTTTCTCAAAACACAATTTCTCAGTTTTTAGTGATTAATTTTTACTTTATTGAGACTTTAAAGGTTAACATTCTGTTTTACAGCTAATTCGTCTGCTGTTTAACCTTAGTATTAGTTATAAAATTTATTATGCTTTTTTCTAGTTTTCTGATCATGCCATCTTATTCCTGAATTATTTTTCATTTATCTCTATATTGTCTAGATTTCCACATTAGAGCCCTTTATTTATTTTTTTAATGTTTATTTATTTATTTTGAGAGAGAGAGAGAGGGAGAGAGAGAGAGAAAGAATGAGAAAGAATGAGAATCCTAAGTAGGCTCCACGCTTAGTGTGGAGCCTGAATGTAGGGCTCAATCCCAGGACTCTGGGATCATGACCTGAGCTGAAACCCAAGAGTCGGACACTTGCCCAACTGAGCCACCCAGGCACCCTAGAGCCCTTTATTTTTAAAACTGATTCATAGGTGACTTTTATAAAATATGCACAGGTTTTTTTCCCAGTTTCATTGTAGAATTTTTGTCTCCCATTTTAGACTCAAGATTATGTGTCTATTTTAGGTATATAGTTAAAATTTTATGTATAGAAATATATATGTTTTTTGTTCCTCAAAGAGTTCTAGCCAGTTCATGAATGTTTATTTTTAAGCTAGCTAAATGCTTATGTGGAAGAATTGATCTACATATTGAACCACACTTTTGTCTCCATGCTGCTTTATTTCCTTTGATGTTGAAATCTAATTTTTTTGAAATCTAATTTTTAATATGTACATTTTGTCTTAATTATGAGCTGATTTAATTTAGTCAGTATGGCTTATTTCATGTGAAAAATAGCCATTTTAGGTTTTTGTTTATTTTTATTTTTTAGTTTTGTGTGTTAGTGAAATGGATTGAATTGTTATTTGTGTATGCCTGTATAATTGAGGCCTATTAACTTCTTTAATGTACTGCTTTAACAAGTTTTTATTCAATAGAATTATTCAATTTTTTCACGTATGTCTTAATATTTTCTTTAGAAGGATATAGTGATATGCAGAAAACGTGACTTTTTCTTTAAAAATATATTTTTGTATTGGTGGATTGTCAGTCTCTTTAGTGTTCCTTGCCATATATAGTCATCAAAAAACAAAAAAGATATGACATCAGTTCTCTTTATATGCCTCCTTCCCTTCTTGCTGGCTGCCTCAAAAAGGAAAGGGTCACACATTTCATCTAAAGGCAGCTTGGAATATATATATATATATAAATAATAAAAAATAATATTATTTTTTTATTCAAAGTGGTTTTAAGGAAAGTCATTACTTCAAAATAAATCAGAGGAAAAAAGCTTGGAGGTTTTTGGGGAATCTTTAAATAGCTAAGAAAGTTTTAGATGTATCAATTATTTACATATATAAACACTTCTTTCTACTGTTTCTTAAAAAAATTTTTTTCAGGTGAGTTAAACCTGAATCACATTCATATTATAAGGTTGTTTGATGAACACTTTCTCATAGATGGAGGGGAAAAAACAATTTTCAACTTTTCAAAGCTAGAGGGAGAATTTAGATTGACAATGTTAGGTTGTTTTAGTTGAGAGTGGGTTCTGGAACCTGGCTGCTCAGTTAAAACCCTCCTCAGTCTCTCATTAGGAGCTCTTAAACTGTAGACATACTTTGCCAAACTTCAGTTTCTCCATTTGTAAATTAGGTACAGTAGTAAGAAAAGTTCCTGGCGCAAATTAATGCTTAGTAAACATTAGTGACTTTTCATTCTTTTTTATTTTATTCTTTTATTTTTATATTTATTATTTATCATTATTATCATTTTTTTAATTTGTAATGTGAGCCAGTAATTTTGTGAGCTAGGATTTTGAATAGAGATGAGCAATAGACTTAAAGGTGAAGGTCTTAGACTACAGAGATAATTTTAAGTAAATGTCTAGTATAAACATGTTTTTTAAAAGAAGGATCTAAGAAAGTGAATCATTTTGATTAAATTACAGTTTAACTTAAAATTTAAAAGGAATTTATCATTAATGTGAAGCCAAGCAGAAGATATTATTAGCAGCTTTAGTTAGGTGTGTGTTCAATTCAGAAAGATTGACCACGCGGTGCCATTGGTCCTATTCTTCTCTATTTGATTTTATAAAAGATTATTGGTAGAAACTAGGTTAGCAGGCATCTTCCTTGAGTGCTTTAGAATAAGAACATTTCTCAATCTGTCTGCATCCTGTTTGGTTATCTTTAATAGCTATAAGTGACCAGAAGCTAAAAGGATGCCTAGGTTCTAGGGCAATGTTCAGGATTGTTTAACTGTGTTGATGACATCTGTATTGGTGTATAGGTGACATCTTTGACATCTTTTGCTTATCAGTTTTGCCGATTTTCAAAATACTTTTCCTTTCTAATGGATGCTTATATGTGTATTCTCGTGTTTAAGTCTTCCAAGGATTTATAAGTAATTTGGCTCTCAGCTGTGTAAAATAAGGTTTTAAGGAACAATATCTTTTAAAGCTGTGTCATACAAAAACACTGCGTATTTAGAAGTAAATATAAAATAAATCTAATGGGTGGATGAGTGAGTGTTGGTCTCAAAAGATCATCTGATTCGAATTGTGTAACCAGAAAACAGAACAAAACAAAACGAAAAAACTCAGCTGTTGTCCTTTGGGTCACTTTTTATCTTATTATTTAAAAAAAAAAAGTATGTGAGCGTTAGCATCAGTGCTCCGGTACTTTTTAACTTAAGTGTAAAACAAGCCAGCAGTTGTTTTTCTTGATCCTTCTGTTGACATGTTCTTGGGGAAAGTGTCTAATTATTTGAGTAGTTTACCACAAGCTTATTAATTTGGAAAATTGAAGATAATAATACTGGCTACTTAGGAAACAAATGGCTGCCCTGCTGGTTTAAAGCCTCAGGACCCTCTCCATCTGGAGATAGCTTCTTATGTAACTCTTTCTTCATTCATGCCTTGCTGTAACTAAGAAATTGGCCACGTCTGTCTGCCAGCTTCCATCAGTTCAGTTTTTCAGACTACATTTCTTTTTCCCAGTTTTCTTACTTCCGCTCAGAAGACTCTAAAACAGAGCATACAAAATGCTTTTTGATACTAAGTATTTTTCAGTGTTTGATACTAGTGGGAAACAGAAGAGAATTATGCTCTTCTCGGTCTATACTCTTACTCCTCCTCCACCCCCAAAGTGATGGGGAGGCATAGTACAAAAGTTGACTATATCAGGGCGCCTGAGTGGCTCAGTCAGTTGAGCGTTCTAATTCAGCTCAGGTCATGATCTCACGGTTCATGGGTTTGAGCTCTGCATTGGGCTCTGCGCTGACAGCTTAGAGCCTGGAGCCTGCTTTGAATTCTGTCTCTCTCTCTCTCTCTCTCTCTCTCTCTCTCTGACACTTCCCCACTCACACTCTGTCTCTCAAAAGTGAATAAATATAAAAAAAAAAATTTTTTTTAAGTTGACTGTATCTCAGAAATCTGTGAAGTTGTTCCTTTGTTTACTTTATATGAATACCGTCTCCACCACCACCCCGCCAGTTGTTTAAAGATATTGTACTTTTTCTTAGATGTTCCCTTAGCAGAAATTTTAGCAATCGGTTTGATAGTTATTCCCAGGGAGCTAGTTATTCTTCTGGGTTATTCAGTAATTATTCTGTACCTGAATGAGGAAAACTTCTTGGCCCACAGAGGTTTCTTTCCTGGTTATAGTCTTTGGCCTGTCAGTCACCCCTTTTCCTTTATGTATGTAGTTGTGGCTCAACATGTCTCAGAAATGGATTCTCCTAATTTTTTCTTGCGGCAAACTTACCAGACTGGCTGGATTCCCTCTTGGTTAACTGCGGCATCTTCCAGTATTTTAAGCCAAGTCTTAGCCTACTCAAATGAGTGGAGGTGCTAATGATCCTACATTATCTTGCCCATTTTCAAGGCTTATGTCCTCAACCAAGTCTCTCACAGATTTCTCTGTGTCAAGTCTGAAAGTGGTATCATATAAATGGTTAAGAGCTTGGCACTTTGGAGGTTTCTTCCGAGCTTTGTACCTGCAGCTAGTTGCTTAACTCTGAGTCTCTTTCTTCATCTGTAAAATGAGGATTGGACCCACATCCATCTGTTAGGATTAATAGACATCCCAAAATACACATTATTCTTCTTTGTAAAGGAATTCTGAGATTAGAAGTCTGGGTCTGGTATGACGGTTCCATGGTCATCATCAGCCATCTGCCATCATTAGTTCATAGCTTCCATCCTCAGCATGATCCAGAATGACTTCTGCATTTATAGCCATCACATCTGCATCCCAGGCAGCAAAATGAAGGCAGTAGGGCAAGGCCAAAAGGTTCACCTGGCTTTGTAACCTTTTATAGGATATTATCCAATGTCACATCCAATGAGTTTTGCTTATATTACATTGGTCAGAACTTTATAACTTGTACACACCCAGCAGCAGCCACAGAACACTGGAAAATACAGGCTTTGTCTGGGTACAATTGCCATGCTGAATCAGGGCTTGATTACTAACAGAAAGAGTGGGTTTGGGAACCTAAGGAACAATCTTTGCACTGTGTTTTAAAGGAGACAATGCATATAAAGTACTTAGAACTGTACCTTATACTTTACTTTGAATTTTATTTATTTGTTGGTGTGTATATTCTTTACTTCAAATTTTAAATCCTCAAATGCTTTTCTACTGTCTTGAAACCAAAAAGACTAGTGTTTGATACATGTTCATTATTTAAAAGTTAAAAGGAATTAAAATTAATTCTATTTAAAATATTTTATTATGTCCTTTAGTTAAATGGAAAGGCTTAGGGTGAGATTGGGAATAAGTTTACTTAATGCATAGCCTATAGTGTCACTAAATACCTCAGTGTTAACTGCCAAAATTAAAAAAAAAATTTTTTTTAATGTTTACTTTTGAGAGAGAGAAAGAGAGAAAGCATGAGCAGGTGAGGGGCAGAGAGAGAGGGAGACACAGAATCCGAAGCAGTTTCCAGGCTCTGAGCTGTCAGCAGAGAGTCTGATGCGGGTCTTGAACTCATAGACTGTGAGATCATGACCTGAGCTGAAGTCGGACGCTTAACCAACTGGGCCACCCAGGCACCCCTTAATTGCCAGATTTTTATATCAAGCTTTGTTATTTTTCTACATACTCTATCTTGTAAGTTTTACAATATAAAATTTTTTTTGTTCTATAACAGCCTGAGATACAGAACCTCATTTTCTTGACCTTTATGAGTATAATCTGCTTTATATCCAAATAATTTAAATTTGATAAGATAGAAAGAAGAGGGGAAGGAAATATAGCTGGTAGTCAAAATGGCATTTTAATAAAGCCTGCTTCCAGTTTTCAAGGTAGCTGGATATTTATATACTGAATCCCAATGTGGTATTTTTGGGCTGTGTTGTAACACGTAAATGTGTATGTATCATAAGTGCAAATGCCTGTGGTTCTATATTTTGATTTTTTTTATAAATTAATCACCTATGACTTTAGATTCTTTTATTTTGTGTTTTTCTCCAGTAATCACCCAACATTTGCTAATAAATTATTCCTGTACATAGCTATATATAATATAGTCTTCCCTTTTTTTTTTTTTCTGCATGGGTTTCTTTAAAAATATATATGGATAGAAAAAATACGCAACAATCAAAATAGATCTGAGATCATGGGCATCTGCATTCATACTTATTTTTAATGTTTTTAAAAATGAATAACAATTCATCAAATGATGTATCTAAAGTAAATGCCAAATAGTCTCATTTTTTTGGTAAAACATCATTAAATTCAAGCAGCCACTGAGATTAAAGTTAACATTATTCAGTAATTCTTAACCTTAAAACTTAGTTAATAAACATCTGTTATAACAAGCCAAAATCAATGGAGTGGAATTAAGAAGAAACCAGACTTGTTTAATTTTACACTAATGATGTAGAATATATGTCTAAACATCCTTGAAGACAGTAAACAGAATTACTTTTTGAAAAGTTGGGCCTGTCTTCAAAAAGGAATTTTCCACAGTTAACGAGATCTTTAAAAAAACAAAAAAAAAAACAAAAAAAACCCCAAAACTACTAAATGTTGCTTTTAAATGTACCTAAATACTCTGGAATCTTGGGTTTGGACAAACCCCTTGTGCTATTAGGTTGACTGTTATATTTTATGCTAGGGAACAGTTTTTTTAAAGACATAAAATTATCTCTTTCACATCCAATTCAGTATTTTTTCTAAAATAATTAGTGACTTAACTTAGAGTTTCCAGATTTTTATATACAAAATCCTTAACATTGTACATTTTTTTTGCATTGTTGGAAATTTTTAATTAAATGTAGGTCATTTATAACAACTTATGAGATGTGTATCAGTGATTTTTGTTTGATAGAAACTCTTAACTATTGTATTTTTAAAATATATATGAATGAGTAATTTATTAGATAGTTGTATTATTTTAAATGTTTATTTGTTTATTTTGAGACACACACACACACAGATATAGAGCATAGGGAAGGGACAGAGAGAGAAGGAGAGAGAGAATCCCAAGCAGGCTCCGTGCTGTCAGCGCAGAGCCTGATGTAGGGCTTGAACTCCATGAACCATGAGATCATGACCTGAGCTGAAGCCAAGAGTCAGATGCTTAACTAACTGAGCCACCAGACACCCCCTTTTGTATATTTTGTTCAAGAGGTAGAAACATAGTCACCTCTTCATAAATTATTTTAGGTAAATTTAAATTTTCATCTTAGATATTTCCTTCTGCCTGGCACACTTTCCTTTATCACCACTCCCTTGGTGCTTGTTGACCAAAGCAAATTAATTTTAATACCAGCTTAAGCAAAATATGATTAGGCAGATCAGTCTGCTACAGAAGTAGCCATATATATTTCAAAGCTAAATACAAATCATTTCTAAGTTGCATGCTCTTTGGGATAGTCCATACTACACCTCTGCTTTATCAGCAAGGATAATTATGATTCAAATGCTCTCATTTTAACCTTGACTGACATCATTGCAGTTTAAGACATTTAACCGGAATTTATTAGTTGGGGATATTTCTGAGACTGTGTTATCGCATATCTTACTGCTGACTGGTTTTATGCTGCTAATGGAACAGCTGCAATGATTATTTTGTTCTTGTAGATTTTGTACATGGAAGATAGAATATAAAAGTCCCAAGAAACTCATATGTATTTTTAAACTAATACCAATGAAGACTGTTTGCCTGTAGCAATGTAAAACATATTCTTGTACCTTATAGCATTCATCAAAGTATTAAGCATGCATTTGTTAAAAGTACTGCATTCTGTTTATGTCTAAGTTGAAAGCCTAATTAATGTATATGTGCATTTGTGTGCATGTTATTCATGGTTGTGTCATGAAGATATCTTTATACTGGATAAGATAATAACCACTGCTTATTGAAAGTCTATAGTGGGTGAGGCCATTTACATATAATTTAGAATTTAATTTAAGCTTTATAAAGGGTCTATCAGCTAATCATTATCTCCATTTTGCTCTGAGGATATTGAAGTTCAAAGAAGTTAAGAATCTTGCTTACATTTTGTAGGCAAGTTAGTGGAGGTTAATTGGGTTGAATCCAAGTCTGACTTAAGAGCTTATGTGTGCTGTATTTTTTCTTCATAATATGTCAATTCTGTGGACTGTACAGGTCATAAAAAGTTAACCTCCTTTTCCACAAACCTGATATGTGAAGATCTAGATTTACCAATAGACAAATTTAGGATGTCCTTTATTGTTGTGAGATGATTCATTTAAAGTTCTTTAAATGACCCAACATGACATTTAAAAATTGTATTTGCTTTCCCATAGTTGAGTTTTTCACTCAACATTTAACGAGAACCTGCATTGTGAGATTTTATCAAGTGAGGCAAACCTGTATTTTGATATTCTGTGTTGAGCCCATACTTCATGAATGCCAGTTTTATGCCAGGTTTTAAGTGTTAGAGATGTAAGTGGCCAGCAAAAGCAGACCACAGTTCCTACAGTCTCTGAAGCAAATATACATGGGTTTCAAGTTTTGAATCCTCTTTTACCTCTTTAATAACTATATGATTGTGAAAGAATGATAGTACCTTTCTTAGGGTCATTGTGAGGATTAGTTAAGATAATGCATGTTTATAGTGTGGTATCAGGTATGTAATAAAACTGTTATCTTTTATTATCTTTAAAATAGAATTGAACTGTAATTAATTTTCTTTAAAAAATAACAAGCTTCATTAGTATCATTAGATTCAGTCTGGGATGGTAGTCATCTTTTATTATTTGAAAAGTCTCATTAAGTGTTTCATTTGCTCTGCACATAGTCATATACATTTTAGGAATATGGTACACTATAAGCTGTGTTTTTATTTTTCATATTTTAATGACAGTGCTAGAAGCATTATGTTGGATAATTCCAAATATAAGACTATATATGTTTGGCTTATGGCAAGTATAGTAACATTTTTTTTTTTTTACCTTCTAAAAAGAAGATAAAGAGTCAATTTGTGCCTTACTCTATGGAGCAATGAGAAAAATAAGAATTTTGTGAGAAAAACATTGAAGAAGAAATTCTTCATTGACTGCAAACAAAAATATGACGATGTCACTCTGACTTATGATTGGCATTTTGTATGGTTTCTTGAATTTTTTTAAATGGGAAGTATTTCTAAGTATTTGAAGAAATGGTAAAATTAAAAATGATATTACAACACACTATGCACTTGGGTGTGTAAATCCAAGTACAACTAACTGAATTTAAAAAGATACACTTCTAAAAAGTTACACAAGAATAATCAGTCTGGTCAAATATCCTTCTAGATTATTAAATTGTTTTAGAATATTATGGTTTATCAGAAGTTTGAGGATGAGTTAAATGCTTCCGGATATAATTTTTTTAGAGACATTCATCAAAATGAATGACAGATTTCTTTAAGTAGTGGTTTCCATCAGTAATGATTTGTTACAACAGTTAAATTCTCTTTTTGTGAATTCATGCAAAAACTTATAATACTTCTAAGGCTATTTGTTCAGTGGTATCTCCTGTAAAAAGATATGTCAGGGCTATATTCATTATCTGTAATGAAATCTCGTTAGAGAAAATCTTGCTTTGACATTAAATCACTATCATTTTTTTCATTACCAAAGTCCAAATGTCAAGGAAAAGTCAACTCATAAGCTGGTGAAGCATATAAACAGTTCAATTATAGTGACTGCTAAAATAGATTTTACTGTATTTTTCTGTTTTCATAGTTCCTTTAAATCTTGATTAAGCCATGCTAAAGTATATAAGAGATAATTTGATGTTTTATTAGAAACATCTTTTTTTCCTGTTATACATAAAAGAAGATTGTGTGGTTGATACAGAGTTTTGAGTTGTTTTCTTTTTAATGTGCATTTTTTAAAGGACTTTTTTGTATGATAGACTTTAAAGTATTTCCTTTAGTATGTACAGCCAACTTTTGCATTCCCTTTGATTTTGTAACTGGAAGTTAGAGTTCTGAGAATGAATATTAGCTGTGCTACTAATTCTAAGTTTTTACGTGTAAACAAACTTGTGACATTTATGTTAATTTATGTAACCTCAGTTAGGGTTTTCAGAAACCTTTTGTTGAAGGTTATTAAAATCAAGATTTAGTTACCTGTTTTAATGGTTAAATTTATTTAATAATTGTTAAATTTTAAAGGAGCAAATTTAAGATTTAATTCTTAGAATCCAAAGGAAATGAGAAGCATAGAAATGATTTAGCTGTTCTTTGGGGGGAAAAATGCACTCACAATTCGAGCTAAGTTTCTGCATTATTTCATTGAGACAGCCATACATAAAACTTAAATTAAAAATAACTTCTTGTTCAGCATGAGGTTAAAGAAATTAATACAACTCCGTGAATCTGAGATTTAGCATCAACGCAGATACTGAAAAGAATAAAGTTCTTTCATAAGAATAATATTTAGTGATGCTCATTTAATATTTTTGAGCTTGAAAAATGAATAGATACTTAGGGTGGTTCTGAAAATGAACTCCTTTATTATTCTAATACCACATATTCTTTTCAGGCTAAATTATCCAGGTTGTGTTGGAGCTCAGCCTGCAAAGAAATGGATTTGCTGATTTTTGTCACTTGGAAGACCAGCCAGGGTTACTGTAGACTGCCAGTTGACTACATCAGTACATAGTATTGTGTGAAATCATCAAGTGGTACTCTTTGTTTTGAAAGTGACACGTAACTTTTTATTGTAATTATTAATACAAGCAAAGAAGCTAACAGTGCTTTTATTTATTTTTTATTGTCATCAAGCAGTTTTCTACGAATGTTCAGCAATATGTCAATTCAGCTATAATTCTAGTATGAAATACAGGAACTATGAATAAGCTTTTGGAGCCTGCTGTAAAATTAAGTCAATAGCTTTAATACCTTGTTGCAGTTACATTTGGTTTCACTATAGCTGGGTTTTAGCATATCTGCACATCTCTTTTGCTCTCAATGCTTAATTTTACCAGTTCAGTTTCTTTGTAGATTTGATTTTAAATCTTACAGCTCCTTAAAATATTGTATTACCATTTCCTTAAATGAATGATAGATAATGTACATGCTTGTTCATTGTGCAAGTACCCAAGACATTCTGACTGAAAGACAGCTTAAGGAGAAATAAACAAATAGCAAAAGCATTCAGTCTTTATTTATGATATATAGAACATCACTGTTTGTATTTTAAGTATAAGTCTATCAGCAGGAACATCCTTGAGAAGGACATCTTTAGCGATAGAATTTACATACCGTTAGCTCACAGTAACTGATTAGCAGCAGGGCTCTGAGTACAGAGCTGGCTGGGCACACATTATTTGGGATGCCTTTGATGCCGTGGTTTTCCGAAGCTTGCTGGCTGCATGCTTGTTGCCTTTGTTCGTGACACAGGTAATTACTTGATAAAATGAAGTGCATCGCTGTGAACAATTGACCCTTTGGAACAATCCAGGCTGGTCAGCAGTCTAAAACCACACTTTAAAGCCATCATTATAGCTTCAAACTTAAGAGTTTCCAGGGTACAGACAAAGGTGTTGTCTTCCTTTAGTACAAGTCGAGTGCCATTTTCGGATTTTATGAAGTATTTAAATTGAATGATATTTGATGATATTGAAAACTCCTCTGGAAATCCATCCAGCCTGCTTTTGGACACCAGAACAATGCGAGATTTTATTTTTGATATGAAATCAGGAGCATTACAGAAAATCCTCAGTCCTTGTGAGCGATCATGGTTATCTGTTATTTCCAAGAAAGTAGTCTCTCTGGGTGTTAGCTGTTCTTTTTCCCACCTGGATTTCACTTCCTCCGCCAGTCCCTTGAGCTGAAAGAATTCTGCTTCTTGTGCAAGAAGTTGATTTTCTCGAAACCCTTCAGGCAGTAGAAGTTCTCCATTTCGTAGGAAGTTCAGGACATGCCTGAAGAGGAGTCCATCCCTGTCTATGAAATAATGACCATCAGCATCAAACGGGCAGAGGATTTTTCCGTTTACTATACCTTCAAGGAAAGTGTCTGGGTACTTGGTCAGTGTTTGTTTTTGAGTAATGTATAAATATCCACCAACGTTGAGGGTCATCAGTGTGGATTTGCAGTTCTTTCCTTGGTCAGCATCTTCCAAGCTGTTGTGTTTCCCTTCATACTCCTTTTCTTTTTCTCTTCTGTTTATTTTACGCTCCATTTTTGAAAATGCTATTTCAGCCTGTTCTTCTTGGCTTTGAGATTTTTAAAAAAGAAACACTACCACACAAGCACGCCTTTATTCAGCCCCAGCCTGGTGATGGAATGGAAATGCTGGCAGTGTCTCCTGTGCTGTCAGCTCGGTTTTGCAGTAGGTGGCGTATCAGCTGTGTGTGCAGGAGATTTCTGGAGTAAGACGGAAGAAAAAAAAAAGATAATTTGCATTTAACTGTATCGGGGAAGGAATTTGTTGTTTAAGATTTTCATGTATATTCTGTGAAGTAATAAAAGCAACTCAAGTTACTCAATAAATTTCCTCTTTGCAGTTAAGCAGTTACAAATGTTTAATTATCCAGCTAAGTTTGAGTATGTTTCCATTTCTAAATGTCTTTTAAGTTATTGCTCAAACAGGCAAGCTTAATATTGAATAATATTGTTAGCTTTTGGAGAATAATGTATATTGAATCTGTATCATTTTTTAAAGTAAATCATAAACAGGAAACCAAAAGGGAAAGGAAGGAGGTGTATAGAATCTTTTCTCCTATAAACACACATTTCACAGCAGTGGAGTCATTTTAAAGACCCAAATAAGAATATTTAAACCTGTTGTTTGTGACATTGCACTTGAATTTAATTGGATTTGCATGTGATTGTGATTTGGAGATCTTTAGCACTGAGAAGAAATTTTCTTACTGCTCTTTAACAAAAGATTCTATTATTTTATTTTATTTGGATTTGTTTGTTTGTTTGTTTTACCCTAAGGTAAAGCACCAAGTATACAGGCTTTCAGTAGTCATTTACATTTGTTTTGGTTAAGATTTCCTATGGAAAATTCATAAACTTGTTTTCACTAAACCTGCTCCAATGCGGAACAAAGACTTGGGCTGCTATAGAAAATACTATAACTGTGTGTGTGCGTGCGCGTTCACATACCCACACGCACGTGTTTGGGAAGATAAAAGATTCAGAATACCTGCTACAAAGAAGTGTCATGGTAAATTTTACTGTTTTATATTGTTTTTGTTGTGATTTCTTTTTCTCCAGGTACATAAAAGGCAAAAGAAAGGGCCAAAGACAACTTTTTATTTTATTTTTTGATAACTCGGGAACTGGAACAGTGTTGAGTCTGATGTTTCCCCCCCTCCTTTTTTTCTCCTTCCCCTCTAACTTGCCTTCCAAGGCATTTTAGAGATCTGAGCTTTCATTTTTAGAGTTTAAAGGCCCAGGGGTAAGGAATGTGAATGTTGTCCCCAATACACTATTATTTGACTGGTCTATCTGCTAAATTATTTTGAGGAAATGCATTGTTCTCAGAATTAAATTAGATTTAATATTAAATTGATTTTTATTTCTATTACATTAAAGGTATTTTTAAATTATTCAACTGTAACTGTATGTTGGCAGAAACATTGAAGCAGAGTCTTCTAAAAATGCTTACTTTGTATTTTCTTTAAGCAATATTAGATTTTCTTCAGATATAAAAAATTATATCTTTACTTATAGCAGATAACATGTATTTATTACTTAGATTATCAAAAGTCCATTGAAATTAAACTAGAAATCTAAAGCATAACATTTTTAGAGCTGAGTTTTTGCTTAGAGACCATAAAATTCAAATTTTATTTACCAAAAATAAAATTAAATTCTAGGGAGTTTTTTGTTTTAATGTTTATTTTTGAGAGAGAGAGCGAGAGAGAGAGAATATGAACAAGTGGGGGAGGGGCAGATAGAGAGGAGACAGAATCTGAAGCAGGCACCAGGCTCGGAGTGGTAAGCACTGTGCCCCGACGCGGAACTTCAACCCAGGAATGTGAGATCATGACCTGAGCCAAAGTTGGACGCTTAACCGACTGAACCACGCATGTGCCCCTAGGGAGTTTTTAACTAGCGTTTTACCTAGAACTTTACAGCTTAATAAGCCAGTACTTGAACTAAAACTTCCTCTCAGTCTTGCCCCTTTTAAGAAAAGCTTACTCTTGTGGTGCCTAGGTGGCTCAGTTGGTTAAGTGTCTGACTGCAGCTCAGCTCTTGATCTCACAGTTTGTGGGTTCAAGCCCCATGTTGGGCTCTCTGCTGACAGCTCAGAGCCTGGAGCCTGCTTTGGATTCTGTGTCTCCTTCTCTCTCTACCCCTCCCCCACGCAGGCTCTGTCTTTTTCTGTCTCAAAAATAAAGAAACCAAAAAAAAAAAAGTTTACTCTTACATCCTAACAATTTCATGTGTGTGTTGATTTTGTTATTTCGGAATCAAGTCTTCTATGGATCTGACTTTTTAAGAAATACAGAGGCCCCAGGGTGGCTCATTCAGTTAAGTATCTGGTCATGATGTTTTGGTCCGTGGGTTCGAGCGCTGCATCAGGCTTTGTGTCGAGAGCTCAGAGCCTGGAGCCTGCTTCGGATTCTGTGTTTCCCTCTCTTTCTGTCCCTCCCCCACTTGTGCTTGCTTGCTCTCTCTTTCCCTCTCTCAAAAATAAACATTAAACATTTTTCAAAAAATTTGAATAGATTTTTTTTTGGGCACAACTTTGGAAATGTATTCATGGGACTCATATGTTTATAGTCACTGTATACTAGTAGCACCATGTTTTAAGCAGAATCAACAAAGGCATAGCAATTTCATTGATAGGTCTAGTTGACTACTCTTTAAGTGAACTTTATGGGCTATCCGAATCAGTAGGAACAGAACTATAGTGTAGTGATGGAACCTGCGTTTTGTGTGTTTAAATCAAATGATGTAGGAGATGACCATGTAATACTAGGCCTTCTTCCCTACATCCTGTTTGGCCCATTTGTAGATGCCTTCATGGGGAAATGAAGCTCGTGCTGCTAAAAGGTGGGCTTCCTTAGGATGGAAAGGTGAGACAGGGCTGCGTCTTCAGCCAGCCCTCCAGGGCTTCCTTATACTTGCTAACTCATTTCTGGTGTCTGCTGCCTGGTTTTTAAGACTATTGATGCATGTTGTTTCTGCTGGCTTGCCTTGACAAACTCTGAACCACCCCAGTATGTGCCTCTGACCCTTGGTCACTTTTTTTCACTCTAGACCTCACACTGGCTTCAGCACACCTGCCACGTATGATCTGTTTGCCACCTGTGGCCTGGCAACAAGAGTGTAAGGGAGTCTTTGTCTTAGTCCCTCACTAGAAGTTGATATGAATCCATAGCACTTCTCTTTTGTGTCCTGCTGCCCCTAACTTGCAGTTGTGAAAAAGAAAAATGGCTCCCAGTAGGCCTCACTTTATCCCCATTACTCCACATTATCCCCTTTAAAGTAACATGATAGCGTTTTACCAAAGTTGCAGGGGGTTGTAGATCATTCCTGCCTGTTGTGGCACACCTGCCCCTTATGAGACAGCCAGGTTATTTTCTTTTTTCTCTTCTAAGTTTATATTTGCCTGCTTGGGTGGGTGGAAGGTGGGGAAAGCTTGTCTTGGATAGTGTCAGTCAGGTCCACACAGCCCTAAAACTGTAAAAATGGCACTTTGTATGCTAAGGAAAATATGGTATGATTACATTTCTCCACCTCACTGCAGATACAAACTGCAGTTCAACAGTTTCAGCAAAAGGCTTAACCCACATGTCAAAGATTAGTTCACTTAGATCCACTTGATCACTAGACTTGAAGATTTCATCTCCTTTGCAGGCAAAATGATTTTTTAAAGATATGGGCCCTGTTTTCTATTCAGTACCCTAGACCTTTATTAGAGTTAGATCACCTCTATCTTAGACATCTGTAATCACACATATAAAAGAGCTCTTTAGCCAACTTTTAGGATTTAAACAGTGCCATGTTAGGTATTTGATTTAAGTATATCAGTTAGGCCCAGTGCCTAATCAAATTTTAGCAAAAACCTTCCACTAATATGATGCTAATCTTCCACTATCTGCATTAGGCAGAACTTCTTCCAGGCCAGTGGGAGGAGTTCCCATCTTATCTACCAGCTCCTGATGGAAAATGAGGTCATTGTCATCGCCATGATTGGCACAGGATGTCATCATAATATATGCTTGCTCTATGTGCCATGGAAGGAAGTAGAACCTCACCAAGAAGATATCTCTCTTGGTTGGAAGATACAAGTTTGATAATTACCCCAAGCTCAACATATCACTCCCTCCTATATGAAATTCAGACACTCCTTTTCAAGGAAAAGGGTTGGTTTTAGGAGCTGTCTTTAAAATAAGAATAGTGCTTCTGCCTCCACAGTCTCCACCTATCCCACATCTTTTTGGTTGTTTATACCTCCATGTTTTCTGCCTGTCATTAGTTCCCATTACCTTAGAAAGAAGGTAAAAGCAACTACAGCTAGAGCAGCTGCTGTCGATTTTTACTTAAATCTGGCACTCTGTCTCAGCTCTGGACTTAACCACATTTTTTCAACCTTACTGATCTCTATTTTTCTCACTTGAATTTGATGCCCACCTACTTGACTCCATTATGATATTTCTGTTCATTTTCTCAAATCTGGGTAACCCTTGGCCATCTTACTTTTATGGTCTCTGATGCCTCTTTGCTTTGAAACATGTCTTTTGCTAGCTAAGTTTCTCTCTCTCTTTTTTTAAGTTTATTTATTTTTTTTAGAGAGAGAGAGAGAGAGAGCATGCAAGCAGGGGAGGGGCAGAGAGGGGTAGGGAGTGAGAGAATCCCAAGCAGGCTCTGCGCTGTCAGCATGGAGCACAACATGGGGCTCAAATTCACAAACTGTGAGATTATGACTTGGGCCAAAATCAAGAGTCAGATCCCCAGGTGCCCCAAGTTTCTCTTTTTTAATGTGTGGTTTATTTCTTCTTTATAGCCTCCTGTTAATAGCATTTAATGTGAGAAACATTCATTTTGATATTCAGCTATGGCTATTTTACTTTAGCCTCTGTGTTAAAAAATAAAAATAGGGATCCCGGGTGGCTCAGTCAGTTAAGCGTCTGACTCTTGATTTCAGCTCAGGTCATGATCTCAGGGTGGTGGTATTGAGCCCCACACAGGGATCCATGCCAGGCGTCGAACCTGCTTGGGATTCTGTCCCTCTGTCTCTGCCCCTCTCCAGCTCTCTTGGGCGTATGCTTGCTTTCCCTTTAAAAAAAAAAATAAATTACACAGTGTAATGTATCAATATTATAAGAATGAAGGATTTTTCCATATTAATCTAATTATGTTTGAATGTCAAACCTTTAGTTTAGTTTTGACATATAAAATTCATCTGCCTTATGTGTTGTCTAGTACTAGGACTGTACTAACACAAGTACTGCCTTACTTACCTAGCTTATGTTGCTGATGGGCCACAGTATCTAACCAACTATGCAGAGTGCTTGAGTCCTTCTAGGACTCATGGGCTATAACCTCTGGCAGGAAGGTGATGTGGATGGGTAATTCAGGTGAATATGTTTGTGAAGGTTTGGAGTGTTGAACTGAGTCTTCAGAGAAGCCCAGGAATCTTTGCTATATTGGCAAACTTAAGCCTCATTTGAGGAGTGTAGAAAAGAATAAAGCACTGTGTATTAAAAGGAGCACAAATAAAAATGACAGATTAAATGAGAACTTCAAGCAAAATTCCATTCCACATTTCTTAGCTTTTCATTAATTACACAGATGACTATGAAAACAATTTACAAATCATATTAATTCATATTTTAAATATACTTTGGGAGATGAGTGCTTCAGGGAAAGCAGTGTTTTATAATTCTGTAAGCAGAAGTCATTTACGTTTTTTAAAATGAATTTTCTCTTTTTTGAATTGTAGCTGATGCATTATTATTCACTGGAAAATTCTATTGTAACCAGATGAGCAAAGCACTTTCATGAGCCATCAAATGAACATTGAAATTATATTATTATATAGAGCTCATTTTATAGTGCTATTTGGCAAAATGGAATTTTGCCTTCTCTTTGGGAAGAAGATATTTTTTAAAATGTTAATAACCATTATCTGCAATCTCAAAATGAGGGACATGACTTTGAAAACTTGTAAAGGTAATATTATTATGAAATCAGTGATGAAAAAAAAATCGTTGCTCCTAAGTGCTGTCCCCTACCACTCACTTTTCCTTCTGCTATCCTCTTTTCCTTAGATCCTCTGGTGTCCCGAGTGATAAGATGAGGAGGAAAGAAAAGGGGGCCTGAACAGCAGGACTGGATATGATGGTTCATAGGAGCAAATGCAGTTTCTTAGAGTATATTGATTGAAAATTAGGGATGGAGGACTCTTTCATGTTGCACATTTTTTTTTCACATTTCTGAAATCAGGGTATGGATTAAACTCGTGGCAGTGTTTTGTCTCAGTGGCTTATAAGATGATGTATATTGTAGTTGATGCTGTCTTAGATTTGTTAAAATATTTGAGCAGTTCTGTGAGCTACTACGTTCATACCACCAGAAAATAAAATTAATAGAGATACAGGAGAGGAAGAAAGGGAGCCTGGGGGTGAGGAGCCATATTATGCAGCAGTTTTAAACTCTGGCTACTGCATATTAGAATGATTTAATAAGGCTATAAAACTACCACCATCTCTTGCCCCCATAAGCAGTTAGAGTAGAATCTCTGGCTTTGTGCCCAGTAGTTTTTAAAAAGCTCCCCAGGTGTTTATTCTAATGATCAAGCAGAGTTGAAAAACCACCATATTAAGGAAATCGATGAGTTCAGGAAAGGGAAGTTTTCTCAGAGGAGTTCTTAATGATGGGGACATAACTTCTACCCTGTAGTTGTGGAGATAACTTTGTTAAATTATCTTGAAAATCATAAAGAACTAAACTAGTGCATGGCATCGCCACCAATTAAACATGGTGAAGAGAACAGGAGGTACTGAAAATGAAGTTAATGAAACTTGAATCCTATTCAGTTGATTTGAAAATAGATGCCATTGCATTGTCTATAAGTATTTCATTAATGTTGTATCCCTCAACCATATTGCAGTCTTTCTATGTGCAAGTCTTTCTATAGTGAAAGTCTGTTCTCTAGGAGACTTAATCTTTCCTGGAAGGATTTTTTTTCAATTCATTTAATCGCCTTTGCTATTTATTTTTAATTTTTTTAATGTTTATTTTTGGGGGGGAGAGAGAGAGAGAGAGAGAGACAGAGTACAAGCGGGGGAGGGGCAGAGAGAGAGGGAGACACAGACTCTGAAGCAGGCTCCAGGCTCCAAGCTGTCAGCACAGAGCCCGATGCGGGGCTCAAACTCACAAACCATGAGATCATGACCTGAGCTGAAGTCAGACGCTTAACTGACTGAGCCACCCAAGGGCCCCACTTTTGTTATTGTTTTTAAGTTATCTCTAGTTTCAAGTACAGATTCGAAGCTGGATTGCATCCTTTGATGAAGGTCTAACTAAAACAAACTATTATATTATTAGGATTTTCCTGCTTTTTTTCATTTATTATTAAACATAGCATTACTTTATGTTTTTTATAAAGCTGTGTTTTATTTCTGGGTTTTATCCAGCCGCTATTCTTGAAAGTAGCTTTGAGGTTAGAGATTATGTCTGTTTACAAGTCAAAACATCATGCCCACATCTGTATTCAAGAGGTTTTTATATTGGCTAATTATATGTATATGATGTAACAAGCATAAAAGAGACTGTAGTCTGAAGTATAGGTGGAACACTAACTTGTGGCCTTCATATGTAAACATTAAAACATACAAATATTTGTTTTTAAAAAGTTCATTCACCAAGTTACTTCTTTAATCTGAAGTCTGTTATAGGTTCTGTAAACTGATAGAACAGTCCAGATGCCTTTAAGGCCTCCATCTTTGATTTTGTACTTTAGCTAGCTACTTTTCTTTCTCCTCCTGGGCAACCATTCTTGTCATTTACAGATGCTTTTTGATCATTATTACAATGTCCTTCCCCCCCCCCCCTCTTTAAAATTTATTAATTTTGAGAGAGAGAGGGAGACGGAGAGGGGCAGACAGTGTGGAGAGAGACAGAATCCCAAGTTGATGTGGAGCTCGAACTCACGAACCGTGAGATCATGACCTGAGCCAAAATCAAGAGGCAGACTCTTAGCCGACTGAGTCACCCAGGTGCCCCTCAGTGTCCCTTATATAGGAATGTACATACACCCTTCTTTCTTACAGTCTGTAGGCGAACAGTTGAAGAGTAGTACTATGAGTGAGGAGGTTAAGATGTTTTCTAAATCTTTGTTCTAGTCCTCAAAATATTGTTTCAGTATTTGTTTAAAATTGGGAATTTCCAGTGCATTAGGCATATTTATAATTTGAATATTATATCAAAACATGTTATATAAATAGATAAATTTGGGAAATATTTATATGACTGCTCATTTGTTACTTTTGAGGTAAATAATCAAATGCTAACTCTGTGGGTTTACTGAAATCTGAACATGATCTTTTAAAAAAAATTTTTTTAATGCTATTTATTTTTGAGAGAGAGACAGAGACAGAGCACAAGCTGGGGAGAGGCAGACAGAGAGGGAGACAGAATCTGAAAAACAGGCTCTGGGCTTCGAGCTGTCAGCACAGAGCCTGACGTGGGGCTTGAACTCACGAACCATGAGATCATGACCTGAGCTGAAGTCACGTGCTTAACTGACTGAGCCACCCAGGCGCCCCTTGATCTTTTATTTCTAAAATTTCTAAAGGTTAAATAGATCAGAACATCAGTTCACAAATTTGAATAGAATAAGGATCACTTTCTTAATAATATAGAGATTGCAAGTTTGCCTAAATGGTTTGTTAAGATGCTAAGTAGTTTGTATAGATTTCTCTTACCCTGTGAACCACAGGCAAAAAACTTCCATGAAAAGATTTTAAATGAGAAGAGTGGAAATTAGTAGGAATATTAAAAATGCTTTACCTTTTAAATTCACCTGCTCGGTGGAAATACCTTTTCTTCAGTCCTTTTCCAGATTATAGACACAGATGTGATATAAATAAGAATCAGGAAAGTAGCTTCAAAAGTCGTAAGGAACAGTCCAAAATCTTGGTTCGAGCCCACTTGTCTGTGTTTTAACTGGAGTTAGAAGTGCTCTTCAAGGCCTCCATACTGAACTGGATCCGGAGTGGCATTGTGGAAATGAATGCCTGTAACTTCCTGATGCCTAACATCTTTCTAATATACCTGGTATCATTAATTACATGCCAATGCTAATAAGCACCCTCCTTGCTTATTACTGTAACTTGTTTAAACTAGGTATGCCCGTAACTCGTAAAAAGTGCCTGTTGGTTTTCTTGGTTCTTCAACATAGAGTCTGTCTCAGTTGAGATAGAGCAGGAAGGTCTACATTAGAGCTGAAATTTCTCAACATTTTGTTGTTGTTTCAAGAAACAGTTTCTAATTTCTCCTCAAAGAAAATTTAATTATATCTACTAGGTCTTTTAGAAAGTATCAGCCCTGGGGCGCCTGGGTGGCTCACTCGGTTAAGAGTCCGACTTTGGCTCAGATCATGTCTCACGGTTCGTGGGTTCGAGCCTCGCATCAGGCTCTGTTCTGACAGCTCAGAGCCTGGAGCCTGCTTCACATTCTGTGTCTCCCTCTCTCTCTGACCACTCTCCTGCTCACGTGTTCTCGTTCTCTCTCAAAAAAAAAAAGAAAAAAAGTATCAGCCCAAACAAAATAAACACTAATGAAATAATAAAACAGGCCCATTGGAAGTGATGGCCAGTTGTTGTTTTTTACTTTGTTTATCAAGTGAAAGCAAATTGGAACTAGATCTCAGAGATCCCAGGAACTTCATTATGTACATGCTGAGGCCCAGAGATGTGAAGCAGCCTTGCCAAAGTGACATCGCTATTTACTGACAGAATCAGAACTAGAACTCTTAAGCTCTTTTATATGGTATATGTTTTGTGTATTCACCCTTTAAATTTTTCTTAAAAATTTTCTTATTTATTTGTTTATTTTAATGCTTATTTTTGAGAGAGAGAGACAGAGACAAAGCACGAGCAGGGGAGGGACGGAGAGAGAGGGAGACACCGAATCTGATTCCGAAGCAGGCTTCAGGCTCTGAGCTAGCTGTCAGCGCAGAGCCCGACGTGGGCCTCGAACTCACGGACTACAAGATCATGACCTGAGCTAGAGTCAGATGCTTAACCGACTGGGCCTTCTAGGATCCTCTTTCTCAATTTTTTTCTGAAACTAGGTGGTAGGATATAGATAAATAAAATAAAACTATTTTCAAAGTTGTGTGTTCATACTCATTAAGATTCTTTTGGTTACAAGTAACAGAAACCAGGAAGTAAATGGATCTTGCAATAAAGGCAGGGGTAGGTAATGAGAAAAATTGGGAAGGATTCCAGAATCCAATTCTGGTGTGGGTCCCTTAGTTTGAAATTCAGGAAGAGAGAAATACACAGGCAGAGAGAGAGAGGAAGGGAGATGAAAGCCATTATTCACTCTATTCCCAACACCTTCAGTGTCTTTCTGCCTTACCTCCTGTCCAAATTCTACCTGTTTTTCAAGATCCAACATAAACAGGGGCGCCGGGGTGGCTCAGTCGCTTAGGTGTCTGACTTCGGCTCAGGTCATGATCTCACAGTTCTTGGGTTCAAGCCCTGCATCAGGCTCTGTGCTGACAGCTCAGGGCCTGGAATCTGCTTCGGATTCTGTGTCTCCCCCCTCTCTGCCCTTCCCCTGCACGGAATCTGTCTCTCTCTCTCTCTCTCTCTCTCTCTCTCAAAAATAAACGAACATTAAAAAAATCCAACATAAACATTGTTTTCTCCATCAAACCTTTTCTGGAACCTCATCTAGACATAATCTCTTTGTGCGTTTTATTTATTTTTATTTTTATTTTTTTAAAGTTTTATTTATTTTTGAGAGAGAGAGAGACAGCATGAGCAGAGCAGGGTCAGAGAGACAGGGAGGCACAGAATCTGAAGACAGGCTCCAGGCTCTGGGCTAGCTGTCAGCACAGAGCCCGATGCAGGGCTCGAACCCACGAACTGTGACATCATGACCTGAGCCGAAGCTGGATGCTTAACTGACTGAGCCACGCAGGCGCCCCATCTCTTTGTGCTTTTTAGTCTTAGTACTCTGTGTGTGTCTGTCTTATAACCCTTAAAAAATTCTGCATTGTGCTGTAGAGTCCCATAGCCCATAGGGAAGGGTAGTCTGTCAGGTAAATTCAGAACATGGATTCCTTTATATGCATTCCTAGTGCCTTAAACATTTTACCTTAAGAGTTAAAATGTACACTTAGCTACCATGTACATGGAGGACAAGGACTTTGATTTCAGTATGGTATGCTGATTGAGCATCTGCTTTCTCTTGGGAAAATTCTGCCCTTAATCCAGTTTAGATTTACAATTTTGGCTTCTTAGAAAAGAGCAAGAACTTAGACACTGAAACAGTAGGAATGCAGAATCCTTCTAGACTTTCAAGTTTCTCTTCTAGTCTCCTGTTAATTTCTCCAGTACCTATTTTGACAGTAGTTTTTTTAGCAACTTACTTTTATATCAAGACTTGTCAAGGCATTAAACCTGGTTTTCATAGAAACATCTCCTTCCCCCATATTCATAATTAATGAGATTATATAATATATAATCAAATTGCATAATTACTAACAGTAAAACTAGCATAAACAAGTTCTAATATAGTTAGAACAGAAGTGTGTGGGAGTACTAGAGATGAACCTAACTACCCACTATGGGCAAGCTATGGGCATCTGTCACTGTATTTAAAAGAGGGGACTTGAGAGCCTTGGTAATCTAGAGTGGGTTAAGTGGAGGTCTATTAAAAGTGATTCTGGTCTTGGGGTACCTGGGTGGCTCGGTTGAGCGTGCAACTCTTGGTTTTGGCTAAGGTCACAATCTCATGGTTTGTGGGTTCAAGCCCTGCATCAGGCTCTGTGCTGCTGATGTGGAGCCTGCTTGGGATAAGTGATTCTGGTGTATTAAAATGATTTTTATACCTGTCTTAGCTTCCTACTAGACTCAAGTGATCTGGAGACTTTTGGGTAGAGGGATTCCTGAGACCTTTTCAAGGGGTCTGTGGAATCAAAACTATTATTCATAATAATGCCAAGGCTTTTTTTGCCCTTTTCAATTCTGATTTTCTAAACATTTTTTAGCTTAATTTCTAATATGATCAATAGCAATAGATAAAAACCCACATAAAAGCTCTTTGGGAGCCCTCAGTACTTTTTAAGAATATATGTCATAGAATCATTTGAATGACTCCTTGAGGACAGGAGTCATGTTTTATTTATTTTTGTTTTTCTTGATGCATTTCAAGTATTTATGGTCTTTAAAATTGGGCCAACACAGTGGTTTTGTTTTGTTTTGTTAGAAAGAGAGAGTGGGAGAGGCCTGGAGCCATGTGGAGGGGCAGAGGGAGAGAGAATCCTGAGTAGGCTCCCTGCCCAATGTCTCAAACTCATAAACCGTGAGATCATGACCTGAAGAACCAAAATCAAGAGTCAGGCACTTAACTGACTAAGCCACCCGTGCACCCCCAACAAAGTGGTTTTAAGTAAGGTTTTCTGTATTAATATGATCTTATAGATCAGTGGTGTGCAAGTGGGTGCTTTCAAATGCCTTTAAAATATAATGAAATATTTAAAGCATGGTTAGTGGAAAGAATATGAAAACATTTCCCTATGAGGCTTTAAAATGTGTGTGAAGGCTTTAAATCTTGCTTAGGAGGCTTTATCATAAGTGATTGGCTTTTCAAAATTTATTTAAGAGGAAAAGGGGAATGAGCTAACAGAGATGTGGGGTTATTTAAGAGCAGCCAATCAGTGGGAAAATTCATTGCTGATGATTAAGATTTTTCTTTCACTTGAGAATCATTGGAAAGCTATTTTAGGTTTGAAAAGGGGATGTGATGGACAGGAAATTATGGTTTGGAGAAGTGAATTCTGTTGCTTTATGAGAGTGACCTTGATTGAAGAATAGTGATGAGCATAGTGGCCAAGTTGAAATGGGCAGGTGCTTTGGATGCGTCTTACCCTTTCAGATATTATATGGAGAACATCGACAGCAGAATCCTTTAACTAAAAATTAAATTCAGCCTGTCTACCTGCAGTAGATACTGCTAAATAAGTGGGGAACATTAATAGATGGTATTAACAGGTAGCTCTTCTTGTATTCAACATTAATATACAGATGGATGTATAAGTGAATTATTTTCAGGGATGGTGGGGTATTCTAAATTTGTTTTTTTTTTTAAAGATTGATTTATATTTCAATAGAGAACTTTCTTATGGACTTAGGTACTTTATACATAGGAATTTCCCAAATCTTGTTATTGTTATGACAGTAATTATTCTAGATAGAACGTCATCTTCAGTGGAGAGGCAAACTCAAATATAAGATTTGGGAAATTCAGATTTTTAATCTCAATCTTAATAAATTGATTAACAAGAGGAAATTATTTTTAGACATTTAAATTTAATAAAAAATATGTATGGCTTTATTTCCTTCCTGACATATTTTGGTATAAGGTAGGCATGCGTCTCATCATTGCTTTTTCTAGACATTGTTAGTCTATACTTGAGATTTGTGTATATTGCATTGAGGGACTCTTCAACTACTGAATTACGCAGGTGTTCACAGGTTAGGGACTACAGTAAGGAGTCTCCTGGAGTTTGGAGACAAAATCACGAAAAGTCACCATAAGGAAGATTTTCTAATATAAATCATGTGGGTGTGGTACTGTCTGCACCCTACATTTTGGTCAATTTGTTGTCTCCCTGCCAGTGAACTGTATGTCACTTGAAAAGCGTACTGTATCTTAATCATCTTTGATTCCAAATGCCTAGATGGTGCCCTTTACCTAGTAGGCACTTAGTTCATGTTAGTGGAGGGCTTGAAGTCACTCACCTTGAAGAAAGAGTCGTAAATGCATTGCTGACGAGCCAAAGGATGTGCTGAATTTCTTCTCAAAACCTGGGTGAATTTTCATTGAAATAAGACTGAACCATAACCTCCTAACCATAGTTGTAAATTTCCAGACTGTGGGAAAGCTAGTGCCATCATGGGACAGTCATGTATGTACTATCAAATAAAATAAGGGCTGTAAGTGACTTTACAGCAATGTTTGGTGCCTGGTAGTCGTGTAGTAAGTGCTTAACATTTGTTTACTTTTTCAGTTTCTCTTGAATTTTGTGTCAGGGTCACCAGAAGAATTCTTACAAATGGTAGGGAAATTTGCCCTTTCGTTTGGACAGATGTCCGTAGCAGTTAAAGCTCTAATTTGGACACACCCAAGTTAATAATTCTGCTTAAAAATCAAAGTCAGAGCAACTTGCAAGCAGAACTGGTACACAGTATAGCCTGGACAAGACCTGTTCAATTTCACAGTATTTTGGGGGCTTGTTATTCTAGTCATAGTGTATTGTAGAATTTTGTTTGCATATATATATGTGTGAGCATGCACACCCACGTGTGCAAATATGTATTATCTTTGATTTTGGTGGTTTAGACTAGCTGGGTTTTCAGAAGTTACTTCTCTGCCAAAGATGATATAGCCTCCACACCCTTCAAATTTTTTAAATTTGATCTTATGCCCTTTTAAGCCACTCTCTCTAGAAGGAGTTAACTAAACAGAAGTTGTTATTGGCAAGGGGCTGCCCCAGCCCAGTAAACCTGACAAGCTTAGTTTTTTACTAGCCAAGAGTAAGGTTTTTCTCTATTCTGACTAATGATGCTACTAAATGTACAAGTATTCCTTTTGTTTCCTTGATTTTTATTATTATATTTGATTCTGATCATTATTACTGTGGTTAGTGTGTCAAAGTAAAATCTTAAAAACGATCAGTATAATCTCTGAATACATTTGTTAATTTTTTTTCTTTCCATTCAAGAGAAACTTTCATTGGAAGGAATAGTCGTACAAAGAGCTGAATGCCGACCTGCTGCCAGTGAAAACTACATGAGATTGAAGAGGTTGGTGTTTTTTAACTTTAAAGTAATCGCCTGATATTTCCTTTTGGGGAATGAAACACATATATTAGATTGCTTATTGACTGCATGAAAACTATAGTTATGTTGAAAGTGTTTTCTTCAAAGACTCTTTGGTTTTAAAACTAAGGTCCCAGGGATATAATGTACAGCATAGTGACTATAGTTACTATTGCTATTTTGCATATTTGAAAGTTGCTGAGATCTTAAAAGTTCTCATCACAAGAAAAACTGTAACTATGTTGACAGTTAACTAGACTTACTGTGGTGATCATTTTGTAATGTGTATAAATTTTAAATCATGTTGTACACTTGAAACTAATATAATGTTATATGTCAATTATACTTCAATTAAAGAAAAAGACCCAAGTAAGAGTTTCTTTGGCAAGAGAACTTTCACAACGTGGGCTGTTTATTTGGGATGTTTTAAGCTACTCTCTTAATATAACCTGAAATCAAACTTTTTATACTTATTTTTTCTAGTCATCTTTATAGATCTTGATTCCCTAAAGATATGTAATAAGATATTTGTACTATTTTATTTTCAAAGGCTATAATTTTCCCATAATGAACATGTCTAAAGTACTATACAGGATAAAGCAAGTATAGTTGCTAGAATATCATCCTTTTCTCTTGAATACAAAAAACTTTTTATAAACTTACTACCTTGTTAGAGATTTTGCATAAGGTCTTCCTCACTGTGGTATGGTTAACATTTCATAATTAATATTGGAAGATGATTGCAAATTCTCCATAGTCCAAATTTTGACTTTCAAAGAGCAATTTTTTCAGCCCTGAAGAATATACTTGTTTTAAACTTTATAAAACACTTTTATTTTTTTTAATTTTTTCATTTTTTTAACTTTTTGTTTATTTTTGAGAGACAGAGACAGAGCATGAATGGGGGAAGAGCAGAGAGAAAGGGAGACACAGAATCCGAAGCAGGCTCCAGGCTCTGAGCTCGTGGCACAGAGCCTGACGTGGAGCTTGAACTCATGGACTGCAAGATCATGACCTGAGCCGAAGTCGGACGCTCAACCGACTGAGCCACCCAGGCGCCCCGAAAACATTTTTTATTTTAAGTAAACTCCATACCACCTATGGGGCTCGAACTCTTAATCCTGAGGTCAAGAGTCGCATGCCCTACAGACTGAGCCAGCCAGGCGCCCTTTGTTTATGCTTTTTCTTGAATGTATTCCAACCCCATGTAGTTTAGTATTATAACTTTGTTCATTCATTCAGCGCTTAACTGTGTGAAAGAGGAGTGAACAAAACAGGCAAAACTCTCTGCCCTCGTGGAACTTACATTTTAGCAGATGATAGCTATACACAGCTCATAACGGGGAGCACACTGTTCAGGTTGTAGCAGCAGCCTCTCTGGGCATCAGCGTTCTCACTGTTTAAAGTGGCTGCTTAAGCTGCACCCTCTCTAATGTCACATCATCTTTTTAATTTCCCTGCCTTCTCAATTAGATTATTGTGTGTCTCTGAGGAATGAAACAAAAAGACTGTTTTTTTTTGTCCAATAATTCTTCTCATTTAAATGCCTCCCCAGGGCAAGTAAAAGGATGACAGAAAATAACTTTGGAACATAGGCAGAAGGTGTTTCTCTCTTTGGGTGTAGCCTATAAAGTTGATCACATGATACGAGTCTTTTTAAAGATGTATCTTCTTCAAATAACTCCTGAAATTGGAGAATCCAAAATCTGGTTATTGAGCTGCTTGCCAAGCTCTTTCTTTGTGGTCCTAATTTTCTTTAAAGGTTTCTAAAGCTTTTTGATGATGTAATTAGGCAAGTCATCTGTTGTGTTAATGAAATGGCTACTTTTTTCTGACTGAAAAAGATAGGAAAATTGTTTAGCCTTTTGACTCTTGCTAAAAGACCAGCCATTACATATTTCAGTTACTTACGTGACTTAAGGAAACAGTGACTCAGGAGATGATAATCATGTGAGTTTCATAAAATAGGTGATACATGACATGTGTTGAATGTTGAGATTTTTTTGACCAAGTAGAAAAAGGAATAAGAACACTCTAAACAGAGAGACATGCACACATAAAGACTTGAGTCCTCTCTCACACCCCACATCCAATGTGTCAGAAAAATTTTACTGACTGTTCCTTCAAAATATTACACATCCACATTCTGATGATCTCGCCCCACCCATATGACATGCCGTTATTTCTCACCTAGATCACTGCAGTAGCCTCCGAGCACATTTCCTGCTTCAGTCCTTGCCCCACTGTGGTCTGCTGTCAGCACAGTTGTCAGACCAGTTCTCGTATCTGTCAAGTCATGCCATTCCTTTGCTCCTGGGTCACTTGCAGTGCTTCCTTTATTACTCAGAGTAAAATTCGAGTCCTCACAGTCATCTGCAGGGATCAGCACGATCACCCTCCTGCTCCTTCCCGCTTCTTCCCATCCTTATATCCTCCAACTCGTTCCCTTCACCTACTCAGCTTCAGCCACCCTGACCTCCTGTAACAGCCAGGAGAACTCGAGGTACTTCCATGTTAGGGCCTTCACACCAGATTTTCTTTTCTGCCTGAGACACTCTTTCTGCAGTAACGGCATGGCTCACTCCTTGCCTCTTTCAAGTCTCTTCTCAGATTCTACTCTTCCAATAATGCCTACCCTGACCAGCCTACTTCTTTCTATACTTGTATTTTCTTATAGACCGTATCACCTCCTAATATACAATTTACTTCTATTTATTGCCAACTTTGCCTTAGTGTAGTTTAAACTTCCGTGGTTGGTTCTTTGGTGTGTGGGTGTCCGCACACATGTGCACACAATCATCTATTACACACATATACCGAAGTGCTTAGAATAGTTCATGACACGTAGTAAGTAGTAAATATCTGTTCAGTGAGTAAATGGCAGGAGATAAGGTTTAAAATGTTAAATACCTTTATATTGTGGCTAAATTATTTGTTAAAGAGTCTGTGTTGTGGTATGAAATTTGGACTTTGTGCTATGGCTTTTAGGGAGGCACTGAAGAATTCTAAGCAGCGTGGAAAGCAAAGGGATTTTGGATAAGCCGTTTTGGCCACAATGTAGGGCTGAAAGCAGGGAGATAAGCTAGAGGTGGATGTAATAACCCAGGTACCAAATGTCTGAATGACTAAACATTAAAGTGGTTCTAGTCAGAAGGGAGATGAAAGACTAGGTTTTGAGGATATTTGGAGGTAGAGTCGGTAGGATTTAATGAACTCATCTCCTACTTAAGTGGCTGTGGGACGGGATTTCTCTAGAACCAGACTGATGGTGGCCTGGATGCCCTTCTGCTATGAATCCTCAGACTGATTCTGTACCATCCTGTGTGTTGCACAGGATGGGTAACACTGATGGGGGGGGGGGGTGAGGCTTTATAGACCCCATGTCCATTTTAATTTAAATCCTGGCTGACAGTTTACATAAAAACTTTAAAAAAGCAGAAAGTACTTAAACCACAAGAAGAGTAGTGATGGGTAAATTATCAAAATAGGAAAGTAACATGAGTCATAAGTTGTATCTCATGTACAGTTGACACTTGAACAATGAAAGGGTTGGGGTGCCGACCCTCTGTGCATTTCAAAACCCATGTAGAACTTTTGACTTCCCCCAAAACAACTACTAATAGCCAACCGTTGACTGGAAGCCTTACCAATAACATAAACAGTTGATGAAACATATTTTGTAAGGTCTGTGTATTATTACTGTGTTTTTACGATAAAGTAAGCCAGAGAAAAGAAAATGTTAAGAAAATCATAAGGAAGAGAAAATACATTTACAGCGCTGTACTGTAAAATGTCCATGTATAAAGTGGACCTGTGCACTTCAGACTAGTGCCGTTCAAGGGTCAACCTGTATTTTGTTTATCGCCATTCAGCATTTTCAAATGCCAAATGTGATCACCGAGGTAAGACTCAATTTTAAAAAATCACTAGACACTGTTCTTGCTCCAGAGAATTTATAGTTTGTAGCCTGAGGGAACATACACACACACACACACACACACACACACACGATTATCTAAAATATCTATTTACTGATGATATAGTAGGAGGTGTAGAATATGGTGGTGCTCAGGCGCTTGGGTGGCTCAGTCAGTTAAGTGTCATCTGACTCTTGATTTCGGCTCAGGTCATGGTCTCACGGTTTGTGAGATCAAACTCTGGGTCATGCTGTGCACTGACGGCACGGAGCCTGCTTGGGATTGTCTCTCTCTGTCCATGTAGAACTTTTGACTTCCCCTAAAACTACCCCTCTCTCCTCCCCCCTCTTCAAAATAAATAAACTTAAAAAAGAAATGTGGCGCTATTGATCAAACAGAAAGGCAGATTTCCAGATATAGGTGACATCAAGGTAGAAGTGTTTGAGAGCAGACCTGACAGTCCAATACCTAAGATATACTAGCCCTGATATTTCACACATATGGTCAAAGTTTTTCAGGGCCTGCTGACTGCCTGGTCCTTAATGACATTCAAGTGTTTGGATAATCTGGCTTTATTTTTAGCTGTTTTCCTTTCGGCAGACATCAGCTAGTTCTGTCACACTACACGTTATCCTGGATGTGCTGGGCACTTTTAAATTTTTATGCCTTTGTTACAGTCTGCATCCTGTACCTAGAATGCCTTGTCTAACTTCTGCCAAGAACCTTATGAGCTTTTAAAACCAACCCAGATGTCACTTACTCAGTGAAACCTTCTCATGTCTTCCATTCCCCACTGCAGTTAGGATCTGCCATACCCTTTTCCACATTCCTACATACTTATTTATTCTTCTTTAATGGTACATATAAATGTCTATGTGTTCTTCTTTTTCTTTTTCTTTTTAAACATTTATTCATTTTTGAGAGAGACAGAGCGTGAGCTGGGGAGGGGCAGAGAGAGAGGGAGACACAGAATCTGAAAGAGACTCCAGGCTCTGAGCTGTCGGCACAGCGCCTGACGTGGGGCTGGAACCCACAAACAGTGAGATCATGACCTGAGCTGAGGTCAGACGCCTAAGTGATTGAGTCACCCAGGCGCCCCATACATGTCTATGTGTTGTGCTGTTTAAATGTACATGGTTGCATCTTTTACAAGATTATGAACTTATAAGAACATGGACTGTAGGTTTTATCTTTTTTCTTTCTTTCTCACTCTCTCTCCCTCTCTTCTTTTTTCTGTTCTGAGCACTTAGCATAGTGCATTACAAATATTAAATACCCAGAAGTATTTGTTGGGTAGAAATAAAAAGGAATGGCAAAACTAGGTGCAGAAACATAGGAATCAACAGCATCTAGCTTTAATTATTTTTTTAACTCAGAGCTGCAGTTGAAACTTGGACTTGATTTTTCTATTAATTTACACATGCGTATGTGCACCCACACACATACATATCTTCTTTGAAAAGGGGAAAGTGATGATAAAACAAATATAGAAGCATTTCATCAACAACTAAAAGGTTTTCAAAATATAAAGTAAGAATTAAATAGTTTTCCATTTACAGAGGACTGAAAGAGAAAGCCCTTTTATCAAAGAAGAAGACCTTTCCTTAAGTCCGTGAGGCTTTTTTCTTTAACCATGAGTTTTTTACTGTATTGTATTTGCAAATAGTGGCTGAACTACACTTTTAGTAATATAAGTGGGTATATTACAAAGTGTATGTTATATTTACATATAATACTCTTTAAGAATGATCAGTGCTACTTCAGAGGGAATTTAATTTTAGTAATAAATGCTTATTATAGTTGTCTGCTATTAAATTTTAGCTGATAAATTAGCCACATGTGATGAGAATTACAGCTGCCATATTAATCATATGTAAGAAAGATTCTCTTAGTTTGTAGGATTCTGTCATTCATTTAGATAAAGGTGGAAAAAAGTATTTTTATTATTTATTTATTTGGGGGGGCGGCAAAGACTCCCAAGCAGGCTCTGCACTGTCGGCATGCAGCCCAACGTGGGGCTCAGTCCCACAAACTGTGAGATCCATGACCTGAGCCAAAACCAAGAGTCAGATGCTCAACTGACTGAGCCACCCAGGCACCCCATGGTAGAAATAAGTATCGCAGTAAATTCAGGGAATATGGGAACCCCTTCAGTCAATAAAATTCAAGCCAAGGAAGAAATTCATCCTATGGTGTAATTTTCTTTTGTCTAATTCCATCACATAATATAAAATCATGCGAGCATCCATTTAGCCCCCAAGAAAACACAAAAGGGAAAAAATTCCACTGCTTCTATTACTTTCTCTTTACCTGACATAAATTTGGATGATCTAAGTGATGTTTTATTAGGAGGGAATTTATTTTGAATTAGTAAATGTGAATATATTTAATATCAGCTCACGTTTGGTATAGTAATTTAAATTTAATTTGTGTTTTACTAAGTATAACTTTAAGGATCGTGAGGCTTTTCTTTTCTTTTTTAAACTAATCTCTGTGCCCAATGTGGAGCTTAAACTCATGACCCCAAAATCAAGAGTTACATGCTTCACCAGCTGAGCCAGACAGGCACCCCTTAAGGCTTTTTAAATAATTAAATGATAAAGTATATATTCACTCTGCTTATAATTCATGTTGTACTTTTTAAAATATAATGGGACATAAAGATAAGGCAGTCACCCTAGTGAGTGTTTTCTTGTAGGAAAGTCATAGTGATAGGAAAATATGTGGCTTTTTAACTTCTGCATGTTTATGTCACCAACTCATCTAAAAATACTTGTCTCAAAAGTTTTTATTTTTAATTCTTTCAGTGTTTGTGGGCTTTCTTCAAAAACCTAAGAAAAGCCTTTCTCTTTGGGAACAGAACATTGGCTTTGGAGAGGTGGAAAAGAGAAAAATCAGTCTTTTTTCTGTGCTAAGACATCAGATAGCAGAAAGCAAGTTATGATTCACTTTCTTTCCTGGGGAGAGGTTACCAGGCTGTACCTGCCTAGATTCCTGATGTCTCATATTATTATAAAAGACGTCTTAGAATGTCTTATTATAAGGGAAGAGGAAAAGGACCCCCTCACTCAGTAGATCTTTATGTAATTTGTGGGTGATGTGATTCATATGGGTGAACTAGATTCATGCCTGAAGAAGTTTCTGCAAATAAAATGTTTGCTCAATGCAGTAATAACACCGAAGCATTTTCTTTTCACAACATTTAAACTAGTGTGTGGATATATTTAGTACTTGTAATTTTGACTCTTCTCCATAGATAAATTTCATAAAGAATAATTACTTTGCAAGTGGTTTTTCTTACATATTAGGATGATTATCTTATAGCTGTGTCCCTTTATATTTAAAAAAGAAATACAAGGTGAATTATAAATAGGGTAATCACATAATTTATTTTTCAAAACAGGATACTTTTAAGAATGAAAGCAGGCAGTAACTGGAGAAGATGCCACACTGAGACATAGAAGTGTAAACTGTCCCAGATAAAATTGGGGTATAAGGTCACCCTTATTATGAATAGCCCAGATACACTGAAATGCTAACCTTTTAAAATGAGAGCTAAAAGGTAAGAGTCAGATAATGAACGTGCTGGCAGTTAGGAAATGTATACAGTACCAGATATTCTAGACTAGATGAAACTGCTATGACTGAAAGCAAACCATGTGCACTTCCCAGTAGCCACAGCAGGTTGGGCATACCACAGTGCTGTGTTAATGTTTCCACGCAAATTTTTATATGAAGTTTATTAAACAGCAAAATCAGTAATCATTTTTTCATTAACCCTCGATAAAATTTGAGGTCATAACAGCAACTCGCACTTCTATAAAGATAATTTTATGACCGGAGAAATGTAGTATTAGTTTTTTTTTTTTGTAGTATTAGATTTTAGCTTTATGGTAGTCTCATTTAAAACACAGCTTTTGGGGGGAGGGGTGTCTGGGTGGCTCAGTCGGTTAAGTGTCTGACTTCAGCTCAGGTCATGATCTTATGACTTGTGGGTTCGAGCCCTGCATCGGGCGCTGTGCTGACAGCTCAGAACCTGGAGCCTGCTTCGGATTCTGTGTCTCCCTCCCTCTCTCTGCTCCTGCCCCACTAGCTTTCTCGCTGTCTCGCTGTCTCGCTCTCAAAAATGAATAAACATTAAAAAGTAAATTAAAAAAATAATAAAAGTCTTTGGAGAATATTGATGTTAATGATTAATATATTTGTATTCATTAGGGTAACTTTCATTTGCTGATCTCAGAAAACCCAGGGCAGACTGGCATAAAAATAAAAGAAATTCATTGACTCACATAAATAAAATCCAGTGGTATTTGTGGGCTTTAGCCATGCTTCATCTAGAAGTTCTCCACATCATCAGTACTCTAGCTCTGCTCCTAATTTTCTTGGGTCTTTCTCCAGCTTGACTATCTTCAGGCTGGTATTTCTCCTGGTAGCAAGATGGCCACCTGCAGCTCCCAGGATTATCTGCCTCTTTTATTCATATGAGGGCCCAAGAGTTGAATGACCTTGTCTTTAACCAGGGATGAAACAGATAGACCCTTCACTTCCTTCATTGGGCCAGCATGGGTTCTGAGTTTATCCCTGAATCAATAAATGCAACAGTGAAGATGAAATATGTGGATTAACAGTTGGGAACCACCTGTGGAATTGTGCAGGAGGGAGGGTCAGTTCCATCTAAAACATGCTCCTCAGTAGGGAGGTGGTAAAGAGAATGCTAAGGAGATAACCGTAAGGTCCACATCAAAACCATTTTTATGAGAAAGCATCTTAGGGATAGGAAACGGTTATCAAGAACATTCATATTCTTGATTGCTTCCCTTGAGGAATGACCATTTTATCCTCTAAAGAGGATCAAGACTATTACTAGAAAGCAAATCTGTATCTATGAAGATGATGATAGGGTTAGGTAGTTAAGAAGTTGGACTCTAGAGTCAAGACAACTTGGGTTCAAAGACTGACTTCACCATTTACTAGCTATATGACCTTTCTGTGCCTTTGTTTTCTCATCTGTAAAATGGGATAGTGGCATTTATCTGTTATGATAAAGACAAATGAAACTATATAGTACATGAGGTGTCTGACACAGAGTAGGTACTCGTAAGTACTAACTCTTACACTTAGAACAATTACCTGAGTAAGAACTCTTGTCCTAAAACTCTGCTGGAGGTACTTCAGCCCTATCCAGGCTTAGTTCTCGTGTTAAAAGACTTGCAACAAGGATTCTTTTTGAATCCCTACCTGGAGGTAGATAAATTACTTCAATCAAGCTTAAATTAGAGCTGTAAGGGAACTAGAGCTGACAGAAAGAAACTGAAGATTTTGGTGTAGAGTCCATGATAATAATCTCTTTTCAAAATAAAAAAGCCTAAAGTGGTAGTTTAGAACTACCTAGATATTAGCCAGACTCAGACCCAGGGAACTGAGTTAAACTCTGCCTTCACAGTCTTTTCATCTACTTTTTTCTCTGTCCTCAGGGACTTCTTAATGTGGCCACTGTAAATTACATGTATATATTAGAAACCCATGGATTTTTAGTTTATAGATCTGGATATTCAGAATCTTCCTGGACAGCATGAGGGATAATAATCCTGACATTTTCCCAGATTTTCTTTGGAAACAGTCTTATCCTCCTCTCCTGCAGTGATGCTTGGGCTAATGACTCTCCTAAGGTACCCAAACGTATGATTTTTAAAATGTGGAACTATAAATCTTTTTTAATCAAAGATTTTTTTTAAGTGCCAGGGAACAGGAAGTCCTTCTGAAGAGCTAACCCAAGAAGGCAGCTGGCCCTCTTTGCCTTAGGCATGCTGTTGTTCTCACATCCTTTTCCCTGTACTGCTCCTTTTTAATTACCACTTTAAGTGAAGGATTATGTGAAAGGAGCTGATGTCATCATTAAAATACAATTTTTAAATATATTATAAATAGATAGCTGTAGTAAAAGTACAAAAATGTCAGTGGGATAAAACTACCATAAAAAACTAAGTGAGGTGTTTTACTTTAGAATTTTTAAAAAGACTAAAACAGCTCCTCATAGGGGATGCTATTTGGTGCATGGACTGTTAGTCCATGATAAGAATCCTCTTTTTTTTTTTTTTTTTTTTTTAAGGTTTATTTATCTATTTTGAGAGAGAAAGAGAGGAGAGCTCGAGTCCCAAGCAGACTCTGTGCTGTCAGTCCAGAGCCCGTCTCAGGCCTCAAATTCACAAACCATAAGATCATGATCTTCGCTGAAAATCAAGACTTAGACACTTAACTGACTGAGCCACCCAGGCACGCCAACATTGCTCTTTTCAAAAAAAAAAAAAAAAAAAAAAAGTCTTAGGGAGATTGACGATGAGGATGCTGCCGTTTCCTCGGAAGATCATAGCAAGCTGTTCTCCATCAGCCCTTGAGCTATAGACTGCAACTGAAGATTTAGCATTTTGATGAAAGAATGATTTCTGAAGGATTGTAAAAAGCTATTGGGAATATATATAAAGAATTAAAGTGGGGCGCCTGGGTGGCTCAGTCAGGTAAGTGTCCAACTCTTGATCTCAGCTCAGGTCTTGATCTCAGGGTCATGACTTCAAGCCTGTGTTGGGCTCGGCACTGGGCTGAAGCCTACTTTAAAAAAAAAAATGATTTAAAGCATTGGCATAATTAAACAACAAAGTTTTCATACAATTTCCTTCTTCTGAGTTCTTTGATATTTTTACTGGAAGATAGGAAGAGGAGAGGAACTTTTTGAGTATCTGGGTACTGTCTCACCCTAAGCATCTTTTGTCTTTGGAGTTTCATACCTCCTCTGCCCTTTCTCTTGGTCTTCCTCAGGGTTCCAGCCCTTTCTTATTATACTGCCAATTCTGACTCAGGTGTGCACTGTATCAAAACCGGTCACTTTTACTCTTCCCAGGTGTGTCCTGTCATAGCCTTCTGCCTGCTGTGCTCTGTTGTTGGGTGTCTGCTTGCCAAAATGCCTGTTTATCCTTTAAGATTCACTTCAAATGTGAAATGTCGCCAGCCATTTTTCTCCACACAGGAGAAGCATCGTCTTCATCAAACTCCTGCTTCAGTTTTTCTGACAAACAGCTAATCACATTTGCTTTTTATTTTATTTTTTTATTATTTTTGTTTGTCTCTACTAGATAGTGAGCTCCTTGAGGTCAGGGAATAGATCTGGTTCATCATTGTGCTAATAGCTTTACGTTCAGTAAATTCTCACATTTGACCAAAACCCAGCATTTTAAAGTTAAGTGTTTATGGTTCTACTATGATTAATGAATCTCTTCAGAATTAATACACTTTTAACAATGAACTTAGCGCTGTTTAAATTTAAATTATAAGTCCTAAGAAGCAGTACTGGCATGTGGTGGTGTTTCTACAAAGCCTCACAGCTTTGTAGGATAAAAATACTTCGGTATACAATTTCTCTTTGTTCGCTCACAGTTGAAAATCAACAGGGCTAACTTTAGGTAAAACTGTGAAGTATGGAAAGTTTATCTTTATTATCCAGGCATCTCCTTTTTTCACTCCTTTCCCACTTGGCAATGTCTATCTTTAGGCATCTACTTTTATCACGTTCTGATCTTTTCCATTCTCTCAATTCTGAATACATTTTGAGAATGAATAGGCATAAGTCAAAGTGGGTATTTGATTTTAGACCTTTTATTACCACATGTGAAATAATAACCATTAGATTACCTGTTCAAGGTATTTGAGTAGGCAGTTTGTTTTTTTTAATGGGAAAGGAAGAAAAGTCATTGAAATTACACCATATATAGGTTGGCCCTAAACACAAAATTGAGTAGTCCTTTTCGTTTATGGTGGGACTTGTCACCAGGACAACCATCTCTGCTTCCTGGACTCAGTGGGTAGATCTGGCCTGCCTGCATTTGTTGGAGATCTCTTTTGAGGGTCTAACACTTGCTGCTGAATGTAACCTACAGAAATGGCCAAATTGCCTTATGCAGGATCAGGACCATGACTAGTCCATATAGTGCCTGTGTACAAATTTGCAAAAAGTGACCCTTTATTAAGTGTTTTTATCAGTCAGAAAATTAAGGCAATTTCCTTATTTTGTTAAATGACATCTGCCAGAAAATTGTTACAATAATTGTACAAATCTTTGCTGTTTCTTTGAACGTACCCCTTTGGTGTGGCACTATGGTGCACTGCAGAATGGGCAATCTGGGAATGAACTGCACTCTCTGGTTTGCTGCAGGCGCACGTGTCCTGTTTCCTTACCAATTGACTTAAAGTCTAAGTTGCTTGTCTGGTTCTTGTAGGCACTGAAACTTTTGACCCTTGGTCTGTGATTTCCTGAAGCACTTAAGGAAAGATCACATGTTCCTTTATTAGGGAACAGGGGTCCCATTTACCATTTAGTACATTGAATCAGCAGGAGTGATGATAATCAAGTCTCTAACTTACTACTAGGAGGGACTGATTTAGACTTTGGGATGATCAGGCATTGAGTATAAGAAAACCTTACTCATAAACATCTTAATAGAGTATCCCTTTTGTTTGAGACTCTAATGAAGTTGCCATCAGATATATTATAAAGAAAACTTGAATTTTAAACAAGAATCCTAGGTAAGTTGAGAAAGCAAAGATAGTGTTTAAAAAAACTTTTAAAGTCCACCTAGGAGAACTGATTTTTAGGCCAGACAGTTTAGCTTAGCCCACATGGTAGGTCATGTACTCTTAAATGGCTTCATATTATATTAGATGCTCATTTTAGTTAATTTAAAATGGAAAAAATCTTGTTTCCATTTTCACAAATGAAAAAATTGAGTTGTAGTTAAGCGGTTTGCCCAGGCTCAATTTGTAAATAGCAAAACCGAAACTTGAACCCAGATTCTGTTGATTCCAGTGCATTAGATGACAGGGTACCTCTTCTGGCCTTATTTTCAAAAGGTTGCTTTGGCTTCTCAGTAGGAAAAGGGAAAGGAGTTCTCTTTTTCTTCTCTCTTGTATAGGATGATCCTCACCCTAATACCTTACAACTTAAACTAATACTGTTATAGTATGACAGTGGTCACATACCATGTACTGATTTTTTTTTTTTACAACATTGAAGGCCTCAGATGTGTAAAACCCTTTTCTTGTAATGTGTTATATATTTGAGAAAAACTGAAAGGATGGAATTAATGCTAATAAGAAAAATAATGTTCAGGCAAAAACTTCTCAAACTGAAAAATAGTAGGCATGTGGGGAAAACAGGAGAGGAAGGTATGGGCTTATTAATAAGTTTATACAAAATATAACATGCCAGCGAATGGTATTTCCACTAAATTGTAGTTCCCTGAGGGCAGGACTTTTTGTCTAGTTTATTGGATGGTATATCTCTAATAACTGGAAGAGTGCCTGGCACCTAGTAGGTGTGTAATAAATACTTGCTGAATGAAGAAGGAATGAAAGGTATGAACTTAGGTTTTATGCCTTTTGTCTCACAGGCTGCCCAGAACTTAGATCATAATGAGTCATTTCTTCTTAAGCTGTTACATGCCAGGTTGATTTATCTACTTCTGTTACTTCCCCATATTTCATAGCTTCAAGGTGTTATTTATTACTCATTTGTTCAACAGATTTTTATTAATCTGTTACAGATATATATAACAGATATATATTGCATCTGATGTATACTACACAGTGTAACGTTAAAAGGGAACTAGAGCTTATCTGTTTTGGGAACTGGATCATAGATATGTATTAAATAATAATTTAGGGAGTATATTATTATATGCAACATAGGAGGCTGACACAGGTATTAGATACCAAGTTTCAGGAAATGCTGATTTGATGAAGTCAGGGAAAACAATCATAGGCTTTGAATAGATAAGGGAGCGAGAGATTCTAGGAGGAACAGATACATCATGATCTGGGATAAATCAATAGGAGTGTTTGAGGAAACAGTAGATCAGCCTGGTAAGGTTGAGAAGACAAAGGGCTGATTATAGGGTATTGCAGTCTTATGTTGAACAGGTAGATGAACCAGTGTGTCACAGATTGAGCATATTTCACTCTGAGGGAAGTTATCAGGTGTCCTTCAGGGCTCTGTCCTTAGCACATTCTTCCTCCCTTGGTTACTCTGACCCTCTTTAATTTTCCTCTGACCTTCATTTATCTCTTGAACTCTATCCCTCCTATGTTGCTAAGTGATCCCATCCACATTAAGAATATATACACAACAACTCTGGAGTTTGTATCTCCAGCTCAAAACCTCTTTTCGGGCCTTCACACCCATATATTCCCAACAGTTCACTTGAAAGCTCCCTTTGGGTGCCTGATAGGCCTCTTAACTTCATATCCCTGAGGTTGAATTCTTGGTTGTTACCCACCTTCCCACCCTTAATGCAGTTCTTTCTCCAGTCTTCCCCATTGTCACTCACTCAGGTAAAACAAAAACAACCTAGGAGTTATCCATGATTCATTCCTCTTTTCTTGACAAGATACATCTAAACTATCTTCAGGTTCTCTCAGCTGTACCAACACAATACACGCTGCCCTACTTATCACTCCTGCTACTATACATACACATCTAATCTGCCTTATTTAGTCGCCTATATTTAGAAATAACTACATAATTTGTAGGACCTATTGTAAAACAAAATTCCACAGCCCCTTATTGATAAATGAAGAATTTCAAAACAGTGACAGCATTGCAGTAAATCTGTGAGACCCTTCTAGGTGTGCCTGCCCCTGCAGCTGACTCTGCTACTACAGTAGCCTTCTAACTAGTGGCTCCCTGCTTCCCCCTATGGGCCATTCTTCACATAGCAGTCATTAGCATGGATGATGTCATACCACTCCCCTACTTAAAATGTGCACTTCCTGTATGATCTGCCTTCTGAGCTTTATGTGCTCTGACCCTGAAGCTTCCTCATCCTCTTCTCCCACCACACTCCTGTTCTCATGCACTAGGCAGCAGCCAAAATGTCCCCTTCTTTGTCCCTCAGAACAAGAACAAGTCCCATCTTTCAGTATAAGCACAAGTCTTTCACCAGGTCTTAGCCTTTTCCATCAGGCAGTCCTTCGGCTATATGCTACCTTTTCAGACAGGCCTCTCCTGACCACTCATGGGTGAAATAATATAGCCATCTCCCCACCACCACGGCCTAGTTACATGTCACGCCATTACTCAGTTTTACTGTATTTTTAGCACTTACTACTGTGAGGCACTATCTTTCTTAATTATTAATTATTACTTATTGACTTATTGTCACGTAGCATGGTGCTTGTCATTTGATAATGATCAATAAATGTTTCATGAATTAATTTTTTTAATAATTCTTTGAGCCTCTTAGAGATTTATCTGAAGAGTAACTGGTTTATTTTTCCTTTGTTAAATTTTAATAAACTTTTGTCGAAGTCTCATAAAATTTAATTATATTTAATTTACAGGTATTCCAAAGTTAATTTAAATATCAAAATATTTTTTTTAATGGCACATTTTTGGGGTGCTTGGGTGGCTCAGTCGGTTGAGCGTCTGACTTCGGCTCAGGTCATGATCTCATGGTTCGTCAGTTCAACCCCGTGTCAGTCTCTGTGCTAACAGCTCAGAGCCTGGCGCCTACTTCAGATTCTGTGTCTCCCTTTCTCTCTGTCCCTTCCTTGCTTGTGTTCTGTCTCTCTCTCTCTCAAAAATAAATAAACATTAAAAAAATTTTTTTAATGGCACATTTTTGGTATGACACATACTTACGTGTATTGTATTTGGACAATAAATAAAGATGCTATTGCTGGTTGAAACTGAAGTTCAAAAATACCTAGGGATAAACCTAACCAAAGAGGTGAAAAATCTATACGCTTAAAACTATAGAAAGCTAATGAAAGAAATTGAAGAAGACACCAAAAATGGGAAAATATTCCCTGCTCCTGGATTGGAAGAACAAATATTGTTAAAATGTCAATACTACCCAAGCAATCTACATATTCAAGCAATCCCTATCAAAATAACACCATCATTCTTCACAGAGCTAGAACAAACAATCCTAAAATTTGTATGCAACCAGAAAAGACCCCAAATAGCCAAAGCAATCTTAAAAAAGAAAACCAAGCCGGAGGCACCACAATTCCACACTTTAGGATGTATTACAAAGCTGTAATCATCAAGACTGTATGGTACTGGCACAAAAACAGACACAGAGATCAATGGAACAGAATAGAGAACCCAGAAATGGACCCACAAAAGTATGGCCATCTAATCTTTGACAAAGCAGGAAAGAATATCCAGTGGAATAAAGACAGTCTCTTCAGCAAATGGTGCTGGGAAAACTGGACAGCGACATGCAGAAAAATGAACCTGGACCACTTTTCTTACCCCATACACAAAAATAAACTCAAAATGGATGAAAGACTTAAATGTAAGACAGGAGGCCATCAGAATCCTAGAGGAGAAAGCAGGCAAAAATGGCTTTGACCTCAGCCACAGCAGCTTCTTACTTGACACGTCTCTGGAGGCAAGGGAAACAAAAGCAAAAATGAACTACTGGGTCTGCATCAAGATAAAAAGCTTCTGCACGGCGAAGGAAACAATCAGAAAAACTAGAAGGCAACTGATGGAATTAGAGAAGATATTTGAAAACATACCAGATAAAGAGTTAGTATCCAAAAATCTATAAAGAACTTTTCAAACTCAACACCCAAAAAACAAATAATCCAGTAAGGAAATGGGCAGAAGACATGAGTAGACATTTTTCCAAAAGAAGACAGCCATATGGCTAGCTAACAGACACATGAAAAGATGCTCAACATTGCTCATCATCAGGGAAATACAAATCAAAACCACGATGAGATACCACCTCACACCAGTCAGAATGGCTAACAGTAACAACTCAGGCAACAACAAATGTCGGTGAAGATGTGGAGAAAGACAAACCCTTTTTCACGGCTGGTGGGAGTGCAAACTGGTGCAACACTCTGGAAAACAGTATGGAGGTTCCTCAAAAAATAAAAAATAGAACTACCCTATGACCCAGCAGTTGCACTACTAGTATTTATCCAAAGGATATAGGTGTGCTCTTTTGAAGGGGCACATGCACCCCAATGTTTATAGCAGCGCTATCAGCATTAGCCAAAGTATGGAAAGAGGCCAAATGTCCATTGACAGATGAATGGATAGAGATGTTGTGTGGGTGTGTGCGCGCGCGCGCGCGCAATGGAGTATTACTTGGCAAGCAAAAAGAATGAAATCTTGCCATTTGCAACAACGTGGATGGAACTAGAGGGTATTATGCTAAGCAAAATTAGAGAAAGACAATCATATGACTTCACTCATGGAATTTAAGACACACAACAGATGAACATAAGGGAAGGGAAGCAAAAATAATATAAAAACAGGGAGGGGCACAAAACATAGGACTCTTTTTGAGAACAAACTGAGGGTTCCTGGAGGGGTTGTAGGTGGGGGGATGGCTAAATGGGCAAACGACATTAAGGAGAACACTTGTTGTAGTGAGCACTGGGAGTTATATGTAGGGGATAAATCACTGGGTTCTACTACTGAAATCATTATTGCAATATATGCTAACTAACTTGGATGTAAATTTAAATAAATAAATAGATAAAACGAAAGAGAGAAAGAAAGAAAGAGGGAAGGAAGGAAGGAAGGAACGAACGAACAAACGAACGAACTGAAGATCATACTGTGGAGAGAGCAGAGTTCCCCCGCCCCCATCAGTATTTTACACCATAACACCAAAGGTTCACAGCCCAAGCTTCACAAATGTATGTAAACCTATTCATTCAGTAGACACTGAGTACCTATTATGGACCACACACTTAGGAACAAAGGGTGAATAAGACATATTTCCTGCCCTTGAGTTAGTTGCTCACAGTAGATAATTTGTTCTTCGATAGGCAGCATTCTGTGTAGTTTCAAAAAGAAAAATACTAAGTCCGCTTCATGAACTATACTCTCTCTTATAGCATTTAAAACTTTAATGCACAACCCAAAATAATGCACTTGTTCTGGAAGAATCACTCACACACATATACACATTATGAGGCTAACCTGAATGTGAAATATTTAAAATTAATTTACTAATCTGTTGTTTATCAGTACTGTCTGGTACATACACCAGTTTTGGAGAGGGTGGGTGTGGTGATGGCCAAATGCTATTGTTCACAGAATTTTCAGTGCTTATTACATAATTACATTGAATGCCATATGGCGTTTTATTGCAGCTCATTAAATTACTAGGAGTTTATACTTCTATTTGTGTTATCTTTAGTGCCTTTCAGTAGTGCTGTTTTTTTATAATATATACTTTAGATACCCCTTTTAAAATCATAAAAAATTATCTTTCAAAATGAACATAATTTATAGAATCTAGCACCATGACTCTTCCAGAAATAATCCCGAGGTGGATTCTAATGGTGAGTGAGTGACAGTGTATGTGCTGTATATACACTAGAGTGTATATTAGAATACAGAGAATAAGAATATTACTAACCACATCAACAAAGAGGTAACTGAATTATTATTTTCAATAACATATTGTTTTGAAAATTATCTCTTGTTGGTTTGGTACATTAGTGTCTTTTTCCTTCCTGGAACTCTAGAGGACTGCATTTTTTCTAATAGTTCAGTTTTCCAAATAGCTACTACTCATTCGTTTTTATAAAGTTTGTAGCTTTAAACAAGTTTTAATTAACTTTATTGGATGAAAATTTTTCTGAAATGTTACCTATTATCCCTGCATCCGTACCTCATATACAGTTTATTGAGATCGTAATTTAGCCTTCTCTCTAACTTGGTTTTTATTTTGAACACCTGTTTTTTAGTTATATGATAATAGATGCTTTCAGATCCTGTCAAAAAGAGTGGGGTTATTTACCCTCTCATAAGAGGGCCACAGAGTTTTAGGCTTTGTGGGTTCTTTTGGTTATTTTATGTAGTTCTTCACTCCCCTGTTAACAGCTCTCATTTTGTCATGTTGATGGTGTTACTATCTCTTGCAGCCCCTCTCTTCATTCTGATTTAGTGTTTTTCATTTCCTGTGAGCTAGGAAACCAGTTTTAAAATTCTATTAAAATGAATAATGTGTGCAAAAGTAGACTGAATAGACTCTGAGTGAAGGTCTAATGGGCTTGCCTGTGAGTCAAGTGCCTAAAGCTGTCATGGTTGGCCTTGTGACATCTGTTTTGGTTGCTGAGATGTTCTTTTTTGCTTCTTTCCTAGTTCTGGTTAGGGCAGATGTCACTACTTAATAAACAGAAAATATGTGGAATATCTCATTTTGGTACTTTTCCTTTGGGTCACTCGGTCCTCCGAGTTAACATGATACACTTGTAACATCTATGTCAAACTCAGATATATGATAAAGTATTGCTAATTAAATTCCCTGACATCTTTCCAAGTGCTTTGCTGTGAAACTGAGTCATGCACTAAATGAACTCCATTTAAGCTGTTGATTGCCAGAGCTTGTTTCTCTGCTCTTTATTCAAATTTCTGTCATTGATGAAGCATACAGTTTCAAAATCAGTTGAGTGTTAATAACATAGTGAGGTGTTCTGTAGTTAGTCCCAACATACCTTCATTAAACCCTCACCGTATATTCTGGGATACCTTCTTTGTCAGGCATTGTGCTAGGCACTATGCCTACAGTGAATAAAAAAGACAGGGTTTCTGTGGTTATGGCTTTAAATAGTACCCAGTCTTATTATTATATTTTATTTTTTAATGTGTATTTATTATTTTGGAGAGAGAGTGCGCACACATGCTCACGAGCAAGGGAGGGGCAGAGGAGGGGTGGACAGAGGATCCAAAGTGGGCCCTGTGCTAAATGCAGAGAGCCCGACAGGGGCTTGAACCCACAAACTGCAAGTTCATGACCTGAGCCAAAGTCAGACACTTAGCTGACTGAGCCACCCAAGCGCTCCTATTATTTTATTTTATAAAATTCTTCTTTTTTAAATTTTTTTAAATATTTATTTATTTTTGAGAGAGAGAGAGACAGAGCATGAGCAGGGGAGGAATAGAGAGAGAAGGAGACATAGAATCTGAAGCAGTCTGCAGGCTCTGAGCTGTCAGCACAGAGCCTGATGTGGGGCTTGAACCCACGAACTGTGAGATCATGACCCTGGCCTAAGTGGGACGCTTAACTGACTGAGCCACCCAGGCGCCCCCTATTATTTTATTTTAGAGAGAGAGAGAGAACATGAGCAGGGTAAAGGGGCAGAGGGAGAGAGAGAGAGAATCCCAAGCAGGCTCCACACTCAGTGCAGAGCCTGATGCGGGGCTTGATCCCATGACCCTGGGATCATGACTTGAGCCAAAATCAAGAGTCATTCACTCAACCTACCGAGCCACCAGGAGCCCCAGTACCTAGTCTTTCTTAAACTTTAGCATGTGTATGTAGATCACCTGAGAACTTCATTAAAAATGTTGGGCCTAGTCCCTAGAATTTTTTACTCCATAAGTTTTGAATTAGGACTAGAAATAAGCACTGTTAACAGGCAACCTGATGATTCTGCTGTAATGGTCCTCAGAACACATTTTGAGAAATTCTAGTTTGGTAGATAAGGACCTTTTCAAATAACATGGACAAAAACAGTATATGGTGTATTTAACCTGACTGCTATTTCATCTGTAAACTATTTCAAAAGTATTTTTTAAATCATTGGCTTATGTTTCTACTTGCTATCTTTATATTGAGATGAAAGGACTGGAAACTATGATTAAATCTAAGCATGGTAATTTTTAATCTCTTAAATAACCCACCAGCAAATTTATCTTTTTCATAAGAGTAACATTGCCCTATGGCAAGCTGTCTCCCAGAGACTGTGGTTATTTGACAGCTAGAGCAAAGGCAAAACATTACTTCTTTAAAAATGAAATGTCATCGAATGCACAAGAAATCATTATCAGTGGTTGCCTCCAGAGAGGAAGATCTAGATGTCTGGATGAGACTTACTTTTAATCATGTATGCTTCTGCACCTTACCAGTTTTTTATATCATGTGACTGTATTACCAAATCCAAAATAAATTTGAAAAATTACGCTGTTACCTTAGGTCTAAATGTATACTATTGGTTACTATTTCACTCTAGATACCTCTTTTTGACAGTGTTCCCTATCATTATATACTGGAGGGTGGAGCTTTTCCTCTGCTAAGCACTTCATTTGGGTAACTCTTCCTTCTTCAGAAGTTTGTGATACCACTTTATCATAAACTTCATTTTTACACATCATAGGCAGTTTCTACTTCATTGTTCTAGTTTTATACCTGAAAGATGGCATTTTAATTATTGTGGCTTAGTAATATATGTTAATGCCTAGAATATCATGTCTGCATTGTTGTTCTTTCAAAAATTTTTCTGAATTCATCTTACTCATTTGTTCTTTCATGTTAATTTTAGAATTTTTTTCACAAGCTCAAAAATTCCAGTAAAGAGTTTTTTATTTTAAACCTGTTATTTGGGAAGAATCAGCTAGTTTTCTTCATAGAAGATTGAACGTTTTTGGTAAGGGTTGCCCTGTGTATTTATATTTTTGTTGCTATGGCAAATGCTTCTTCTTTAAAAAATATTATGTATCTGGAGCGCCTGGCTGACTCAGTCGGTACAGCATGAGACTCTTGATCTCAGGGTCCTGAGTTTGAATTTGAGCCCTATGTTGGGAGTATGGTTTACCTAAAAAAGAAATCTTCTAAAAAATGTTACATAGCTGCAATAGAGGAAAGCTACTTTGGTGTATGTGCACTGTTTCTAGTCCATCATTGTTGAGGTTTTATTTTTTTTTAAGGATATGATTATATTGTTTGCAAATGTATACTGACATTTAAAAGAGTTAGCATATGAAATTTAGAAGTATATTCTATAAATGGACATATTCATAGTTGTTATTCTATGAAAAACGTAAAATAAAACTTATGTGTCCTTAAGTTTCCGAGATTATTGATCAGAGACAGACAATAACTTTTAAAAAATATATCCAGTTTGGGTTTATTGATTTTTTTTTTTTCCATGAAAAAAAAAATGAGCATTGAGGAACCTAGTTTGTAAGGTTGGGCAGTTTTTCTTTTCTTTCTTTTCTGAATGTTTATTTTTAGAGAGAGAGAGAGAGAGAGAGAGAAAGAGATAGAGACAGAGAGAGAGCACAAGCAGGGAAGGGGCAGAGGGGAACGGGTGGTGACAGAGGATCCAAAATGGGCTCTGTGCTGACAAAAGAGAGCCCAGTGCAGGGCTTGAACTCATGAACCATGCCTTTTAGTTTTGCTGATTGTTTCCTTCGCCGTGCAGAAGCTTTTTATCTTGATGAGGTCCCGGTAGTTCATTTTTGCTTTTGTTTCCCTTGCCTCCAGAGACGTGTTAAGTAAGAAGTTGTTGCAGCTGAGGTCAAAGACGTTTTAGCCTGCTTTCTCCTCTAGGATTCTGATGGCCTCCTGTCTTACATTTAAGTCTTTCATCCATTTTGAGTTTATTTTTGTGTATGGGGTAAGAAAAGTGGTCCAGGTTCATTTTTCTGCATGTCGCTGTCCAGTTTTCCCAGCACCATTTGCTGAAGAGACTGTCTTTATTCCACTGGATATTCTTTCCTGCTTTGTCAAAGATTAGATGGCCATACTTTTGTGGGTCCATTTCTGGGTTCTCTATTCTGTTCCATTGATCTCTGTGTCTGTTTTTGTGCCAGTACCATACAGTCTTGATGATTACAGCTTTGTAATACATCCTAAAGTGTGGAATTGTGGTGCCTCCGGCTTGGTTTTCTTTTTTAAGATTGCTTTGGCTATTTGGGGTCTTTTCTGGTTGCATACAAATTTTAGGATTGTTTGTTCTAGCTCTGTGAAGAATGATGGTGTTATTTTGATAGGGATTGCTTGACATTTTTTTAAAAACAAGTATCACACAGTTGCACAGGCAGATGCATTTGTGAAAACAATACCCAGGAGTGCCTGGTTGGCTCAGTTAAGTGACCAACTCTTCGGCTCAGGTCATGATCTCATAGTCGTGAGATCAAGCCCCGTGTTGGGCTTTGCACTGGGCATGGAGCCTGCTTGGGATTTGCTTGCTTGCTTCCTCTCTCTCTCTCTCTCTCTCTCTCCCTCCCTCTCCCCCCATCTGCCTCTCCCCCCCTCAAAAAAAACAAAAACAAAAAATCTTATCAAATTGTAACTGATAAAGATCAGCTTCTTTTTTTTATCAGTTATACCCCAGTAAAACTGTTTTAAAAAAACAAACACCAGGGCTCCTGGGTGGCTCAGTCGTTTAAGCGTCTGACTTCAGCTCAGGTCATGATCTCTCAGTTCATGGGTTTGAGCTCTGCATTGTTAGCACAGAACCTGCTTCAAATCCTGTCTCCCTTTCTCTCTGCCATTCCCCCACTCATACACCTCCCTTCCACCCTCTCTCTCCCCTTCCCTCTCTCAAAAAATAAACATAATATATATATATCAAACTTTTTCTTGAGTTAGGTTTCCTCTCTGATAGTCTTGCCTCTGTTTGCTTATATTGACGATTTCTATAATAGTTTCTGCTAGTGGACTGGATCAGTAGTTAACAGAGTCCCTGACAGTCTTAGACACTGAATGTATTAGATGGACTGTAACTGAGTAACATACTGGATTGTTTTCCTTCTTGAACACCACGACACTTGCAGCGCCGCTTTAGCTAGCTGTGGGAGTACTGTGATCTAGTGAGAGTTCCCAGAGAGTGGTGAGTAAAAGATGAGGAAATGGAGCAACCACTCACTTCAGGAGTAAGGGGTTGCTTTGCTTGGGAGGCGATAGCCCAGGGAGGAGTTTGCCAGGCAAACTGGGAGTGAAGGGTTGCAAAGAAGGTGACGAATTCCAGGAATAGTGAGGAATCCTTGGAAGTTCAAGAAGCTCTTTTGTTTGGGTATTTGTCTTGCCTACTCCACCAGCTTGTAGCTTTTTCATGTTGGTTTCTCCCACAGTACCTAGTTCTCGGCCTGGCTTGTATTAGGTCTCCAGACTTCTCTGGAATTCAGCATCAAATGCGTACTGACTGTATTCACATACCATTCTGCCTGTCCACTCACTGATACTGTGTAGCTTCTCTTCATCTCTTGTTTATTGTTCTCCCTGACATCCTCTCTCCTTATCCTGGCTCATTCTCCTTATTGTGGTCAGAGTTAATTTTCATTTTAAAGTGAGCCCTTTCCTGGGGCGCCTGGGTGGCTCAGTCAGTTAAGCATCTGACTTCAGCTCAGGTCATGATCTCGAGGTTTGTGAGTTTGAGCCCAACATCAGGCTCTGTGCTGACAGCTCGGAGCCTGGAGCCTGCTTCATATTCTGTGTCTCCCTCTCTCTGCTTCTCCACCTCTCATGCTCTGTCTCTGTCTCTCAAAAATAAATAAAAGTTAATCAATAACAATAAAATAAATAAAATGAGCCCTTTCCTATGGTTCCCCTGTTTTAACAAATGACTGTTAATAGCCTTGTTTGATGTAGAAGAGCTTCTGTAGCCTGGCCTAACCGTCTTTTTACCACTTATTTTTCACCTCTTCTCCCATCCCTCCCTCCCTTCTCTCCCCTTTCTGCCTTCCCTCCTTCTTCTGCCTCCTTTACTTCCTCTTTCTCCCTCCCCCACCCTCTGCATTCTTGGAATCTGCCAACTTCTTTCTGCCCCACTTTGTACAGTAAACTCCTAGGTAGGCCTTCATCTCCCCAGAAAAAGCCTTTCCCTACCCCTCCAGGCAATCACCCCATCTTCCCCGTGTACTTTACTCATGTCTCCATTGCAGCTTTTACCGTACGCTGTTATTACCTCTTCGTATGTTTGCCTTCTCTGTTAATTAAGAACAGGCGTTTGGATACAGCGTGACTTGCCTCTGACAGTCTGTTGAGAGATGGTAGAGGTGTGATATCACGTTGAAATAGAGGCTTTTGTTGCGGTTGGAAGGTGGCTGGTGAGAAGATAGTGGTAGTGGTAGTTTTGCTAAAATAAAATAAAATAAAATAAAATAAATAAAATAACTTGAGCCAATATTGCCATGTACTTGTCCATCTTAGTGGCAGTGTAAATTTCTGGACTGCTGTAATTGTTGATAACAATACGCTATACATAACTAGCTTAATGTCTTACAATTATAAAACCTTACTTTGAACTAAGACTTTTTAAAAAATATTTATTTTGAGAGAGAACAGGAGAAAGGCAGAGAGAAACAGAGAAAGAGAGAATCTCAAGCAGGCTCTTTGCCATTAGCACAGAGAACTCGACACTTGATCTCATTGCCATGAGAGCATGACCTGAGCTGAAATCAAGAGTCGGACACTTAACCAATTAGGACTTTATTTTTGTGGCGATGTGTTATCAGAAGATCATAATGTGGAGCGTACACACATGCTCTCTCTCAAGATAAATAAATACAAACTTTAAAGAAAGGTCACAGTGTAACTAGCATCATTTTTATAACTAACATGATTATAGAACATAACTGACATTTTTATAACTAACAATATATCAACACAACATAACTAATAACATTCAGTATATAGTAAAATATAAGCATATATTTTGTTAGTCCATATATAAGTTAGTATCAACCAAATGTTCTTAGTGCCAGTGTAAACTTATGAGGGGAGAAAAAAGCATTTGGGGTTTTTTTTTTTAGTTTATAGCCTTTGTTTTTATGAGGTTGGAGTAAGAGTAGTTTGAATTCTTCAAAGTTGAAGCATGTGCAGAATTCTTTCAACATGTCTATTCATCCTCTTGATGGAGAGAAAGTGAGACCATATGGCCTGAAACCCCATTCACAGTGGAAAGTCTGCTGCAGTGAATCAATAGGGAGTCCTTCCTTCTTGCTCTGCTGTCCTAAAGGACAGTCTAACTGACTTGCAGTCTCTAATATCAATATCAGCATCACAACAGCTGGTCCTAAATGGAGCACTCTCCCTTGGGCCTTACCATTCCTTCTGTAATTTTTTTCCCCTGGCTTGATTTGGTTTTAATTAGCACCAGAATCTCTCTTCTTAATTTTTCAAAAGTTGCTAAAATAGCATATTGAAATTTACCTTATCTTTTCAAAAATTCTCTCTGAGTCTCAGCACATATTGGTGGCCACATACTGTCAGACATTTCCCATCTATTATTCCAGCATTTATAGTTTCATGGAGTCGCTAATGAAGTAGCCATTTGCTATATTTGCTTAGTCACCATAGCAACAGTGTCTTGGTTAGTGTACGCCTGGGTAGTTTCCTACAGCTTGACATGATATGCAGCTAATAATTCTGATTTCTACTTAGAGGCAACTGGAATTTTGCAGAATTGAATTTTTAAATTTGCTGAATAGAAGTTGTTTGATCCCACTGGTGTATTCTGTTGGCACCCATCACGTAGTCATAGGATCATAGAAATTTTAATTTGGAAGAATGATTCATACTTGCAGTATATGTCACAGTGGCTGGCTAGAGAAACATTACTTCTATCACCATAAGCAGCTTATTTAATCCCTAACCTTACTATTTTAGGAGTCAAAGAAATTGATCAGAAGTTTAGCAGTTGGGCTGCTTAATAATCTTGGGTGCTTAGCTTTAAACTGTTTTAAATAATTCTGGTTATAAGCCTTAAATTTATAGTGTAATAAATACGAAAACTGGAAAGTACTTCTTGTCACAGTCATGTTTCCCATCTTTTATTGTCTAATTTCTGTTAGGTCAGCCTCTCTGAACTACATCACTTCATTCATTTCCCCTTCTACACATCCACTTTAAGTTCCTTTAGTCACTATGTAAAGTAACAGTTACATAAATTTATTTTTATTTTTAAAATGTGTTTCCTGCAGAAATTACATAGTATGAACATGCACCTTACAGAAAATACACATTCTCTAATATACGTTAATTTGGAGAAAATAGTATAGCTTGTTCGTGGTGATAGAGTTCACAGTTCCAAGAATCGATTTAATATTAAATGATGTAAAGATTGTTGCTGTGCCATCTGTTATAAAATATGTAAAGGCTCACTTAAACCACCAAGTTCATTTCACATCTAAGTTGCTTTTATCAAACAGACTCCATACTTTAACCCCTACTTCGTGTATGAATTAAACCCACAGACGCCCACTTCCCTTTAGTCATCTATAGTCTCATTTTCATCTGTATAAAAATACAGCAAGTTCAGATCCTATTAATTTTTTTCTTGGCTCTAAATATTGAGCTGGGAGAAACATAACATGGGTGTGTTTTAAAATGTGTTCATCAAAATATATATGTACATATATGTGCATACATACATATTTTTTCATTTATTTCTGCTTAACACAGTGCTAGGAAACCAAAGCTGTAGGGTTGGTTGCCATTTGAGTGTGTTACCTTGGACTGTTCCATGGACACAGCTAGCTTTCAGATAGCAACACTAGAAGGAACTGGAGAAAAAAGCTTGTATAAAACCATTACCAGAACTGGAAAAAATAACATAGGAGTTTATGATTTCTTACTGGTTTTCATCCTCATCATCCTTTTACTGATATTCCCCCTCATGAAAGAGGTCTACCAAAGTGACATTTACAAAGATAAATTACCCAGCTTATCGTATCAAAAGCAATGGATTTTGTGCATCACTCGCAAATAAGCATCATGGCCATAAGTAGCCTATATAATAATTTGTATCATCCATGCATGTTGATGCAGAAAACATTTTTATACATTTGTTATGGGCCCAGAATAGTAGTCATTCTATGATTAACCAGAGCTACATGAAAAATAGCCTGATATCCCTAATAGTTTGTAGGAATTATAGGCTATGAAATAAGTGACTATAAGAGGAAGCCGCTTTCAAGTAGAGGTAACAGTGCAAATAAAATAACACACAGAGTCTAAATCCATAAAGCATCAGGACTGTTTTCACTCCCATGTTGTTTAGAAACCTTTTCCTGTATGCAGGTTTGTTGTCTTTGTACTGAGACCAGCTGCAGCAATCCTAGCTTTGAATTGAACCAGGTAGTATTTTATGTATTTAGAAGAACTAGATTAAAACATTTCTATAATGCTTTCCTCTCTCTATTAATAGCAAGGAAAAAATGTATTATACTCATAAAATGATAGATTCCTTCTTAGTAAATCTATCCATAGGTTTTATGTAAAAGAAAATTTGCATTATGGACAGGTAACTTTCTGTCAGTGTTGTAGAATTCCCCACCAAATAATACCAAACAGGAAGCCTATTTATCAGTCAGTGGAGAAGCAGTTTGGGGAGCTTTCAAAATAGTGGTTGGAATTGAATGTCTCCTGAGAGGACTGGCAACATGAACAGATAAAATTGTGAAAATAGAAAATCTTAGTGTAATAATTATTCTCAGCACTTTATCAAAATGGTGAACAGAAAAGCATTATTTTTCTGTTATGAAACTGAGTTGCTTTTATTATGTTAATGGTCATTCCTAGCAATTTTTCTTTTAGTTTTTGATCTTTTTTTTTTTTTTAAATATAAACAGACCTCTGTCGTAAAGACTGCCTTTTTTTTTTTTTTTTTTTTTTTAAGCTTATCCATTGTAAGAGAGAGAGAGCATGCACATGTGCATGAGTAGAGTTTGGGCAAAAGGGAGGCGGGGAGAGAATCCCAAGCAGGCTTCATGCTGTCTGACCTGAGCCCAAATCAAGAGTTGGAGGCTTAACCGACTGAGCCACCCAGGTGCCCCTTTCTTTTAGTTTTTAAAGAATTTTATCCACAAAAGTAAAATCTATGTGAGACTTGAAGCTCTTAAAAACATTGCAGTTTCAATCTTTAATGAAAAGAAAGAACTTTTGCATCCTATTAATTAAACACTTTATTTTTAAGTATTTTCAATCAAGGTGTGTATGATGTGATTGGAGAATATTCCAGGGCTTGGCTGTCCCCAGTATATCACATTGAACTGCCACGGTGACTGCTTGGCCAGCAGCTCTCTCATCCAGTCATTCCTCTGAGTCATACATCATTGTGGGAGTCAATGGACTTTGGTTGTACATGAGGAATCTACAGGGAAGCAGAAAGCTGAAGTCTGTTACTTAGCTGAGTGGGAGCTTCTAAACAGCAGAACTCTCTAGAATTAGTAATTAGGCAAAACTCACGTTGTTTTTCAAAGTAATCTGGGAGAAGAAACTGGATGGTGAAACCCAAATTGCATGAGTGAAATGGTGGTATCAGGAAGATTCCTAAATGCTAAAATTAACCCACTGCATTCACAAAAGTTTATGAGGGTCATTGTAGGTAAGGATTGGGCAAAGCTTTCCTTTAGATATGAAAATCTAAACGAATCTAAACGAATCTAAACGGGGTAGAAAGGGGCCTAAGGGTTATTATTTAATGTTCCTGAGGCATTAGCCTGTTTGGTCATTGAGGTAAAATAATGTATTTGAAATAATCTCTAGATAGAAAATATAGAGAAAACCAACTAAAAAGGTCAAAGAGGTAAAAAAACAAAACAAACAAACAAACAAAAAAAAAAAAACAGGGACACTAGCCAAAGTAAAATAGACACAATGAAAGGAAGGTGAGGAATAAAACAGTTAACTCCATGCATTTGCACCCACCTTGCAGTTTTTCTAAAGGTGCCCCTGTCCTCTGGGAAGAAAATTATAAAACCTCCTTGAATCATATTTTAATATGAGGAAGACAGGGAAAGATAATGTTTGAGACTGTTAGTTTAAGAATGGTTATGAGTTATCTGTATAACTTAGAGATGTTCTACTGAAATATAGTTTTCTACTTTTGTTAAACTTAGATACATGTTCTAGCCACTACTCGTTGAAAGTCGTATATGAGACATGGATTTGAGTGCCTAAAAAGATGAATTCCAAAAATACTTGACTACATCTAATAATTCAGCGAATTTTAAAAATCAGATGCATAGTTACTCAAAACTATAAGCTACCATATTTTTATGTCTTTTGAGGCTGTTGTTAAGTTATAATTAGTTTTTTGTTTTTTATTTTTATTTTTCCAATGTTTATTTCTTTTGTGAGAGAGAGAGAGAGAGAGAGAGAGAGAGAGAGAGAGAGGGACAGAGAAAGAGAATCCCAACCAGGTTCTGCGCTGTCAGCTCAGAGCCGGATGTGGGGCTCAAACTTAGGAACCATGAGATCCTGACCTGAGCCGAAGTCCAGAGTTGGACACTTAACGGACTGAGCCACCCAGGTACTCCTAATTAGTTTTTTAATTAACAGTTCTGTGAGCATTACATGTTTTATTTACCTGCCGCCGAATGGCATTTAGGAAGAAATTTTTTTATCCTTGAAAATATCAGAGGAGATCAAAGAAAGTGCTTTTAATCTGATATAGCCGAATATCCCCTGTTGGAATAAATAAAGGAACTCCTGTACATTTCTGTTCAGTGTGGTTACTTGATTAGTTACAGTAATTACAGTAATAGCTACCATATACTGAATGCATACTCTGGGGCAGGCTCTTCACCAAGCGTTTTATAAAGATTATCTCCCTTATTTCTTTTGTTATGATCCTCAGTTTTCCCCAAAAGGTCACAAAGGTATCAAAGAAGTTGACTAACTTGTTCAAGGTCATATCTGGTGGTAGGACTGGAATTTAAAATCGGAGTCTGGTTTCAAACTCTACCATATCATACATGATATGGTATGTTCTTTCTGACTAAGCATTGTTCAAGGTCTTGCATATGCCAGAGGTTTGATTTTATTCTGTAGGTTTTTTTTAATGCAAGATTTTGGCATGAATCTGAATACAAAAGATAGTTCTTTGTTGCTCTTTTGAATATTGAGTTATAAATACTGGTGGACTTTTTTGACAGATAAGCTTTTGCCCACACCTCTGGGAACTCTACCAAATTATTTAGTCTTTTTACTTTCACTGGAGTTGGAGGAAGGGAAATAAAATGAAAAGTTTTTTTTTGTTTTAATGTTTATTTATTTTGAGAGAGAGAAAGAGATGGGGGGGGGGAGAGGGAGAATTCCAATTCCAAGTTGGTCACACGCTATCAGCACAGAGCCCAGTGTAAGGCTCCATCCCACAAACCATGAGATCATGACCTGAGCCAAGATCAAGAGTTGGACACTTAACTGAGCCACCCAAGCACCCCTAAAATGAAAAGTTCTTAAGGAATGAAATAGAAGTATTTTTGTCACTCACCATCCATTGAAGTTTAGGATAATTTCACTTCTAACATAGGAAGAGTAGCTAGTTTTTGGTCATGTGTTGAGAAGTAATAAATGGTCCCTGCTTAGGTAACCTTTTCTTTTCCCCTCATGTATTTCTACTTTTTGCCAGTACTGAAATAGTGACTGGAGTATCTGATTAAAAGGAAAAGCATAAGCAGGGGCATCTGGGTGGCTCACTCAGTTAAGTGCTGGCTTTGGCTTGGGTCATGATCTCACGGTTTTGTGGGTTCGGGCCCTGCATCTGTGCTGACAGCCTGGAGCCTGCTTTGGGTTCTGTGTCTCCCTCTCTCTCTGCCTCTCCCCCCCTCACGCTCTGTGTGTGTCTCTCTCTCAAAAATAAATAAGCATTAAAAAAACTTAAGAAAAAAGGAAAAACATTAGTAGCAAAGGGTTTCTTCCAGTAAATGCTGTCCCTCCCTTCTGTCCCCTCTTTCCTTTTTGCCTGCTCACTCCTGCCCCTTCTCAATCACACACGCACTTAAATTGAAATCCAAACTTTCCAAGGTGAAAAGAAATTTGCTTTCATGAGATGGTATTTAAAAAGTCTAAAAACTTAGACTAAAGGAAAAAAATTATAACGGATGAGTTGCAAGTGACCATAATTTATAATTATTTGAACAAAACCTTCAGGCAATGCAATCCTTAGACATCGTGTTGTTTTTTAGACTCATAAGAAGTTGTGGTGGTGGTGGTGCTCTCTTCCTGGGCCCTTGCTCTAGTTTGGTGTCTGTTGTACTTATACAACTAGAGCTCTGGTGACTTAGAAGTAATGCTACTGCTTAGGTTAAAAGTATCCACTGAATGAACTTGCATTCAAATACATTACATAAGGAAGGAATATAAAAGGATAAACTATGTAAGATAGTAAGATAGTGATAATGTTTTGGCAGGAGGCAAGATATTTATATTTTGGACTTTGAGTGGACATTTTGTATTGTTTAGCTAGCAGAGATAGGTACTCTCTGAAATGCTGGTGACACACTCTTCCTGAAGTGAAAATTTGATTATAGATTGACAGTCTTATAGTGTTTCAGTGAAAAATAGAAATTAAGCAATAATTTAAAAAACAAGAACAAGACCCTTAACAAAATGTCTTCATTATACTAACAGTCATTTATTTTACCTTACTCAACACATACCAAAAACTTGTTGGTGACTGTTGTTTCTAACCAGAATCTAGGAAAAAACAGAGTCCAAGTGTGCATCATCATTCCCTTGAGGAGTGTAACACCTTTCTAAAGACCTTGCTTGGTAATGTCAGGGACATATTTTGGGACATAGGATATTTTCTCAAATAGCTTTATATATTTTAAATTGGGATAGTATATGCGTATCAGCTCGAAAAGACATCTGTGTTGTTTTATTATATTTAAGATGTAATTATGCTATAGATGAAGAGCAACGGACAAGGAATCTTGCATTTTCCCCCCTCTCGACTTCAGACAAACTGTGATCATGGGCAAGTCACCATTATGCCAGGACTTAATGAGCAATTTGAATTCTTTTCTCATGTAGAAGAATCCAACTCAGTGTTAAGTCTGTCATTTAGCAGGAGCTGTAAGGTTGAATCATACGAAATTGCTAGTTTTATAAAGAGCCAAAAACTGTCTAATTTCTATATTGTTTAGGAGATACTTTTCAATTGTTAGTCTGATTACTGGCTGGAATGCACTCTCCTAACAACAATCTAGGAGATTCTCTCAGCCAGCCTACAGATTCACCTTAGGATAGGAGGTGGGATTGGAGGTAGAGGGAATGGCTGGTCCTTCAGCAAAACTGGAGTCTTTATGCAAGTGGTTATTACACACTTGTGTCTGACTTTCCACCTTCTAGTAATAATTCTTAATTCTTTGCTGCTGCTTTGCTTACAAAAAGCAAACAAAACCCCTGGGATGTAGATGTCAGAGGGCTGCTAACTAGTGGCCTGGTATAGGTAGTATATGTGTTTTTTGGTATTGAGGGGTTATTTTTGTTTGGAGAGAAGGAGGGTTTGCCCTTTATAAAAATTGAATTAGTTGGCACTGTTTAATAAATGCTTTCACACAAAAATCTGACTCTGCATTTTCTGGAGTAATTAGAAGATCTGGTAATACTCTGCTTGTATTCCTACAGACTAACAGGCAAGTGCTAAGGGGTTATCACCCATGTGGGATGGAGCATGTGCTCTATTTCCAGTTCACTACGGTCCCCATCTCTCACTGGCACTTCCTACTTCCTACTTTACTTGACAAGCTCCTGCAGAGATTTGAGTTTGTGATTCTCCAGTTGAACTTTCTGCAATGACAGAAGTGTTCTCTCTCTGTGTTGTCCAATATGTAGGCCAACAGCCACATGTACCTATTGGGCACTTAAAATGTGGTTGGTGTGCCTGAGGAGCTAAGTTTTAATTTAATTTAAATAACTGTATATTGCTAGTGGTTATATTAGACAGTGTTAATAGATATGGAGTGTCTGTTTCCTACAGAGTGAAAATTAAACATATTAAGCCTATTCTCTTAAATGCCAGGTCTAAATGTTAGATACATTCCTGCGAATCTCATGATTTGACAACCAGATTACCATCCCTGATTGAAAGCAGCCTAAAACTTTTCTTCTCATCTTTTATCTTCTCACTTATTATTCAGCACAATTATACTGCATGCCTAATTCTAGGCCCTAGGAACATGAGGAAAGTTCCTGTTTTCATAAAGCTTACAAATAATTAATAAATATTTGCAGGAGACACTTAAATTATTTAATTTCATATTTACTATCTAATCTTTTGAATAACCCTGCCAGGTGAGGCTAAACTCAATTACTCGTCAGTTGCAAGCTGTAAAATTTCCTCATTGCCACTCAGATCTATGTGCTACTGGTATAGTTCCTCCAAGTAGCTCTCGTTCTCTGATTCTCAGAATATTTAAAACTTCCTGTAAGTGGACTCTATTAAATGTCACCAGAACCTTTCATATTAGTAAATCAGCTCAGTGTGCACCTGGTTATTACCTCACCCAGCCTCTCTCCCAGCCTCTGTTTGCCGGCTCCCAAGCTGGGTTTTCTTCTGAAACTTCCCTTTGGGTATCTGACTTTGGGCCAAGTATATGTGCTCTCGCTCCTAGGCACTTCTGGTGCTCCACTGCTATTCCTGCTTCTCCTTGCCTTGAGATCTTTGTTTCTCTCACCCTGCAAATGTCAGCCTCCTTCTCCCCCTTAGAGGCACTGTTTACCTCTTTGCTTACTTTCTCCTTTTAAAAACGAAATCAAAATCTTAGAAAATACACATTCTTTTGTGAAACCTGTCATTTTAAGGATAGCATAAGTTGCAATCAAATACAGCTATAACACAAATGACTCCTACATTGGCAGTTACTGATGGAAACATTTGTTGTTCAGTGTTGTGTTATGTTTTGTTTTTTTGTAGTTGTTTAATTCTGTAGTTGGTAACCAGATTAGCCAAAGCAGTATTCTTAGGGATTTCCACTTGGCCATGAAATTCATCTAACATTATCTCATGTCTGCACGTATAAAATGAAGCATTAATGTGGGATTTCTTAATGTGGTTCTTGCCCTTTGTGATCTAACTGTTCAGTAATGGTGTCATTTCTTCATTTGCTTAACAAATATTTATTCTTAGTTTTACAAGGGAGGCACTGTACTTACCAAGGAGAGTGAATGGAGGATCTGTTGACTAAAATTTGTAGACTTCTCTTTCCCAATCTGCCACTATTCATCCTTTAAATTATTTTGGAGATCCTTATGCTACTATTCTTTTTTTTTTTAATGTGGATTTTGTATTTCAGAAATACACTAAATACTGTGAAAATCGATTCCCAGTATAGTGCATAAATCTTAATAAAGTATAATGAAGAAGATCTTTAAGTGATTTTTGTAAGGGTGATTGATTATGGACCATGATTGTAGCCTAATGACTTGTGACATTAACTTAATAGGAATCTTTTTTTCAATGTTGAAAAGGAGCGTGTGCGTGCGTGCATGCGTGTGTGTGTGTGTGTGTGTGTGTGTGTTTGTAATTGGCCTAGTTGCAGGCAGGTTGATGAGTATCAAGGAGAATTACTTATTTTGAACTAAACTCAATGAAATTTTAATTAGAGATTTTATTCTGCTATCTGGCCTTTTGGGAGACTGTATAGAAGAGACTGTATACTGTTAGGGACTATAAATTAACTGCTTGAAACTTGGAGTAAAAGGGGGAGAAAAAAGGATCTGAGTTCTAGTTCTGTTTTTGCATACTATGAAGAAACAGTGAGATGGAGGTGATGTAGATAAAGCTTTTAACACTATTTCCAGTCTGGAGTAAGTGCTCTTTAGATGTTTATTATTGCTTGTTAGAGTTATTACTGTTTTGTTAGTACTTCACCTCTTAGGTCATGTGGCCTTTGACCTTTTTCTTTGATGGGAAGAAATAAGAGATAAAACTGGCTCTTTAGCTAATATTCCAGAAAGACTAGTAATCATTCAAGCTTTCTAAGAATGGAAGTACTATATTCAACATTGTCCTGAAGCGATGGTAGTAATTACCACAATAAGTATTTCTTTAATGGTTTATAAAGCAAAGGTATAACAAGGCCTGTCTGCATCTAATTGATCACAGGATATGCTTTTTCCATTACAGTTTCTTGAAAATAACACCATATTTAAAATTTTCCTGAAAAAGTTAAGACCCATTTTTTTTAAATCTCGAGGACAGTGAAGCTTTCTGTTTGCTCTCAGTCCAGCCTACAACCTGTGTGTACTTTGCTCTTCAGCTTTACAATCCAAATATTTCCAAATTACGTTATTTTGTGCAAACCCAGATAAACCAAGACTTTGAAGGCACGTGGAGGTCTGTGATGTTTAATTAAGTGCATTGTTCAGTGGTGAAATGGAATTGCAAATTGTTTTGACACTTCATGAGATAATGTTAGATGAATTTATTTGTGTTAGGTAAAGAACCTGCCAACCTATTTTAAAGTATTCAGGTTTATTAAAGTATTTTAAGCCTTAGTTCTTTAAAAATATGTTATATTTTCAGTCCCTAGATTAACCTTTTGAGTCTTGAATCATAAGATACCCTCTTTTAATTAAAACAAAACCCTTGAAGTTGACATTTTAAATACATAATACGAAGGTTAAGTTTTTATATGAATTCTTTATTTTTAAAAAGTTAATTCACTGTTTTCCTTTCTATATTTAAGAGATGAAATACTTTGAGAATAAAAACGGCATGACCCTCTGTGGATGACAGCATTGGCTTTTAGAGCTGTTGTACTAGAATTGAAAGGGAAGTATGCCACCTGAACCTGAATCAGGATGCAGTGCCTGCAAATAAATTCAAGTATAAGAGTATGACAGTAATAAGTTACCATTTATAAAGACACACTTACCTAAACAAACTGAAACTCCAAGGAATTTTCAAATTGTGAAGTAATGGGAACAATCATTTAATGTGGGAGGAAGGAGCTAGTACATGCCTCCCTCCTTGAATGTCTCATAAGATCAAATTATGGAGTGCGATGATTGAAACAGGGAAGACAATTTAGTGGCAGCATAACAGATAGATTACCATTTAACAGAGGCCAAACCCCTGAGAACTGATTCTGGTAAGGGTAGGGCTAAGATTAGAACACAAAGGTTTTCAGAAATAGGCTGCTACTTGATTATTTTTTTCCCCCAAGGAGTCATACATGCTTAGTTCTAACCCTTTGTAAACATTCCTACACCTGTCTTCAATCACTTTTTTCTCTTAGTCACTTTGAGACCTCTTCTCAGCTTAGAGGAGTCATTTCCACCCAGTCTTTTTGCCTTGCCTCTTTTTTTTTTTTTTTTTAAAGTTTATTTTTGAAAGAGAGAGAGACCGAGCATGAGCAGGGCAGGGGCAGAGAGAGAGGGAGACACAGAATCTGAAGCAGACTCCAGTCTCTAAGCTTTCAGCACAGAGCCCAACGTGGGGCTTGAACTCAAGAGCCGTGAGATCATAACCTGAGCCGAAGTTGGATATTCAACTGACTGAGCCACTCCAGTGCCCCCTTGCCTCACCTCTTAAAGCATGAGCAGTCCTGCTGTAGCTTACCCTCAAGTGCATACATTGGGGTTAATACTTACTTAATGGCATCATGCAGTCAGTTGTAATACCAATTACCTGCCCCATTTCAGTACTGCAGTTAATGAGTTATAGGTAAGCATTTGTTTAATGTTGGTCTTCCATTAGAGCAAGTCTTTTCTTTACTGCTGCATTCCCAGGCTCTAACCCGGTGCCCGGCAGAGATAGGCACCCAGTAAACACTTGCTGGATGATTGTCAGCAAGAGGCCTCTACTAAAATCTGGTCATGGCACAGCTGCAGTCTGATGCAGATGTGGGAGAATGTGGATGAAGCTGGAGAGATAAGCAGGGACTAGATCCCAGAGGGACATGAAGTCATTTGAAGGAGCTGGGGCTTTGTCCAAAAGCAGTTAAGAGGCCACTGAAAGAGTAGAAGTCCAAGTCCATCTTTGGGTGGACATCCCCCTTCTAGACTTCTAGCTAGTACTTTCTTCCTGGTTCATAGAAAGTATATTTGGCTCATGAAAAGCAAAGTAACATTGTATATATGATTTATGGTTACATACACACTAAGTTTCTGAAGACATTTCTAGAGTACTTTTCTTATGTTTCATAAAATAATCATTTTGTGGTGCTTGAGTGGCTCAGTGGGTTAAGCGTCGGACTTTTGATCTCAGCTCAGGTCTTTTTTTGGTTTTTATTTTAGAGCATGCGAGTAGAGGAAAGAGGAACAGAGAAAGAGAGAATCTTAAGCAGACTCCATTTCCAGCGCTGAGCCTGACGCGGGGCTTGATCCCATGACCCTGGAATCATGACCTGAGCCAAAATCAAGAGTCAGATGCTCAATTGACTGAGTCACCCAGGCACCCCTCAACTCAGGTTTTGATCCGAGGGTCATGAGTTCAAGCTCCACATTGGGCTCTGTGCTCCATGCCGGGATTTATAAATAACTGGTAGAATTTAAATATGTGTGTTTCAACACAGGAATTACTATATTGAATTTGGGAATCATAGTAAAATCAAAACCTATAATATTTATAAATTTTGGATTTAAAAAAGCAATTGGTATATATCTAAATGCTTCTGACTAATTAGGTGTTACATACCTTAAAAAAGGCAGAAGCAAATAGATATTAAATTCATGCAAGGAATAAAGTAATAAGAATTTTATAAAAACAGGTACTTTTTATACTGCGAGTTGTGTTTTTAAAGAAATTTTAAATGGAAATTGTTTTTAGTTCCTGTTCTATTAAACAAAAGGATTTAGAGTCATATGTTTATAGCTTTTCCCAAAAGTGGTATTTTGAGTTATATTTTAATTTAGATGCAGGTCTGCAATAGTTCTATACCAATGCTATTAAAGAGAAGTTTCTTTGATGATGGGAATATTCTATATCTGTGCTGTCTAATAAAGCAGTCATTAGACCTGAGTGTCAACATATTCTCTTTCTGTTTATCTTTCTCTCTTATCAAGTGACTAGAATTTTGAATTAATAACTTAATTAGTTTAATGCCATATAATTTAGGTAGTTCATTTTTACAGGTAGATTTTTTTTTTCCCCAGAAATTTAAAGCTGGTTAGCCTCTTTGGTGTTAGTGGTTAAGACTTGACTATACAGTGTAAAATTAGAAGCAAGTTGTAGAATTATGTGATAGTTTATATGTTTAGCTTATGTTCTGGTTTGTGCATTACTGTCATACACATTCAGTGTGTTTTTGAAGTATTATAAGGCTTGGTGTATCTTCTGAGGTTACTTTTTTATATATTAAGTGTTCTTGAGTAAGAAGGATTATAGGAATAACTCTTCAGGAATGTCTCTAATAAATAAGTTTGTTAATAATGCCTCCTCTTTTTCAGATTGCAAATAGAAGAATCTTCCAAACCTGTAAGGCTGTCACAACAACTGGACAAAGTTGTAACAACCAATTATAAACCTGTTGCTAATCATCAGTACAATGTAAGTCTTCATGTCTTTCTTCATTTTGTTATATCTTTATTCTTAAGTTTTGTACTCTTAGGTTTTAAAAGGACCTTAGCAGTCATGTACCTGCTATTAGATGCTTGAGTTGTCTAGACTGAGGAAGGAATATGACAGTTTGCCAAGCGTGGAGATGTTCACTCTGTATCCTAAGTTAAACAATGAGAAGACAACAACTACTGTTGAAACTACTCTTGATAAATTTTTCAGTGTTTGCAATGTTACAATGTACTTAATAAACATTAGTTTGACTTTTCCCCCCATTTTTCTGTACCTTTATAACTGGAAATTTTTAATGAATTGACAAATTTTAAGTTTGCAACAATGATAATTTTTCCCATTGATTATTAAAATTGCTTTGCATAGTTTCAGGGCTCTCGGGTGGCTCAGTTGGATAAGCGTCTGACTCTCGACTTTAGCTCAGGTCATGGTCTCGCGGTTTGTGGGTTTAAGCCCCGCATCGGGGTCTGCGCTGGCAGTGCGGAGCCTGCTTGGGATTCTGCCTCTCTCTCTGTCTCTGTTTCTGTCCCTCCCCTTCTTCCTCTCTGTCTCACTCTCAAAAATAAACTTTAAAAAAAAATTATAAAAAGGATTGCTTTGCACAGTTTCAACTTTCATGGGCATTTTTATGGTCTCACACTACCATGGAAAGTGAGGACTGCCTGTATATGTTTTTAGACCATTTTTATTGAAGTATATCTTGCATATACTATATATGTTATGTTATATTATATACAAACATATTATATGCATGTTATGTACCAGGCACTGTTTTGAGTGATTCATAATAACACATTTGGTCTTCATACCTACAGAAAGTAACTACTACTATTCTCCTCATTTTATAGTTGAAGTAACTAATACACTGAGATGTTAGCTTACTTGAGATCACACAGTCAGTCAGTAACTAACCAGTCCAGGTGTTGAACCCAGGTCGTCTGGTTTAGGAGCCATGCTGTTAATTTACCACTATGCTATGTTGTTGCAGGTCATTGGCAATACTAAAAGGGCTAAGGATTTTGGGTCTTGAAATACTTGAGATGTAAGGGAAAATGTGATGATTTTCTGAAAATACAGTGAAGCCTGAGTTATGTCAAGTAATAACAGTTGATATCTTGTATCCTACTTTGTTGCTTAACATTTCTCTAGATACACAATATTTAGGAAGAAATAATCCCTTTTTAAGACTGGACTTAAGTATACAGATTTAGGTGTCACAGATTAGTATCTATCAAACCACTACTTTATGATATTTGAGTTATTTTACATGAGAGGTAGCAAATGCCTATAGAGCCAACTAGACATCTTCAGTGAGCAGGATGCTGAAACTGAAGAAAGTGAAATGGTAGGGACTATGATGAACTGGAGTGCACATGCCTCTTCCTAAAGACATTCAGATTTTAAAAATTGCTACCCTATGTGGATTAAGTAAGCCAGCCAAAGTTCATTTGCATCCAGCCAGGCTTTCATTTCACAGCCTCTGGTTATGCTTTAGGGGAAATGTAAATTAAAAGAAGAGAACAGGCTGAATCAGTGTCTGATAATCCAAGAGGGATATTTTATGTTGTCTGTTGATTGAGACATGTAGATAAAAGTCTACTTTTTTTTGGCTTCTTCTTTATCACAGTAAGGACAACAAATGACTGTACTTTTATAAGCTATAACGAGATCTAGCCTTTCTGGAGAGAAGTTTGATAATTTGTGTCAAAAACACTATAAAGAATATATCCTTTGACCCAGCAGTCTTGTATCTAAGGACATATCATAGAAAGGCAAGTACCCAAAGCCAGATATACAGTAGTGTTTCTCTCTATTGCTTAAGACAGGCAGAGATTGGAAACAAATGTCCAAAATTAAGATTAAATACTTTAACAGTTGTTACTTTGGGATGGTGGGAGCTAGAATGATTTTATTCTAATTTTCTTCTTTATAAAGTCTTTTTGAATTGTTGAAATCATTATAATGAGTATGGATTGTTTGAATTGTTACAATGGGCAGTAAAGCTTTTTGTTGGAATAAAGAAAAGTAAGAAAGCTAGGAAAGAGTGTTAGTACCTGTCATGATGATCTCCTACCACTGTTTGTGAGACAAAAGGAAAATCAATCAAAGCTGACACTTTGCTAGTATCAAAGTTCATATTCTTAGTGACATTGGCACTATATCTACCTGGCAGGTATAGAAGATATATTCCAAATTTCATATTTTTAGGATGTTTTTATAGTATTTTCTTTTTGCTATTAAAGTAAGTATGAATACATTGTATTCTGAACTCCTTATTAGGATACAATGATAAAAAACATCTACCTAAGACTTTTTAACATTAAGCGGCAGTTCATGGTATCAGCCTTTATTAAGGTTGTCATAGCATTGGTGAGACATTATACTAATGTAGTTATAGTAATGAGCCATATAGTAAACTTTGGAAAGATTTTGTTTATATAAAAATAAAGATTGACTCTAATCTATCATGTTGCATCATTTGAATATTTAGTAATTCTTTTTCCCCATGGGAGTATATCAGAATGAATGGGGGTACCTACATAGCTTTTAAAAACATATTCAGTATTATAGTATAATATCAACTATAGAAAGAGTATAAGCTTTTGTGGAGCACTTGGGTGGCTCAGTCAGTAAAGTGTCTGACTTGCATTTTGGCTCAGGTCATGATCTCACTGTTCATGAGATCAAGCCCCGCATGGGGCTCTGTGCTAACAGCATGGAGGCTGCTTGGGATTCTCTCTCCGTCTCTCTTTGCCCCTCTCCCCTACTCATGCTCTCTCTCTCAAAATAAATAAATAAGCTTAGAGTATAAAGCTTCTGTTATTTTTATTAAAAGAAGATTTTGATTTTTTAGAAGACTGAGAAACAGTAACTTAATTTAACAAGAATGACTTAGGGGGTATATAATCAAGACATTCAATAAAAATTTTAAATTCCATATAATGTTGAAATGTTTCAAACATTTCAAATATAGTGGACTATGAACATGAAGCCTGGTATTTCATTGTAATAGTTGAGGATCTTCAAATAAAATTTTCAGGATAAATGTAAGGAAAAAATTTTCTACAAAAACTGAAAGAAGGGTTGGAAAATCACATAGATATTTTTAGAACTATATCCCTGCATTTGATCAGAAAGAACCCACCTTGCATTTACCCCAGAACTTTTTTCACTCACCTATGGCACATAGATAAATTTATAAATACAGTTGACCCTTGAACAATGCGGGGGTTAGGAGCGCTGACTCTTCCCTCCACCCCAGTCCCCACACTCAAATCCATGTATAACTTTTGACTCCCCCAAAACTTAACTACTAATAGCCTACAGTTGATTGGAAGCCTTCGTGATCATATAAACAGTCAATTAACACATATTTTGAATGTTATATGTATTATATACTATATTCTTACTGTAAAGTAAAGTAGACAAAAGAAAATATTATGAAAATAATTTCTCTTCTACAAGGAATAGAAAACACATTTACAGTATTGAAATATCCACATAGTTCAAACCTGATCAACTGTATGTAGAATACATATGTAATCATTTCCAAATTTTTTTAAACATAATTTATTGTCAAGTTGGCTAACATACAGTGTATGTAGTGTGCTCTTGGTTTTGGGGGTAGATTCCCGTCGTTTCCAAGTATTTGAGCTCACACTTTGTACATTGAGCTATTCTAAGCATTAAATTCAAATTTATTTCTTTAGTTCACAAACTATCTGGGATATGATGTCTTCCATACTTGCCATTCAGAAAGCATTTATAGGGCCAAAAAGAATATATGATTAGAATTATAATTTAGAATGTTCCTTCCTTGAAAGACTTGGCCCTGAAAACTCTCACCTTACCTGTAAGATACGACCTATAGGTTTCTCTGTAAGTGGTTTTCTTTTACCTTACATCTTCATTACATTTCTGAAACTTGAAACTAGTTCATGTAGGTCAGCATTTTTCAAAGTTTTGAAACACCAATTTTGTCAGAGTCTTTTTAGGGAAAAAAAGAGTTATGTAAAATGATTCTGTGTTAAAAGAAATTATAGATTCTGATTATATTCTCCTCTTCAAATGGACACTTTAATATATTAAAATTAGGGACCTTAGAATTTGTTTAATTCTATATTTTGTAAACATTTGAACATTAAATTTCCCTAAAACAAACTTTGGGAAATAATGGCTTGTCAAAGTAGGATTTACAGGAGGGCCATTGAGTGAGGGGAGAAATATTGGAACTTGTATTTATCTTGTTTTTCATGTAATAAAGGAAAGAAATTGAGCTTTAGAAATACTGTGGATTGACCCTAGCACCCTCATGCAGTCCCATGCTAGTCATTTTTCAGCAAAAGAAGAATAGGAATTTTGTAACACTGATGGTTTGACAGTGGTACTTCCAGCACCTCACATTTTCATTTGCTTTCAGCTTTTTAGGTTTGGTGCTAACTTCAGAGGTTTATATTTTAGTATCTATTATTAGTTGAACTCAGTCTTAAAAAAAAAAATGGTTTTAAAGTTTCCTGTAAAGATAATATACTAATACTAATAAAGCAAATATATGTGAACAAGAAAGTGAAAAAACTTACACTTGTATCTGAAATGACCTCTTTATCAGTCCCTGTGTGAGGTAGAAACAATGATGATGTAATCTGATGTGACAAGAACTTGGCCCTGGAATTCCAAAAAGGAAATTAGCAGTATCATTTTAAATGTGGCTTGTCATCCCTGTCTTTGGTGATGATTCATTGAGTGTCACAGAAACAAAAGCAACTCTATATTTTCAAGCAGGAAGGGTTTAACGTGGGGAATTGGTTACAAATGGCTTACGAATACAATGTGGAAGGCTGGAACTGGAAAAGGGAGAGGGGCACTGGTTACCAGAGACAAGGAAGCTGCTGCTGCTGGAGGTGTACAAAACACAGAGAAAAAGCAGAAATCTCCCTTCCTCCCACTTTGATTCTCCCATTGGCAGATCCCCAGCCAGAAACCAGCTGGCAAGGGACTCTTGGAAGTGTAACCTGTAGGTCCCCTGCTGCCACCACCTCCAAGGCCTGGGGCCGAAGGCTCATTGAAGATAACGGACATAGTGACCCTTACCTTTGTGTGTGTGTTAGACCTTAAGTTGTACTAGCTGTTGCTGGTACAAAGCTACTATTAAAAAAAAAAAAACTACTATAATTTGGAATTCACCTAAAAACTAAGCATCCAGAATGTGAAGACTAAATACTATATTTTCAGAACAAAACCAAAATGTATTTTATAATTTTGACAAAACTTACTCTTAAAATAATGTTTTATTTTTTATTTCATTTCCTTAAATTTTTTGTGTGTGTGCTTTAAAATATCCATGCACATTAATATAATAGTTCATTTTTACAATCTACAGATTGATATACATGGAATTAGCTGATATGTTAGATTCCTTCCAGCTCCCTCCATCTCTGCAAGTAAGGGTGCTTCTGTATGTGGTTTCGTTGGCTTCGTGGACATCATCTAGCATGGGTAAATTTCACAGCCTTCTCATGTGTAGTCTACACTTTTAGGCCTTTTCTCATAAGGAATTCTGTCTTCTGTTGTCTGGATAATGGTTCTCAGTGCTAGCTGTACACTAGAATTTCCTGGGAAGCTTTTTAAAAGAAAAATACCTCCAGAGATTGATTTTAATTGATCTACTGTAGAGGCCAACTATCCTAAAAATTTTCTGGTTCCCTGGGTAATTGTAGCATCCAGCCACGGACTCAAAGAGAGGACCTTCATAGTTCTGTCTGCCGTCTCCTGTTGTGGGTAGGGGCAAAAATAATACCTGAGAGGAGATCAGAAGGTTTCTTTCCACCAACCTAAGGTTTTGGAATTATAAAGAATATTTTCTTGTCTTTATCATCCTCTCTGGCCCCCAGCTTTAAAAAATATTTTTCTGTTCCTTCTTTTTCCTGGCAACAACTCTTGGTCAGAAAGTGATAGAGAATTAGAAAAACTTAACTAGAACATCATTGTTGGAGGGATTCGAATGATTACATGAAATTTTGAGGTCTGTTCCCAGGAACTAGGAAGAAAATTTATTTTCATGCATTCTATTTCCTTCAGTGTGACAACCAAATGTGTTAAGGTTGTTGGGTTTGTTTTTGTTGTAGTGGTTTTGGTTTTTTAGTTTTATGTATAAATTTGGAATTTTGCTAAATGAATAATAGATGCCTGTAGAACTGTATCATAAAGGCTTAGCAGCAGTATTTGCCTAGTATTAGTATTAGTGTGCTACATGCTTTGTCCATTTGAATTTGCACACCAAGAACTCACTGACTCTAAAGAATTAATTTCCTCCAAGAAGATAACAACATACTCTGCAAAAATAGAAGGATTAGGGGTGAGGAGGATCTTTGTAAGAATTTAAATGCAAACCATGATATTCAAGGCTGTCATGCTCACTTCAAAAGTTAAAAGCTTCCACAAAGACTGCCTTGACAAAGCAATCAAAGTATTTTTGCAAACAACAATCTAGAAATTTACAGACATCTGTATTATAGTATTTTAATTGGCAGTGGGTGGCTTTTATAATTGTTTTCAGTGATTAAGGTTTCAGTAATGATGGTTGAGGATCTCTATACCAAACCACAATGGATTTTCAATACTTGATTGCATGTTAGTCTTGAATAATTTGTTTTCTGTTGTGAATGAAAAATTGTGTATGATAGGTTTTTTGGATTGTAAAATTTTTAATTGGAGACTAAGTTTAAAATCCTTTATGAATTGACATTTATTGCTGTGCAGCTGGTTGTGCATTGATCTATGGTCATTGGAGCAGATATAATATTGGTAATTAAAATACACATAATAGCCATTTCTGGTCCAGTAACTATCCCAGTAATATATTTTGGTGGCTGCTAACGAGTTAGATACGGGACTGTTTTGAGTATCACCATTTGCTTACAATGCTGGTGTGCCAGTAGAAAACAAAATGCCCAAATGGAAAAGAGCTAAAAAGAGAAGAAATAACATTATGTCAACATTATAGTCTTCTCCTTAATAGATTAGTTCATATCATTTGTAGTTTATTTGTAGAATTAATTTTATCTGTACAACATACATGTAAGTACTACAGTATTAAGATTGCCATTTCTATGCTGTTCAGTTTTAAAAAGAAAAGTTACCTCCGGAGCTCAGTTTTGTCCTGTGTATAAAGTTAGTCGTCAATAATTTAATGACCATGGAAATCAATTCAGTCCCTTTTTATAAAAATCCATTGGAACTACTTGCTACCACAGAGTAAAATTTAGATTATAAGCCTATCTTGGACATTGCCAAAAAAAGATTTAACTAATGCTGTACTACAAAAAATTTTTTTAAAAGTCTTTTTCTCCCACAGTACAGGCCCTGAGGGCATTAAGGACATGTTCCATTTTGCTTTTTATGTTTAAATAAATTAAGTTTCTGTTACTTTAGTTTCTCTAATAAGGATTAATACTGACAATTTGTTGCTATTATTTTATATGCCTGGGTTTTCAGATTGTAATCTGAAGTGTTTTTATTTACTAATCAAATATAAAGTTCAATTGTACTGCCCCTAGATACTGAGCCATCAAAAGATACCATTAACACAGCACATATCTAGCCTATTTTCCCCCAGATCTAAAGTAGGAAAGCACCAGCATTGAATACAGTAATTTTGAGGTTGAAGCATATAAATAAAGATTTTTAAAACAATCTGTGTAGAATTTGGTACTTTTCTCACTGCTCATTAACATTGAAGCACAGCTTAATCTGACTCTTAGTCTTATTCTCAGTATTGATTTTAAAGTTCCTTTCCAACTTATTCTAAATTCTCACCTTTGATTTGGGCTCTCTTGGTTCTGACATGTTGGGGTTGGAACAACTTGATGACAGACACGTACAAGGTTTTTCTCTCTGCTACCAATTAAAGTGTGCCCTTCTGAAGTGGACCATCTTGCTTTATCAGCAGGTTTCTTTACAGATCTGCCTCAGTTTTTGATGGGGTTTCAGTCAGAATTGAAATTATCATTTTGGAAATATGTTTAATGCACCTAACCTACCAACACCGTAGCTTAGGCTAGCCTACCTTAAATGTGGTGAGAACACTTGCATTAGCCTCTGGTCTATTGCCAAGTCATAATGAAGTGTTGACCATCTCACATGAGTGTATTGAGTACCGTACTGAAAGTAGGAAACAGAGTGGTGGTAAGTGTAGCAGTTCTTTCCTCTGGTGGTGGCGTGGCTGACCTGGAGCTCCAGCTGACTGCTGCCACGCACCCCGTGAGAGAGGATCGCACAGCATGTTGCTAGCCTGGGAAAGGATCCAAATTCAGAAATTCACTTACAGTGTCTACTGCATGCATATTGCTTTCACACCATCATTAAGTTGAAAAATCCTAAGTCAAACCATCGTAAGTTGGGGATTGTCTGTATTTGAAAACATTTTCCCGTTATTCTTCCTAGCTTCTCCAGGCATTTCACACAAGGAAGAGTCTCCTAAGGGTGGAAGCTGAATGTGCTGTCGCTTCTCTTTACTGTTTCCTGAATTTACCTCTTCCACCTTCTCTCAGCATAAATTAAAGCTGGGACAGGAGGCCACACGGAATATCATGCAACTGTGGCTCCACACAGAGAGTACAGAAGACTAACACTGGACCTTCACTCAGTCCTCACTTCCCTGGTAGTATTTTTCTTGAGGACCTGTGGCCTCTGGCTAAATGAAATCCCACATCCCACTCAAGCCTATGGGAAGGCAGTAGGCTTTCCTCACCCTTTCTTAATGTGCTTCTGTTTCCCTTTATTTTTCTAGAGCCAAGTTAAGTTATTCTTATCCCACACTTGACTAGAGTAAAAGATTTTAACAACTTCATCTCCTAGTCCAGACTGTTCCCTTTTTTTTTTTTTTTTTTTGCAGTTATCTTTTCTGGATTGTTCATTTGTGTGTGCGTGTGTGTGTGTTTTAAGTTGATTGATTTATTTTGAGACAGAGGCACGACAAGTGGGAGAGGGCCAGAGAGACAGAGACACAGAGAATCTAAACAGGCTCTGCACTGCCAACACAGAGGAGGGTGCAGGGCTTGAACTCACAAAACCGTGAAATCATGGCCTGAGCCAAAATCGAGTCAGATGCTTAACCGACTGAGCCACCCAGGTGCCCCTGGATTGTTCATCTTAATACAAAACATAAAACCATTCAAATGAGGTGCAAGGGTGGAAGGGGGTTTCAGGATGCAAACTAAGTACAATTGTAGACAGGCAACATATATATTTTAGACGTTGCTCAGCAAAGCAGGGCTTAAAATATTAATCCCTTAAGGCATTCCATGATATTTCTCCATTTAACCCAAAGATGCTCCTGCTTGGATTTGTGTGTTTTGTCCTGGTCTGTCATGCTTACCTTCTCCATGATGTACCTATTCTCTTGCTGCTATCCTTCTTATTTTTTTTTTTTTAAGTAAGCTCTACACCCAAGGTGGGACTTGAACTCATGACCCCGACATCAAGGGCTGCATATTCAACCAACTGAGCCAACCAGGAACCCCACTTCTATCCTTCTTTTGATCCTACAGAGAGAAAATTCTTGAGTGGACCAAAGGTCCATCCCTTTCGGTCTTTACTGTCTGTGCATCTCCCACTGAGTTGGGACAGACACTCTACTTCTGCCTTTGTCCTTAAATGCATGTTTTCATCTGTTTTTCCATCTTCCCCATATTGGGAAGACTTGGATTTTCTCCTTGGTGGTAAGTTGCTCTGGTCTCTCTCCTCTCCAGTCTTGCTTTCTAGCTCTTCTAGTCATGCTGTTCTTCTCTATTTAACATCAATAGAAACTAAATTTTCTATTTATAACAAATTTAGTTTGTTTCTAATTTCTATTATAACAAATCTCTGTTGTTAAACTATAGAGAGTAAGCGTAACTATATGAGGATGGCCTTTATGCAGTAATTTAGCTGTAGGTTTTGAAATACATTTCATTTTTTTTAAGCTACTGCCTAGTTTATAGTTAATTCCAGTTGATGCACAGGGAAACGTTCTCTGGCAGCTTTCATTGAGCCTGCTGATGCTTTATTTACTAGGTGGGCTCTGTTTCTTTAAAAAATTAAAAGCTTGGGCGCCTCAGTTTTGGCTCAGGTCATGATCTCACAGTTCGTGAGATCAAGCCCTGTGTCTGGCTCTGTGCTGACAGCATGGAGCATGCTTGAGATTCCCTCTCTCTCTCAAAATAAATAAACTTATTTTAAAAATAAAAAATAATTAAAAAAAGTTTAACCAACTCAGGCGAGTGAATATAAGTGGCATATTTTCAATAAAGAGTAAGTTTTTAAAAATTCTTTTATCGTTGACACACAGTGTAATTAGTTTAGGTGTACAATATAGTGATTCAACTTCTCTGCACATTATGCTCTGCTAACCACAGCATAACTACCATCTGTCATCGTACAACACTATTACAATATCACTGACTGTGTTTCCTGTGTTACACCTTTTTCTTATATATATACAAATGTTTATTTATTTATTTATTTTGAGAGAGAGAGAGAGAGAGAGCAAGCAGGGAAGGGGCAGAGAGACAGAGACAGAATCTCAAAGAGTGTCCTTGCTATCAGCGGGGAGCCCAAGTCAGGGCTCAAACCCACAGACTGTGAGATCATGACCTGAACTGAAACCAAGAGTCGGACACTTAACCTATTGAGTCACCCAGGCAGCCCCTCATGTTATACCTTTTATTCCCGTGACTTATTCCATAACTGGAAGCCTGTATTTCCCACTCTCCTTCACTCATTTTGCACATCTCCTTTCCCTCTCCCCTCTGGCATTTATAGGTCTGATTCTTTTTGTTTGTTTACTCATTTGTTTTTGTAGATTCCGTGTGAGTGAAATTACATGGTATTTGTCTTTTTTGGTCTGACTTATTTCACTTAGCGTAAAAGCCTCTAGAGCCATCCATGTTATCACAAATGGCATGATCTCATCATGCATAATGATGTGACTTTGTGACTGCGTAATATTCCATTGTATATTATTCTTATCTATTTGTCTATTGATGGACTCATAGGTTGCTTCTATATCTTGGCTAATTGTAAATAATGATGCAGTAAACATGGGGATGCATATATCTTTTTGATTTAGTGTTTTCTTTGGGTAAATAACCAATAGTGGAATTATTGGATCATGCAGTATTTCTATTTTTAACTTTTTTGAGGAATCTCCATACTGTTTTTCACAGTGTACCAATTTACATTCCCATCAGCAGTGCATTAGAGTTCCCTTTTCTCCACATTCTTGCCATTTCTTGTTGTTTCTTGTCTTTTTGATTTTAGCCATTCCGACAGGTATAAGGTGATATCTCATTGTGGTTTTAGTTTGTATTTCGCTGATGATTAGTGATTTGAGCATCTTTTCATGTATTTGTTGGCCATGTGTATGTTTCTGGAATAATATCTGTTCGGGTCTTCTTCCCATTTTTTAATCAGATTGATGTTTTTTGGGATTATTTAGTTTTTATTTTTTTGGTGTTAAGTTCTAAAAGTTCTTTATATGTCTTGGATATTAACTCCCTATCTAACATATCGGTTGCAAGTATCTTCTCCCATTCAGTAGGTTGCCTAATAAAAAGTAATTTTGGGGGGCACCTGGGTGGCTCAGTCGGTTGAGCGTCTGACTTCATCTCAGGTCATGATCTCACGGTTCGTGAGTTCGAGCCCCACACCAGGCTCACTGCTGTCAGCACAGAGCCCACTTGGCATCCTCTGTCTCCCTCTCTCTCTCTGTCCCTCCCCTGCTTGCGCTGTCTCAAAAATAATACATCAAAAAATTTTTTTAAGTAATTTTTTTTTACAACTGATGAAATCTCTGGATGGTAATACTAGGAGAATTTTATACCTTCTCTTAGTGCCACTGCTTTCAATCTAGCATGCATAGTGGTACACAGAATTACAGGACAAACACACCCCTTAATCCTAGAGTGTCATTTTTATTTGAATGAGAGGTATCTTTATATTACAAATAAAGGTGTATTATACAGGTGAATTTAGACTTCACATGAATTGTTAAGGTAATGGGGATTTGGGAAAAATAGTTTGCCTGTCCTTTGAGTACTGAGTATGTATTATTACCATTTTCTGTTAGTAAGCTTATTTCATTTTATATGTTCAAGGAGGTCACACAGAGTTGGGAGGAGAAAAGGCCTCGTGTCACTGTCTACATTCTTTTCTCTTTACCACTGCTTTTCAAACTTTTTACTTCCTAGAGAACCTCTTCTATAATCTGCCTGCTTTTTAATCTTCTGTCTGTCCCCAAAAACCTCAATTTTGAAAGATGTTGCCTACCAAACTGTATCTATTAGATAAACTATTTTTTACTGTATTTTGGGTAATAAAAACAAAGGAGCTACAAGTTGAACTTTCTAATCAACATGAGCTCATCAGTAGCCACACTGATTTCTAATTTGGCAAAGAGAGGCTATCTGGGGGCAAATGGAGGCATTATATAAAGCTTTTGGAAATAATGAAAGTGGTTTACAGATGGCATGTTAATACCTCTCAGGGCGTTCAAGGTCTGAGGAGCCCAGGGAGCAGTTCTGAACCACTGCTCTTTAAAGTGTAGCCTTACAGCTTGAAATTAATCATATTTTTGGGTGATAAAAAAAGAATGCCTGTATTTCAGAGTGAGCATGTTGGATTGATGCCTTTATTACTTTTGCTTTTTGCACCTAGATTGAATATGAAAGGAAAAAGAAAGAAGATGGAAAACGAGCTCGAGCTGATAAACAACACGTTTTAGACATGCTATTTTCGGCATTTGAGAAACATCAGTATTACAATCTTAAGGACTTGGTGGACATCACAAAACAACCTGTGGTATGTATATGCTCACATTGATTCTCAAAATATGTCCTGCTTCATTTAGATGACATTACTGAAGAGAAGGGTATCATATATGAAAAAGTTTATATCATTTCTAGTCTTTCTTTTGTTCCCCTAGCTCCCTCCACAAACAGCTTCTTTTATTTATTTGAAAATGTGCCTCCTAGAGGAACCACATTCCTGTAAGAGCCATACTGATTTGTCATGATGAGGGTGTTCATCTCTGTCGTGTGGGCTGTGCTCTAATGGAGTTTTTTTTTTAATCAAAATTGACCTAGCACCAACCAGGTCCTTTTACACTTGAGCTGTGTGCTGCCCCACAGTGTTTGTGGACATTGTGGTTGGGTTGGCTTATTCTCCGTTTATAAGGAAAAATTAAATTGATGTTTTAGCAAGTTTGTACTATAAATAATCATTTTTTAAATCCCTGCTCCAGACTTTTGTGCCTATTTGCTAACAATTTGTATTTCTAATCCATTAAAACACTGGTAACGAATAAGGAATCCTAATCCCTTTACCGCAGTCTTTGAGTCACATTTCCTTCTGTTTCATTTTCTTACACCTAACATTAACAAAGCAGAGAATTGAATGGTAACAACATTTATTTATAGGGTTTTAAAAATTAAATGGAATGTCTTTTATTTTCTGTCCTTTTATTTTCTGACTTATTCAAAACTTTAAGAGGTAACATATGAAATTCCAATATTGATTGTAGTTTTCCCACTTCTGCAGATTTCTTCACTGTTCCACTTCAGTCTTTCACTTTTTTATTAAGAAATTAAATTCCAAAGATCTAAATACTTTTTTTTAATAGAGAAGAAGCACATACTCATGCTGCAGCATTATCAGCTCCTCTTAATGACTTCACTCCCTTCAGCATCAAAGCCTTAGACACAGCATTTCAAACTAGATTTTAAAAAATTGAAATAGAATAATTCATTAGCTATGCTGTTTTTTCTGCATTTAATGACGTTTATCCTTGTCTCATATGTATATACATACATACACACACACAAAAGCCATTCCAAAAACTGAATGCAAACAGTATATTCTTGTGGAATAACATACACACACACACGCACTAGATATAGGAAAATAAGCATTTGTAGAAGGACATTTAGATGATACTAGAGAAAACAGTTTCTTTGCTTTTCAATTTCTTAACATGGAACAACATACTGTTTTTTAATTTTTCTGCTTTTTTTAATGTTTATTTATTTTTGAGAGAGACAGAGAGCATGGGTGGGGAAGGGGCAGAGAGAGAGGGAAACACAGAACCTGAAGCAGGCTCCAGGCTCTGAGCTGTCAGCACAGAGCTCGATGTCGGGCTCAAACCCATGAACTGTGAGAGCATGATCTGAGCCAAAGTGGGACTCTTAACCAACTGAGCCACCCAGGCACCCCAAATATGGTTTTTAAAATTCATTTTGTGTCAAAGAAAAGGGGTAACTAGTATTTCTCTCAGTTTTTGTGTTGTTTCAGATAATTTTTATGTAGAGGTACTCAGTGAATCTCTTAAAATAGAACTGTTTAGGGGCACCTGGGTGGCTCAGTCAGTTAAGCGTCCAACTCTTTGCTTTGGCTCAGGTCATGATCTCATGATTTGTGAGTTCAAGCCCCATTTTGGGCTCTGCACTGACAGCTGTGGAGCCTGCTTGGGATTCTCTGTCTCCTGCCCCCCCCTGCCCCCACCCTCCTCACTGTCCCTCTATTTCTCTCTCAAAAACAAATAAACATTTTAAAAAATTAGAGCTGGGGGAGCCTGGGTGGCTCAGTTGGTTGAGCATCCAACTTTGACTCAGGTCATGATCTCATGGTTCATGGGTTCAAGACCCACATCGTGCTTTGTGCTGACAGCATTGAGCCTGCTTCAGATTCTCTTTCTCTTCTGCCCCTCCTCTACTCACTCTCTCAAAAATAAATAAACATTAAAAGAGAGAGAAAGAGGGAGAGAGGAAGGGAGAGAGGAAGAAAAAAAAGGAAAAAAGCTAGCTGCTTAGCTCATGGTCATTGGAAGGGCTTTAGGAGATCCAACAGTCTTCTGAATATGTACAAAAACATGTGGGTTTTTTTAGGGAGCAGATCATAGTTAATATCAGATTCTCATAGAGGGTCTGGGAATCTCAAAAAGCTTGTGAACCACTGATGTAGAAACTAAATTATTTTATAATATTCTTATTATTTAGAGGCTAAATTGCCTTAGCAAGCATAAGGCTCTTGAAGGAGGGTTGTGTTTTAGTCATATCCCTAGATATTCATATGCTCTACAATGTAAACATAGTAGAAATTAAGTAAATATTAGATGAATTGATTTGAAAAAAAAAAGTCCCATCCTCAGTATCCATGAACTACCCTATTTTCCTCAGATGGATTTGACAGGCCTCATGTCATTTTTGGCAAGAGAAGGGAGACATAGAGCCAGTCTCCAGTTAAGTGTGGAATGCCAGGGTAATAGTTATCTCCGCTTAGAAGAGGGGGCAGAAGGGGGTCAGCATGGGTCGAGCTCTGCCATTTACCTACCCCACTGGGATCTGGGGAAATTACTTCCTTTCCTAAAATTGAGGAACACTGGATAATCACTGTGCTTCCTTCAAACCCGATATCTGTGACTCTCTCTCTTTCTCTCTGTCCCTCCCGTTTTATCTCCTATCCTCCTCCCTCTCATATTTGAATTGAATTAGCAAATCCCATTGACCTGGAAAGTGGCCCAAGTTCAGCTTTCCTCCATGTAGATAACTATCCCCTTTAAAAGGTTCACTGGACATAAGTGAGTCTGTACTTATGGTCATCAGTGTACCGTTACCAATTTGATTTTAATCTGAGCAATACCAGGAGAATGAAAGAACCCGGTATAGCATGAAGATCAGTGATCCAGCAATGGGGCTTCCTGGTATGATGGAAATAATGGTGGATTTGGAGTAATGGGATCTCAGTTCAAGTCTCAGCTCTGCCATTTAGCCTGGACAGGGAACTTAAATACATTTAATGTTTAACACAAACCAATTTTTTGAGCCCCCATGTAAAAGAGGAAAAAAGAGATCTTGTTTGTGTTAATCACTTCTTTGGTATATGCATTTAATGACTTTGTCTCATTTTCTGATGGTCCTCAGTGCCCTCCTTGATAACAGATTTCTAACCATGAACTCTATCACTTTAACACATCCTCTTTTTCATTAACACTGCTACCATATTCTTAAGTTATCATCTGCTTTCTGACCTTCAGAGTGTAATTTTTGGCACATTGTGAGTGAACTTGAGGTATTGTTCTTGTTTTTGCAGTTCTTTCCTCTCTATATTCTACTTTCTAAAAACTTTCACTTTCGTGAGCAAATGGATTAGAGAAACTGTCCTTATCGCCAGATCTGTTCTCTCATTGGTTAGTATGTGATTTGCATGAACATTCAAGAAGTTAAAGTTACTCATCAAGGGTAAATAAGCCAGTTTTAAAAGGCCAAGCTCTGGTAACTGATGTAAAGTCAGAAACATGATATCCATTTAAAGGGATGTTTTTATATGGTTTAAATTTGGGCTTTTAACCCCACTCCCACCCCATTAATGTGAAATACCAGAGGAAACCTATTATTTCTCCCATGCAGTATTTGATCTTTCACCTTGAATTTGTTATGTCTAGCCTTTCTTCATATCTAATTATATCTGTAAAATAGTAGCATACATGGCATTTCCTTCAAAATTTAAATCATTCCAAACTTTACCTAATTGCTCCCTTTGAAACACCAAACTGCCAAGACCATTTTGAACCTTGACACCCTGTTCTCTAGCATAGCAGTCATTTACCAGTGTTCCTTGAACCATACCTTTCTGCCAAAAGTATCATTGAAAATCAGCTCTGGTTATAACCAAACCTCTTTAATTTTCTTTTTCTGTATCCACCCAATTTCCAGGCATGATCTAGGGAAGTTTACCTTTAATTATTGATAATTCCTTCTAAATCAACAGTCCCCAGTCATGTCAGTCCTGTAGACCATTGTTTTATTACACAGTTCGCATGCTTTTTTTATTAAAGTGAGTTCAAATTAACAGGAAAAACTAGGCAAACATTTGTGTGGCTTTGACTTCAAAGGAATTTGGTGCCCATATTTCAAGGTGCCCAGCACTAAATAATGCTCAACAGGCAGTTGCTTATTTGCACAAAGTGGGCTTTCAATAAACAAAGCCGTTGCAGCAATAAGGCAATGTTAACTTAATCCTCAGAATTCATTTCCAGATAGACTCAAAGTAAAGGTGTGAACAGAAGTAATTGAAGGAAAATTTGGCTTTAGTAAGATACAAGAAGGTAGGCTTTTTTTAAGGATAAAATGACTAGAATGTATGACCTACTGAGTATTTCTCCTGTAAAAAAAAAAAATGTTTAAGTATATGCTGTTACAGGGGCACCTAGCTGGCTCATTCAGTGGAGTATGTGACTTCTGATCTTGAGATCATGAGTTCAAGTCCCATGTTGGGTGTAGAGCTCAAAGGGCACCCGAGTGTCTCAGTTACACGTCTGACTTCGTCTCAGGTCATGATCTCACGGTTCATGGGGGCACTGATAGTGCAGAGCCTGCTTTGGATTCTCCCTCCCCTCCCCTCCCTTCCCCTTCCAAAATAAATAAACTTTAAAGAAAAAACAGAAACTCAACTCAAACTGACTTAAAAAAAATAGAATTTATTGGCTCATGTAGCTGGGAGGTTCAGGAATGCATCTAGCTTTAGACATTACTAGATCAAGCTACTAGTATTATTTAGGTAGAACTTTAGAACTGTCCCTTCCCATCTTTCCACATCTGTGCCCTCATTATTCTTTCTTGTGTGTTATCTTTTCTCTTAGGCGGGATCTTGCCGTATGATAGCCAAAATGGCTTCCTCAAACACCTCACAGCTAGCAACCTCTAAGCAAAAAGAGAACATTTGCTCTAATTATTTTAATCAAAGCCGCAGGGAAGATGTTAATTGACCTGGTGGGGGTTGTGTGCCCTCTTCCAAACCAAGAGGCTGGAGTTAGGGGTACTCTGCCAGCCAGGGCCCACTACCTTACCCGCCTTTGTCCCACGTCACCTGGTATGAAGTTAGCACCTAATCAGTGTTCATCATTTCACTGTTATCTCACATTTGGTATGTTCAAAACATAACTCTTGATTTCTTTTCTCTTCTGACAGTCTTCCCCATTTCAGTAACTGACACCACTATTCCTTAAATTGTTCAAGCCAGAAAACTGTATTCCTATTTCCTCTTCATGACATATAGATCTTATAAATTATGGTACATATATACCATATAAATTATCTATATATATATACACACAGATATTGGGGTGTGTGTGTGTGTGTGTGTGTGTGTATCTGACTCAGGATCTTGAAGGTAAAAGCAATCTTAGAGATGATCTAGTCTCTCTCCCTTGTGGATCCAGAAAAGGAGTTGCCTAGTGGCTTAAACCCAGTTGTCCTGACTTCAGTCTAGGAATATCTCTTACCATATTGTCTCTTCTGTATTCAGACATGTGATTGTATATATGTAAATAAATAAGGAAAATATTTTCCTGACAATAGTAACCCCTTTTTTTAATGGGGGGAAAAACTAATGTCTCTCTCAGGCAGGCTTTGTCATTTCTACATTATTAAGAATCATCATCATTAATCTAAGCCAGGTACATAGAGAATGGGATCTAAGCTTTATCTTAGCTCATTCAGTTCCTAATCCAAAAGAAAAATAGGGTATTTTTAACGTCTGAAGCTTATTCCCAAATTTACTACTTAATTAATGGTGTTTTTATTACACTGTTTTGTTCTGAATATACTTTCCTCTTTTTACTTTTTTTTCCTCTGAAATCTTTATCATTTCCTTTCTGTCCGCATATTCCCTTTCAGTTCATTTCTCCTATAAATGGAAGTTTTTAGTTTTGAATGATACTACTGAAAAAAGGCCACAGGGGCAGGCACCTGGGTGACTCAGTCAGTTAAGTGTCCAACTTCAGCTCAGGTCATGATCGTGTGGTTCATGGGTTCGAGGCAAATGTTGGTCTCTTTGCTGACAGCTTGGAGCCTGGAGCTTGTTTCAGATTCTGTGTCTCCCTCTCTCTGCTCCTCCCCTGCTCACGTTCTGTCTCTCTCTTTCTCTCAAAATTAATTAAACATTTAAAAAATTTAAAAATAAATAAAGACCGCTAATTTCTCAACAGAGCATATTAATAACAGACTTTTGTGAGACTTCTGTTTTAAAAAATAATTATTTGCTAATTAATGATGTAGAACCTAATACATTTTAAGCTTTAGAATATGAAATGTCATACGAAAGTAAATCAGCTATTTGAATTGTATTGAATATAAATGGATGAAATTTAAACACATTTATGAAATTTTAGTATTTATTTATGGAAGATTTTAATAACTAATAGATCTACCAGCAAGTGATATTATAGGTGATAATGTTTTCTCCTTCAACTTATATGCTTTGTTTCACTCCCCCTCCCCCTCCCCCCCTTTTTTTTACCAGATTTCTGAATGAGGTAAAATTTGGGGTGAATTTACTAACGTAACCAACTGAATCCAGATTTTACATGAAATATTATGTAGATAAAAGCAGTGTTTAAATAAGCACCCACTAAAGAAAATTAGGCATTTATTTATATACAAAATTTACATAGAATTTTTAATTAAGCAATAGACCATAAAATTTATATTTAATCTGAAAAATATCATTACTTATAAAATTTTCTTCCCCACCCTTCAACACCATTTGATTTGAAGGGAAGTTAAAGTAAATTTTTAAGCTTATTAACTGCCTTCTTCTGATTTCTTTATTTAGTCCCTGAACAAGCTAAAAGGATTTGCTTTTAGGCTTACAGTCCTTATGGAAATTGTCTGAGGAAAAGAATTGCATTGGTCTTTAGATTGGTCTCAGCATTAGAGAAAGCATGATTCTGTGGATTAAGATAAGTGTTCACAGCCTCCCAGTTTCTCTATCTCACAGGGAATTGAGATACCAGAGGATAAGCTTGTTGGCAGAAGAGCTTATAGTGTTAGTTCTGTATTGCAACCTTATAGAGCCATTCCTTCTAGAATATCCCAAGACCAATATTCTGATGCCATCATATTTTCCAGTACATATGGACTGATGCACAGAGCAAGCCACTGTTAATTGGCACTGTTACTTTACTCATCATAATTTGGTAATAAAAACGGTGTTCTCTTAATTTGTTGTTATGAGCTAGATAGGTCACCTCCTCCCCCAAACCCCCAATTTAAAACCTTTATTTTCAGTACAAATTATATATATGTATTTTTTAAATTACAATTAAGTGGATTTTAATATATTTACAGAGTTGTGTGACCATCACTACAATCAATTTTAGAACATTTTCTTCATCCCAAAGGGAAATCTCATACCTATTAGCAGTCACTCCCCTTTCCCCCACCCGCACCCTAAGCAAGCACTAATCTATTTTCTATCTGTATAGATTTGTCTACTCTGGACATTTCATACACATGGAATCATATAATATGTGATCTCTTATGACTGGCTTCTTTCATTTAGGCATAATATTTTCAGGTTTCATCCATGTTGTGACATGTATCAGTATTTCCTTGTGTTCTGTTGCCAACTAGTATACCATTATATAGATCTACAACATTTTGTTTATCCATTCACTCATGGGTGGACACTTGACTTGTTTCTGCTTTTGGCTATTATGAATACAGCTGCTGTAAACATTTATGTGCAGGTTTTTGCATGAGCATATGTTTTTATTTCTCTTGGGAGTGGAATTGTTGAGTCACTTCATAACTTTGATAACCTGAGGAATGAACTGCCAGATTGTCATCAATCCTTTTTTAATCCTTAGCCAGCAAAAACTTCTATCTGCTGTTGCCCTAAAGTAAAACTTTATTCTCTATTACAGATATCTTCAGGGTGAAACTGTTGCTTGCCATTTAATTTCTAACTATTTTCAAATAGACTAAAAATAACTATGCCAATTGATACCTTTTTATATTTTGTACATTTGAAACTGTACTTCACACTAAATGCACTAACAGATAGCTGCCATGGTTCTAAAATGGAAAAATTCATATTTAAATTTCAAAAGGAATTTTAGTTTTTGCTACTTTGTTTAAGTTTTGGATATTTTTCTTTTATTTTTTCCTCTTCTCCTTTCCTCTCCTCTCCTCTCCTCCCCTCCTCTCCCCTTCCCTCCTCTCCTCTCCTCTCTCCTCCCCTTCTCTCCCCTCCTCTCCCCTCCTCTCCCCTCCTCTCCTCTCTTTACACTTTATTTATTTACATAATCTCTACACCCAACATGGGGCTCAAACTCACAATCCTAAGATCTAGAGTTGCACACTCCTCCAACTGAGCCAGCCAAGTGCTTTAAGTTTTGGCCCAAAGGAGGTAAACTTTGTGTATTGGAAATATGCAAACATGTGAATCATTTGCCAGCACCCGGCAAATGAAGTGTTACTAAGAGTGAGTTGGTTTACCAGCACACAAATATTCATGCAATAATAAAATTGCTTTTCCAGAATTTGGATTAATCCATAAGGTAGTGCTGAGGTGGGGTAGGGCTTGTACCTTGGCCACTTCCTTATGCATCATCTACAAAGGGAGGAATGCAGCCTGTGTGACCTGAGGAAGACAAGGGAGGGAGGTGTCTGTAGGAAAGTGGGGGTGAAACCAGAAGGAAAAGAGGATAAAAATACTGACATGGCCCATGTCCCGAGAATTCACAGCATCACCTTCCCAATCCTGTTTACAGTTTTCTCTATGTAAAGGAGTGAAAACTTATGTTGCCTTCATTCACAGCTTAAGCCTAATGTTTAGTTCGTTTTTTTAATTAAACAATTTTGTGCCCTGGAGCCACTAACATCTTCATCAGTAGGCCCCCTGATTTAATCACACAGATCATTTGAAATGATACTTTGAAGTTATCATAGAACTCATAATGCCCCTCTTGCCTTGGACCACTTTATAAAAAGCATATAATGATTTCCCATAGGTGACTGCATTAACCCGTGCCGTCTTTGGTATAGATTGCATATTGTATATTCAATCCAACCTTTCTGGGAAGATTTTGTGATCTAATAGGGTCATATTATTTGCTTACCTAAAGCATTAATACTTGGTGATAAGCTCTTTGTCAAAGATACATGTTCTTGACCAATTTCTAGGACTTAGATATAGTTAATTTATTATTATATATGTAGTGTTTAACTGAAATTCCTGGTTTGGGATTGGTTGTCAGAGCAGTAGATGGTACAAGAAAGGGGGGTGGTGGAAGAGGGACGGAAGGAGAAAGAGGCTGCAATAGTAGGCTCCTGTGCCTTGCAACTCCACATAGGTTTGTCTTGATTTGGGGGGGAAATGGGAATTTGGTCTGTGGATTTCTGGCTTTTGGCCTACCACAATGTTATCTTGACCCACAGATATGCAAACCACATCCTAAACACTTGATGACCTCCCCCCTCCCCATTTTAAATTTTTTTAATGTTTCTTTATTTTTAGAGAGACAGAGCATGAGCAGGGAGGAGTAGAGAAAGAGGGAGACACAGAATCTGAAGCAGGCTCCAGGCTCTGAGCTGTCAGCACAGAGTTAGACGGGGATGGAACTCACGAGCCTCGAGATCATGACCTGAGCTGAAGTTGGACACTTAACCGACTGAGCCACCCAGGCGCCCCATGACTTCACCTCTTTAGTCCAGTATTTGCTTTACCTTTTCTTTCCTAAGGAGGCTGATATTCTATCCCTTTTTTTCTCTGCAATTGAGACTTGCTGTAAATACTCTCCCACACATCCCTTTGATGAAGAGTTTCTAGATCTAAGCCAGTTTATTTCAAATCTTGTTCTCTAGCACTGCACATAGCAGTAATGAGAAATCTCTCCAATCCTGTGTGACATAAAGGTGATCTAGTGGGTTCCAGAATCCTTTGTTTAAAATGCAAGGGATCAGGTAAAAGATTAGATTGGAAAGTCAGTATTTAGTATAAGAGGAGAAGAATTAGTATCTTTTGATCTCTGCACAGAATTGCCGTTCAATTCAAAGGACCAGATACACATCCTCAAAACCCAAGATCATGACTCAGGCTGGGCTGAGTGCCCCTTCTCAGTGCTTCCATAATATCCTGTGTATGTGTCCTTATTACTGTGCTTTAATTTATGATTGCCTGCTTCTCTGCCTTTGTGTCCCCATTCAAACATCCTAATCTTAAACTGTGAGCTCTTGGGGAAGAAGACTAACTCTGTTGCCATTCTAGCCAGCACATAGTACGTCTAAAATAAATATTTGTGCGAATATATGAATTTTTATAAAAGGAGAGTTAGATTACCATTTGATCTTCATTCCTGTTAGAACTTGTAAAATTTCCCCCTCAGGGGCACCTGGGTGGCTCAGTCAGTTAAGCGTCCAACTTCGGCTCAGATCATGGTATCACGGTTCTTGGGTTCGAGCCCCGCATCGGGCTCTGTGCTGACAGCTAGCTCAGAGCCTGGAGCCTGCTTCAGATTCTGTGTCTCCCTCTCTCTTTCTGACCCTCCCCTGCTCGTGCTGTCTCTCTCTGTCTCTCAAAAAAAAAAAAAAAAAAAATTTCCCCCTCAGATGGCTTTGTCCCCAACAGTATTTTACCATTATAATACAGAGGTAATAAATGTAATTCAAATTCAGGTAATACAATTTAATCAGTCAACTTATATTTCTCAAACCTGGTCATTGCCCTATAAGTTAATTAGAGCCTGAGTTCTAAAAATGAAAAGAACTAGAGTTAGCATAGTTTTAGTCCCTAGGACCTTCTAAATGATCTCACCTCAAACACTACCCCCAACCCCTGCCCAAATCCTTAGTTCCCTTGTTTACTCCCCACCTCCCCCCACTGAGAGAGAGAAAGAGAGAGAGAGAGAGGCACAGAGAGAGGAGAATCCCTAGATTTCTCGAACTATGAGGTCACTACCTGAGCCCAAATCAAGAGTAGGAGGCTTAACCAACTGAGCCACCCAGGCATCCAAATAGTTCCTTCTTTACTCTTAAGCATTCCCTATTCATTCAGCATTAAGTGTTCTGAGACTCTGATGTACAGGAAGCCACTGTAATATGGTTTGATGGGAGAGAGACATATACGTGAAGGGTTATAATGTGATATGAGGGCTATCACTGAGGTACATTCAGTGTGAAATGTAAATCTAAGAGCTGGGTGCCAGGTCTTCAAGGGTGAGGGTTCAGATTTGAGAGAAGGGGATAAGTATGACGGGGAAAGGAAACAGCGTATGGAGAAAAACTAGAAGCTTGTAGACACACAAATGATAAGTATGTGTTCAGGGAATTCTTAGAAGATGAGGCCAAAGGGGAAAGGCAGGCCTGAATGGATGCCTGTGAAGGAGTTTAGAATTTAACCTGTAGACCAAAAGGGAAGTCACTGAAAATTTTTCAACAGAGGAGTGACATGATCTCTCTGTTCCCTACCTGTGTCTTTCCTTCAGCGACTCTTGTGACCTGTGTTTCCCTGTCATTACTGTTACTTTTACTAATAGGTTGTGGCCAAGTTAATTTATTTGGTTAGACTAAAATAGCTTTAGGTTGCAGTTTGGAACATTCTAAAACTCCAGAAATAGGCTCTTTCCCACCTTCCACCAAAACAGAATTCTGTACCATGGCTAGAAACTGTGACCCTAATCCCATCTTGTTACCTGACATATTAACAGACTGAAGATCGATCATCCTGTTCTTGTTGTTTAAAGAGGGAAAACAGAATGACTCTTCATTAAAAAACCAAAATAATGCATAACCTTATACTAATGTAAGAAAATGAGGGTGGACTACCCATGAAAGCAGCTGAATTTGTACACTTGAGACTTTCTTACTATTTTGTGTTTAACTTCTGTGAGGCTTTTCATGTTGTGTGTCTGGAATATGAGTGGGCAGGACACTTGAAATCAGGAGAGCTTCTGTCTCACAACCATGGCGCTCCTGGCGATCACTCTCTCCATTTTGGACCCATTGCAGTGCGTCCACAGTCGTTTGATTGTTTGTGCGCAGGTTCGCAGTCTTACAATAAATCATTCTTTGGAATTTTACAAAGATGTCATTCTTGGCACCTAAGCTGAAAATCGTTTGTGCCCACCACATCAGTTTCCCTTTATGAATACTGTTTAATTAGAAAATAGTTTATGAACAGTGTCTCATTTTTAAAATGTAATTTGCAGTAGCAGATAGCAGATGTGCGTGTTACCTGGCTGTCTCAAGCCTTTATGCTTACTCACTCGCACAGACCCTTTAGTGGAGGCAGCTGCAGAAAGTGTGGGAGGCAAGCAGGCGGCTGCCTGGGGAAACCCAGGCCTCATTTGATTCATTGCTGCCACCTGCTGGGGCCTGGCTGCTGGAATGGGAAGGCTTCACTGGTAAGAGAGCTAAGTCATCCAGGGCCATATAAGGAGCCATGTATATAGTTCAGTGCTGACAACCTACCCCTGAATGAAAGGGTCTTATAAACAGTAGAACATTATACCAGTCAGTGTAAGGTGGGGTTCGATTATGTTGGTTAACACACAGCCTCCAGCAGTTGTGAGGCTCAGAGAACTGAGCAGCACTGGAGGACTCAGACCCTAAAGTGTTAGAGCTGGAAAAGTCCTTACTGCAGATAGTGCAGAGCTTTAATGTGCGTACACCAGTCTCCTAGAAGCCTGTGGAAATTCAGATTCCCAGGCCTGGCCCCAGAGATTGCAATTCACTAGGCCTAAGATGAGGCTTATTTAACAGGTTTCCCATGAAGTTCTGATGCGGGTGGCCCAGGACCATACTCAGGAAAGGCACTGCCTTAAACAGGATCTATGTAGGAGCCTCTCAACCATTTTTTAAATCAGCGCCTCAAAACTAATGTTTTGAAGCATATACACAAAACATTATTGGATTGGTTCTCCAGGGGGAAAAGAAACACTTTTAAATAATTAACTGTCCTCTCTATCTCCAAGAGGGAAGTACTATAATTTATGTTGGTCCTTTTATAATGGAGTGGTTTTTGGCCTTGGGTATTGGCATGTAAAGGTAGCATTTGGTATTACAGTTATCACAGCCATGAATTCCCTAAATATAGTAATCATTTGGTTAATGTGCATTAAATTTGCAGGGACCTAAAATAACATAAGACAGAGTTCTGCCCTACATCATTGCTCACCTCTGTCCTTTGGAGGAGCCAAGTACAAGAAAGCTGCAGGCCCGGGTGTTTAGCATGTCTTATTATCACTTCTTAGGCCTTACTTTGTCTTGGCAAGCTTGGCCAAGATAAAAACAATACTAATCACAAATAATAACTTTCCTTATTACAAAGGAGAAAAAATAAGTGGCCTAATAGCACATTTGAAAAGTCACCTTAGAACTGAGAATTCTGGATACTTGAATATTTCTTATTTTTTAATATATGCTACTGCTTCTGAAACACTGATTGCAATCCAAGAATAACCATATCCAACTGTGAACTGAGTGAGGCCACTGAACTCGAAGGAAGATTACACTCAGTATACTTGCGTCAGCTTAGTTAACATTGAGGCCAGTAACATTCTAGTGTATCTTCATCCAGACATCTCTCTCGCTTTTTTTAAGCTCTCAGGTTGTTGGCATTCTGGACTTCCAATCTCTCTAATGCAAGTGATTATATGATATATATATATATATATATATATATATATATATATATATAACTAAACACAGTTATCATGTATTGCATGAATAGAACCAGAAGGCAGTTTATTGAACCTCTTTATAGAGAAATTCTTGTTGAGCTTTCAAGATCACAATTTTTATTACTTGTGAATGTAGTTTGATATATGGTTTTATTTTAAATTTTTTTCTTGCCTTCATAATCTCATCTTGGGGATTTTTGTTTTTAGGGGTACCTAAAGGAAATCTTGAAAGAAATTGGTGTTCAGAATGTAAAAGGAACCCACAAAAACACATGGGAGCTGAAGCCAGAGTATAGACATTATCAAGGAGAAGAAAAGAGCGATTAAGAAGACTCAGCCAGCATGCTGACGGAACAACTGAAGGGTGATGTGCTGAGCAAACACCGTTGAGACTGAGATACTTGAGTTCCATCTGTTATAGGGGTAAAATGACTGGAACTTCAATTTCCCTACGTAAATTTTTTAAACAATTCTTGTAAAGTTACTTAGGTGTTTTTTTGATGAAAAGAATTATTTATAGGCTTGTATTGAACTAGATTATTCAGGAGCGGGTGTGGGGTTGGGGGGGTTAAGAAGGTTTTTCTTTTTAAATATTGACTTTTAAAATGTAAAATTAGGAAATGAGTTCTAAATGAGGACTCTCTGGCCTTGTCTTATCTCTGAGGAGCTGAGGTAATGCAAATCCAAAGTGAATGGCAAAGCAAGAAAAAAGTCAACTACAGAAAAGTCTTAAAAGGAATAAAAAACCAAAGTTCCTTTTTTTGAAATTGTCAAAAAAAAACACACAGGTGTCTTTGTTTATTTTATTTTATACAGATGATCATGTTTCATATTTACACCCACTATTAAGAGAAGAGAGCATTTATGTTTGTACCTAAGATAGCAATTTGCACCGCTAGCTTGCTTATTTCACCCTAGTGTTAGTGACGTAAGAAATGCAAAAAAAACAACAACAACTGGCCAATGGGTATTATTTCTTTTATTTGCTTTTAAAAGAATTAGAAATTAAATATTTTTCCAACAATCAAGATATGTCTTCCCCCATCCAGATTATAAGCTTCTCAGAAACTGACTTTGCCCTAGAATTTTGCCTCACACCCAGCAGGCAGGTGTTGACAGTCCTGCAAATGGTGTAGGGGTGAGGTTGGTGTGTGTTAGGCAGTCACAAAAACAAACACACCCACACACAAGACCACCAAAACAAAAGAAGCTTCAACAAATTAAAAACAAGAAAAAGTTGCTTTTGTTCATTTTGTCAGCTGCATCTGTATGTTTGCAACCAAGAAGTAGCAAATGCCAACTATTTAAGAAAATGTTACATACTTCAAGCAAATCAAGAAAAAAACCTATCCATGGAGATGAGTATTTTTCTGTATTATTTTATTTTTAGCAAGAGAGCACCAGCATGCTGATGTTGAGTACTACTGCACTGAGAAAATGTTTATCTTTGCATTCCCACTGTCAAATAGAATTCTGACGAGGGAGGGTGGTCCCGTTCCATACCCCACCTCCAGTTGTCTGATCCTACTTGTCCATCCTACTTTGTTCTGCTGCAGGAACCAAGTAGGTCTCCGTTACCTTCCCATTTCTGATTACTTGAGACCCAGCGTCAGCAAGCAGATGGATAATGGTGTGACAAATCTGTATAGCGCTGAGAATTCTGGATACAGGTCATGTGCTTGGTTCATAGTATCTGTCTTCCCCCAAACCTTGTCTTTATTGCATGTTTGGTCTGCCCTGAAACAGACCTGTGTTTCCTCTACCTCTGTCTTTTGTTTTTATGGTGATGCTGTCTGCCACATTGAACTTGTAGCTGCCAGTAGAGCTTCCAGGGCCGAGCTGTGTCTCATCTGAAGCTATGCTCTGGTATTTCTGCAAACCTGGTTTCCTCAGCTTATTTAGTTAACTTTTACCTCATCACATCTGTCTGTATCTGCTTGAGTCTCTTAAACACTTGTCATCTGTTCAGTGGCATAGCTAATCAAGTCAGCAGACTGGTACCATTCGTGATTAGTTTTTTGAAATTGCTGTAATACTAAAATACGGCTTTATTTTTTTATTTCAGGACTCTCTTGCTCTATAAACATGCTTTTGATAGCCAGAAATCAGGAAGTAGGAATCCTAAGCACTTATAACCACTGTGAGATTGAGAGAGAGGAAGGCTAATAAAAGATGTATATACATCTGATAAGATACCACATCATAAGAGCATAAGGGGTGCCTGGGTGGCTCAGTTGGTTAAGCATCTCACTTCAGCTCAGGTCATATTCTCATGGTTCATGGGTTCAGGCCCTGTATCAGGCTCTGTGCAGATAGCTCGGAGCCTGGAGCCTGCTTCGGATTCTGTGTCTCCCTCTCTCTCTCTGCCCCTCCCCTGCCCGCACTCTGTCTCTCTCTCTCTCCCAAAAATAAACAAACAACAACAACAACAACAACAAAAAAAACAAACAAACAGGAAGGCCGTGTTTAATAGATGACTTAGTTAAACTCAGCTAGTACAACACTTAAGGGATATTTTAACTGACAAAATGTAATAAGTATATTTTGGTTGCTGGGCATTGGAAAGATTTGAAATTACATGTTGCCACAGTAACTTCTAAGGAATAGATCTTAAAAAAGAAAACCTTTTTTGCTCTGTTGTATCATAAGCACCCCTAAAAGAGTTTAGCAGAGTTGGAGTTGTTCCTAATGGCCTGTGAACAAATTTTCCTTGAAGCTTCTTTTCATCGTCATTGGAACTTATCAGTGAAATAAGAGTAAACATCATGCCCTTACGTCCCTGGCAGTGTGTTAAGTACCTAAAATACCTCATTTAATCCTCAGAAATAGTTCTGAGATGTAGATAATGTCCATTTTATAGAACCATTTCCTGCCCAACACACTGTGATGACTCCTGATCCCTCTTTTGGGGGAATTCTGCCCTTGGGGCAAAGTGAATACCAGAGTGTACTTTTCCATAAACCTTCCCCACACATACAATCTCCCTAGAAATTGGTACAGACTCCAGAAAAAGCCGTGAGAGGGAGTTTGCCTTTGGCATCCCTACTTTAATACTAACACCCAAACTTCCCTACTGACAAGATCAAAACTGAACTCCCTCCTTTAAATATTTTTTAATTTATTTATTTTGAGAGAATGCAGAGAGGAGAGACAGAATCCCAAGCAGGCTCTATGCCATCAGCACAGAGCCCATGTGGGGCTCAAACTCAAAAACCATGAGATCATGACCTGAGCTGAGATCAAGAGTTTGATGCTTAACAACTGAGCCACCCAGGCACCCCTGAAATCCTTCCTTTAAAGTCAAGATCCTCTTGCTAAAATTTTATTCCCTGCTGCACTTTCAGTACCCAGGTAGGGGGCGCAGCTTTAGAGTGGACTCTCTTAGACCGCAGGAGTTAAGGGCCCCTGTGGAATGTGACAGGAGGCTGGGGCACCGGGCTGAAGGGGCACCGCCTTATGTTCGACTCCACTTGCTGCGCACTCACCTCTCGCCCCAGCACACTGGCCATTTTCCCTGGCATTGGTGTAAGAGTCCAGGAGATGACAAGCTGGTCTTCTTTTTGACTTAGTTTTCTTTCTGACATGAGTACAGAGCAGGTTCCTGAGCCTAGTATTTTCATAACGTGTAAGAGGAGGAATCAGAGATTGCTTTTTAATCTTCCTTTTCTTCACATACTCCTGTCGTTTCTTCTTCCTACTTCCTTGTCTTTGAGCAAGTACCAGCACCCATAGTACAATAGTTTGATGTCAGTCTGCCAGACAGCAGTATAATCCTTTTATAGTTTATTATAAGAAAATTAACAGCTTTTATTGGACTTTGTTAGAAATCTAAATTAAAAAGGACATAGATTCTGTCACATCATTTAGTCTTAAATTTTAGAGTTTTAAAGAAATGATTTAGAGTGTACTCTAATTTTCAGTGTTGAAATTTATATTTAAAAATCTTAAGATACGAGGCTTTTATGTTTTGTGGAGATGTAAGTACACCAAAAGAACATGTTGCTGGGCTGAACACTTCACTGTGGTGTGGTCATGGAGCACGGCGGCTGTTCACTGGCAGGTGTTTACTGACCATGATTATATCCCAGGCACAGTAGATACTAAAGTGCTAGACATAAGAGGCGTTCACAGTCTAGTGGGAAATAGAGATTGTAGACGGATACAACAGCTGTGGGTAGAGAAGTGTGAACGAAGTGTTGCAATCGATCAGAATATTCCAGTTAATTCATTGTTGCCATTTATGTGCTACATGGATTTCCAGGTTTTAAAGCGTTTGAATGCAGTAATATATACTTAATTTTAAAACTGCTTTGAATGTAATTTAACCATTGAAAATTCCTAAAACACAAGAGGATTTCTACAATACCTAAGGATCATTATTATGAACACATACGGCGGATGTCTGTAACACATCGATCTTGTTAATAGAATGTTAAATTGAAGGGTTTGCTGGGCTAGTCCTTGTGACATTTAAGCCTTATTTCTGATTGCCATTCTAGTTTCTCTCCTTGAACAAAAGCCTGGGAAGCACTTGAGCCATTCATTCATTCATTCATTCATTCATTCATTCAGTGAAAACCCCACTAAATGTCAACTACGTGCCAGGCACCAGGAGCAAAGGTGGTGGCTGTAATAATGTGCCTTACATGCCAGTCGTTCTCTGCCTATGTTAGTAAAGAAGCAGGAAGGATAAAAGCTTTTGTTTACGGCACCCTTCTATGTGCCAGGCACTGTGCTAAGCATTTGATTCATCACTCATTTAATCCTCACAGCAACCCTAAAACATGGGTTCTCTTTTTGCCCTTGTTTTATAGATGTGGAATGTCAGGCACCGAGAGGTTGAAGAACCTAACCAAGGTCATAGAGTAGACAGAGGCAGAGCCAGGTTCAGATTCCAGAATAGCACTGGGCAGGTAGGCTCTTAGTTACGATTATGTACATTAAGTGTGCTTTTATGGGTGCTATGCTCTTGATTGCCCACAGCTGTAATTCACCAGCCCAGAGTCTCCCATTTGGTTTTTTGTTTGTATTATTGTTACTAATACTAATAGTTAATACTATTGTAATTGACATACTACTCTTCGGTGTCTGACTTTTCACTAATGGGTCGCAAAGTCTCAAGAGTTCTCTTTCCTGAATCAAAAAGAGTTAATTCTGTCTGAGTTTTTTTTCCTTTAGAGATTTAGTTTTCAATTTTTTTGAGGTTCTGGAGTTGCTTGTGGAATGATGTTCCTTTTTTTGGCTGTAGATTCAGATGAGGTATTTCCCAGGAATGACTACAGATGGCCAGTGTACTTCATTTACTTACATCCTAGACCACCCGGTGAATGTTCAGTTCCAGGCTTATGAGAAAGTTGGTGATCTGGCTGGTCACAGTTGAGGGTCTCTGTCATGGCCTGGAAAGCACAAAAGAGGTCCGTCAGCTTGGGACTGCCAAGTAACAGGGATGCAGAGCTGAACAAATATGAACAGGTCCTTGCTTTCAGAAGCTCACAGTATTAAAGAGGACTTGGAAACAGACGGCAAAATAGTGCATTAAGTGCAGCAGTAGAAAATACGTGGCAGAATGTTTTCAGAGCTACGTGGATCCAAAGCAGGTCACTGAGAGCAAGTTGTTTGCTTTTTGTGCCCTTGTTTTCTCATCTGTGAAATAGATATGAAAAGAATATCTACACAACCCAAACAAACCAAAATTTAGATGCTCAGAAGTGGCAGCACAAAAGAAAAGGTCTCTCCTGACATGCATCGTGGCAGTCTGAACACCCCCAGAAAATTGTGCCAAAGAGTTGAAAAACAAATACACAATAAAAGTAAACACATGTGCACACACACAGACACACACAAACACACAGACACACAGCAAACTTCAGGTAACTATTTTGGATTGCAAACGAGGATAAATTTAATGTTCAAACAATCTGATAAAATAACCATTTGGGAAAAAAAAAAAAAGAAAAGAATATCTACCTCAGAATTGTGGTGAAACTTATATGAGTCAATATGTCAGCACTTTATTTCCCACATTCTTGGTTACACTGGAGAGCACAAAAGAATTGCTGGTTCTTTCCATTGCACAGCTGAGTTTGTGCCTTTCTGCTGTTGCGGTATGGAGTTAAGGAACATAACTATATTTTTTAAAAGTCAGTATGTGTAGGGGCGCCTGAGTGGTTCAGTCGGTTGAGTGTCCGATTTCGGCTCAGGTCATGATCTTACAGTTCGTGGGTTCAAGCCCCGCATCGGGCTCTGTGCTGACTGCTAGCTCAGAGCCTGGAGCCTGCTTCAGATTCTGTGTCTCTTTCTCTCTCTGCCCCTCCCCTGTTCATGCTCTGTCTCTCTCTGTCTCTCAAAAATAAATAAATGTAAAAAGAAGAAAAAGATTTTTTTTAAAAAGTCAATATGTGTAAAGCACTTAAAACACTACATGATATGTAGGAAGTACTTTATCATATATTAAAGAGGTAAAATATGAAACATAGCACAGAGAATGAAATGATTAATTACATCCTTGGGGAGTCAGGAAAGCCTTCCTAGAGCAGTTTCTGAAGTGCATTTTGAAGGGGTCTAGGAGTTCAGTAAGACTCGCAGCCTTACTTCACAAGGTGATCGGAGTGAGAACCCACACACACCCGCAGGGTGCTAACAGATACAGCTTGGTAGTAAAGGAGTGGGGCTCAACACCTTGAGTCCAGTCTTGGTCTGATAGAAGACTCTGGAGGTCAGGTAATCTCTCCCTGGGACTGGGTGGAATGGATGAGCAGCTAGGCAGGACTAGCCTGCTTCAGTTGTACACACACACATTTAAAATGGTGCAGACAACCCAGTTGCCTCCCTATTTGCAGCATGCTTTTCCACTTTGGCTCATCCCTGAACACATTTCTTTAATTTAGTTCTATTGAAGTGACAGTTGAAACCAACCATAATGAATTATATGTTAGAGGTTTGAGATCTCAATCCGTTATCTTTCCACCACTGCAATAAAGATAAATAGGCAGCAGGAGCTAAATAAATAGGGTCAAATGATTCACTTTAGTAATGGAGGCCTAGTAACTCCCAGCTGTACTAGAAGACCTAGCTAAGAGCTGAGGCTAAAAAGAAAGTCCCTTAACCTTTTCCTCTGTTGGCAGTGACTGGATGGGCACTGGTGGGCAGTTGACCCGCCTTAGCATTTGCAGAGGAAAATCTGGAGCAGCTGGAAGAAGACATCCAAATGGCCAGCAGGTACAAGAAAAAGATACTAAACATCACTAATCGTCAGGGAAATGCAAATCAAAACCACAGTGAGATACCACCTCACACCCATTAGAATGGCTAAGATCAAGAAGATAAGAGATAAAAGGCGTTGGCAAGGATATGGAGAAAAGGGGACCCTTGTACACTATTCATGGAAATGTAATTGTTTCAGTCAGTATGGCAGACAGTATGGAGTTTTCTCAAAAAATTAAAAATCGGGGCAGCTGGCTCGCCTAGTGGAGCATGTGACTTGATCTCAGGGTCATGAGTTCAAGCTCCTGTTGGGCATGGAGCCTACTTTAAAAAATAAATTAAAAAACACCATGCCAAAAAACATAAAAACAGATCTACCGTATGATCTAACAATTCCCCTTTTGGGTATATACTCAGAGGAAATGAAAACAGGATTTCAAAGAGGTATATGCATGGTTACGTTATTGCAGCATTATTTACAATAGCTAAGACATGGAAACATCCTGAGTACCATCAACAGATGAATGGGTAAAGAGATGTGATCTGTATATGAAATGTATTTTCAGGAATATTATTGAGCCATGAGAAGGAAAAGAATCCTGCTGCTTGCAACAACATATATGGACCTTGAAGTCATTATGCTAAGTGAGATAAGTCAGTGAGAAAAATACAATAGTCTTAAATGTGGAATTCACTTTTATGTGGAATCAAAAATGTCAAATTCATAAAAGCAGAGAGCAAAATGGTGATCACCAGAGGCTGGGGGAAGTGAGGGCTAGAAGAGCTGTTGTTTAAGGGTACAAACTTAAAAGTAGTAGTAAGTAAGTCCTAGAGACTCAATGCATAGTGTAGTGAATATAGACAACAGTATAGTAATCATAAAATTTGCTAAGACACTAAACCTTAATTATTCCAGCCACAAAAATGATGCAGTAAAGGTGCTAACTGATGCTGCATTGACAGTCATCTCACAATATATTAATTTATCAGATCAATATGTTGAATGCCTTAAATTAACATTTAGATGTCAAATATGTTACCGTTAAAAGAATAATAAAATTATTTACCAAATGTGGATCTCCAAAGAGACACCGGTGTAGCCTGAAACTACTTCAGAAATAATGATTTCTAATCACTGATGTTGAAAGGGAGCCTTTAAACATCGTACTGAAGAAAAACTTTTTATAAAACTCATATAATGGACTTGTATCCAGACCATACAAAGATCTCTCAAATTTCAGTAACAGCACAACAAGCCAATTTAAAAATGGGCAGCGAGTACACATATACCTCACCAAGAAGATACGGATGGTCAGATAAGCACACGGAGAGCTACTCCACATCACTGGTTGAAGGAAGTGAAATTAAAGCCACAATAGGATAATGTTATATGCCTACTAGAGTGGCTAAAATTTCAGCAGGCTGACAGTTCCAAGTGCTGGAAGAGCATGCAGAACAACCTAAACTCTCACGTTGCTCATCAGAGTGCAATGTTAAAAACAGTTGGGCAGCATTTCATAAACTGAATATGCCACCATACAACATAGTCCCCACTCATAGGTATTTACCCAAGAGAAATAAAAATAACACGTGCACACAAAAACCTGTACACAAATGTTTATAGCAGCTTTAATCCTAATTGCCGAAAACTAGAAACCACCCACATGTCCACCAGCTGTGACCCCATAAAACTATGGTGTGGTCTCGCGCTAGAATACTACTCAGCAATGTAAATGAAAGGACCTACTGATACAGTCACTTGGATGAATCGCCTGTGCATTGTGCCAGGTGAAAGAAGCCAGACTCTTAGAGCTACGTACTGTGTGCTTCCATCTGTAGGACATTTCAGAAACGGCAACACTATAGGGGTAAATACACAGGTCACTATTTGCCTGGGGTTGAGGGTGCATAGAGGGGCTGACTACAGACACCAGGGAACATTTTGGGTGATAGCCATCCTGAGCTGGTGGTGGTTACAGGACTGCGTGTGTGTTAAAAATCAACCTGCACTTTCATTTTTGTTTGTTTATTGAGAGGGAAAGGGGAGAAAGAATCCCACGCAGGCTCCGTGCTGTCAGCATGGAACCCCACACAGGGCTCCAGCCCATGAAACATGAGATTGTGACCTGAGCCAAAGCTAAGAACCACTCAGCCGACTGAGCCACCCAGGCACCCCAATCCACACATTTAAAAAGGTGACCTCTGCATATAAAGTATACATCAGTAAATCTAGCTTAAAAAATTAAATAGAATGAACACTGGAAACAAATGTCCAACAGGGGAAGGTTGAATAAACTATGACTCATCTGTATTATGGAATGTTTGCAACAATTAAGTTAGATAGATGAATATATTGACTGGAAAGGGTTCATGAAGTATAAAAAGCAAGTTTCAAAACTTAATAGTAAGGTCCTATTAATAAAAACAAAATATGTATTTCTACATGAGCACATGCATCTATAAACACACAGGAAAACATCAGGAAACATACCAGTCTGTTAACAGTGCTGCCTCTGGGGAGACTAGGATAGGGAGATAAGGCAAGCGGGATTTCTCTTTATGTGTATATTTTTACAATGATGGTATGTTCATGATTTGAATGTTTCTATATAATAATATATAATATAATTTATATATACTTAATATAACCTGTGTGTGTGTGTGTGTGTGTGTGTGTGTGTGTATGTATGTATAAAATCAAGCCCAAAGGGAGAGCGTGCCTTTTATGAAGTAAACAAATGTAAGCCCACTCCAAAGATACATAATGCTCCACTTCTACCCCCTGAGTATTAGGGTTAAAAAATACCTTCTTCAGGGGCGCCTGGGTGGCTCAGTTGGTTAAGCGGCCGACTTCGGCTCAGGTCGTGATCTCACGGTTTGTGGGTTCGAGCCGAGCCCCACATTGGGCTCTATGCTGACAGCTCGGAGCCTGGAGCCTGCTTCGGGTTCTGTGTCTCCCTCTCTCTTCTCTCTTTGCCCTCCCCTGCTCACGGTCTGTCACGCTGTCTCTCAAAAATAAATGAAAGTTAAAAAAAAAATTTTGTTTGTTTGTTTGTTTGTTTGTTTTTGGGAGACAGAGACTGCGCGAGCAGGGGAGGGTCAGAGAGAGAGGGAGATACAGAATCCGAAGACAGGCTCCAGGCTCTGAGCTAGCTGTCAGCACAGAGCCCGACGCGGGGCTCGAACCCATGAACCGTGAGATCATGACCTGGGCCAAAGCCAGACATTTAACCGACTGAGCCACCCAGGTGCCCCAAAAAAGCCCCAAAAATTTTTAAAAGAAAATACTTCTTCAGTCCTGCCGTCAAGGAAGACCCTTTCCCTAGAGCACTCAGTGTGGAAGAGGATACACTGCGCCTCATCAGACCTTACTGCATTTCACTCCTGCATCCAAAGCCACTACTCTAGGTGCTGGGGTCAGGGGTCCAGGGGAGACTCAGCCTTCCTGCATCGTACAGCCCAGGGGTCTGCAGGTAGCTCCAGTCCGGGAAGGTTGGAAGCTGACCGGGGCCCGTTGACAGTGTTAGAGGTCTGCTGTGTTACTATGACATTCTCCAGGCGTTAACAAAGGTAAATTCCATCTCCAAAAGAGAAGAAAGTGCCTGGTGTGTACAGTCCTGGAGGCCTTGAATTAAATCCAGTGGGAGAGGGTCCTCAAAAAGCCAACAATGGACTGAGTCATTTATACACCCACAGTAAATTCAGGAAGAATGAGTGTCACTGGGGGATGAGTAAACCATCACTTCTTTGATTTGCTGAATGTTTGAGAAAACAAGTTTGAGCAATGATTTCCTACTGTAGTAGGGGAGGTAAGAAATCTACTGTTTTTGAAGCAGAGAAAACCAAGATGAGTTTGTAACCGCGTGATAGCATAACTGTGGAAGAGCTGAGGCTAGAACTCAAGTCAGCTTGAGCTCAAGCTTCTGCTAATGTTGCTAGCCCCATGACACCCCTCATGCCCTTGGATGAGGAGTCTTCTTCCTCACGGAGCCAAGGATCAGAGAAGAGGGTGAGTGTGTCTTTCCCTTGCTGTGTGCTCTGCCAGGCGTGGGCCAGCCTTGCATTGAACTCAGGCAAATGGACCTTTTCAGTTGTAGCTTCTGGAGGTAGTGCATCCTTATTACTCATCAAGTTTTAACATCCCCTTATAAAATAAAACTCTTGATCACCTTCAGCCAGCATTGTCAAGTGAAACCTTAAGGGTGTCAGTCATCTCAGATCACATTCTGTTAACCACCTACAGAAAGACTCATCTGTAAGCCCACAGACCTTAGCCTGCAAGCTTAGTACATTGAAATGAAAACATCTCTGTATGAGGTCTCCAGTTGCATGGCTCAACTGAGAAAGGGCAGAAAAGAAAAAAAACAGGATTATTTTAAATAAGTTTTTGAAAAAAACCCTTCAGTTGGGCCCAGCTAGTTGATTTCCTCATGAAAAAATTTAGTATGTCTATCCCACAGGGGCATTGCATGTGTTGGAACTGGGTTTGGTATTCTCCAGCGTACCTGATGCATACTTTTGCCAGGTCTTTTTAGGTAGTTGCTTGTAACCAGTAATCCAGGCTGGAGAAATTTGTGGTTTAGTGGAAGTGGCAGCAGAAAAGAATGAACTCTAACATCCTGTCTGGTTTTAAGATTATATAATATATAACATACATTATATATGTTTACATATGTGTGTGTGTGTGTGTGTGTGTGTGTGTGTATTTTTTTTTTTTTAAGATTCTATAAAATGTAATACAAGCCGGGGGCCTGACCAGGCTTGCTCCCAAGACCGGAGAGGGGTTTGCTTCACTGTTCTCACTTAGAGCTTCTGCACCTGGCACAGACCCAGGTACAACACACTCACACACGATTTGTCCACAGAAGCCTCCCGCTGTGGACAGGCTGGCAGCCCAGACAGGCATGTGTGCTCTTCGGAAAGACCATTCAGTACTTGGCTTCCCAGCATCACCTGCTCCCTGCTGCAGGCCCACTTGCTTCTGTATACACTCTTGCCTGCACCCAGAAGTACTTGTCTATCACCCAGTTCTCATTCAGCCCCATCCTACCAAGGACTCTTCCAGTTGTAAGAAGGAGAAAGCCACTTAAGTCTGCTTAAAAGCAGAAAAGACAGCCCTCCCAGGGATGGGCCTTTCTTCCCTTCCTCTGTGGGAGATCCTTACTGTTGGCCTGCCTCTGCACATCTGCTTCAACCTGTCCTCTGCAGATCAGCTTCCCTGGTTACACAAGGTCATGTTCCCCTGGAACTTCAGCATGCACTTTGCTTTGCCTTGACCCACTGCCAGCTCTGGCTTCAATTCGACATGACTTTTCACCTCAGCTCGTTATAGCTGGCTGACTCTAATGCTGGGTCCCATTTCCAGATTTCCCAGAAGAATCTGATGGCTGCCTATTTTGGTCAGGTGTCTATCTGATCAGTGGGGAGAAGCATGAAGGGCCACAGAGCCCCCTCCAATGGCAGCCATAGTTGCAGGGACAGGAGGGTTCCAGTGCAAGGGCTTATGTGTAGGTGAGCACTCCAGAAAGCAACCACAATATTCTCCAACTGAGTCAGTTACTCAGGAATGCACATCTGGGAATATAAGAATTCTGAGGTCTTGGGGCACCTGGATGGCTCAGTCTGTTAAACATCCAACTCTTGATTTTGGCTCGGGTCGTGATCTCATGGTTTGGTGGTTCGTGAAATCGAGCCCCATGTCAGGTTCCAGGGTGACAGCACGGAGCCTGCTTGGGATTCTCTCCCTCACTCTCTGAATCTCCCCCACTTGTGCGCATGTTCTCGCTCACTCTCAAAATAAATAAACTTTAAAAAAGAATCCTGAGGTCATTGTTTCATTGTTATTTCTGTAAGATTCTGGGCCCTGAGTTCCACAACAAAAGAAATAGAGCACTGGGGGAAAAGCTCCACCAGGGAATTGAAAGGTAATGGTGAAAATTAGGAAGAAAAGGCCCTTCAAGTTCTAAAATTCCTAAGATTCACATGTAAAGATAGAAAACTCAACCTATAGAAGAAACAATGTGTATAACGCTTACACGCAAACCCGGCTGTAAAGAGGACCCATCTACTAAGTGCATAATAAGAGGGAAGAACCAACATTGCAGTGGGAGCAGCATGATCTACATTTTATACATATAACATCAGCAACAATTTAGGAAGATTTGATCTCCAGTTCTGAGAAAGTTGACGTGATGCGTGTACCTCCACATTGCTAGTGAGCACTGAAAAGACACCCACAACATCTCCAAGAATTCAACAGCAATTTCTGTCCCCATTCTACAGACAGAAACAAAGGCACAGAAAGGTAAGCTCCACACCAACAGGGCCTGATAGTGTCCGAGCTGGGGCCAGTGTGCACTCAACTGACAGTGCCACAACCTCTCTCCAGCTCCAGAATTCTCGAACCGACCTAGTCATCAAAACAAGGGGGAGTAGGGGAGTAAAAATGTGGATGACGACGCATTACCTCTGAGAACGGAAACATATCCCTTGGGGAGGGGGCCCTAGCTCTATATTTTTATAAAGCTCTACAGTTACTGCTGATGATCAACCAGGTCTGGAAATAATTGCACTCATCAAAAGTTTTGACTACAAAATTAATTAAAAGGATGGTGGTGTTTTCCTGGCCACAAACAGCTTGTAGGAAGGTTTCAGGCTTTCCTGAAGAAGCACAGTGGTATCTACCTATCACGCATCACACCCCACAGCCTACCCTGAGAACCTGAGAATGACTCCACACTTAGTGTGACCGGACACCTTGTGAGACCTCCCTGCTGTCACCTGAAGCCTGTTCCCAACGGGCGCCAGGAGGGTTAAGTGAGAAGCGTTTGTAAAGTGGCACAGTGCCTGCCACGTAGTATATGTTCAATAAACATTTATTGTTGAGAATGTTTCCAGAGCTGCTGTCACTGAATGGTAAACAGACCCTGCGGTTCACATCTTTCATTTCTAGCCATCTCACAGGAAATGGCCGAGAGCTATTAACAGGGATGAAAAGCTGAGGACATAGGAAAGCCAATATTGGGTAATGGCTATTGTTTTTGTCCAATAGTCCAAGTGGTAACTCCAGTTTGGGAAAAAACAAAGGTAAATATTGGCCGGCCTCTACAGCCCTTGAACCGCTTTAGACCTTGGTTCAGGTGCCCAAAGACCAGGTCTCCACCTACCCCCAGGGCCACCAGAGCTGGCAAGCAGTTGTGTCCACCCCATGCCTAGCCAGCCCTGGATCCTCACCTCCTGTCAGTTTTCCTGATTAGGTTCCTCCTTAGGGTGAGTGTCCTGATGTAGACAATGAGAGGAGGAAGCAAACACTTGTCGCCCCAGTGTGCATAAACTCACCCTTCAAAATAGCAGCTCAGTCACTTGGGATTTCAGGTCCCTTGGTTTCTTCTCTTCAGTGTCTACTCTGATTTCCTTGCCCTGCTTCATCTGGCTCCTACATCTGAGAAGATAAGAGTGCTAAGAATAGATGGAGAAAATGCCTCTTTATGGTCACTCCTTAGAAGGCAGACACTTTGGATCACACCTTTAAGGCCTACATGCTTCGGGGTACAGAGTGATGAGAAATAGAACAGTGTGTGACGCTCAGAGTTCCTGCTGGGTTTGTGCCTTAATGAGCTTCCATGACACACAGGAGATGTAGGCATCTTTGAGCCGTGAGCCCCTCGCATTGTTGGGTAAGAAGGAGTCTGGGCACGTTTTTGTTTTGGGGCAACACTTGCTTTCTCATAACTAGGGCCAGCTTGATAGGAGAGCGCACTTCAGGTCTCTTCAAATGATGAATCAACCTTATTTTGAAACAGCTATTCGCTGCCTTACAGCCTCAGATAAAATATAAAATGAGTGCACAACTCTCATTATCAAAGTGGAGACTACACCTACACACAGGATCTACTTTTGGGCTTGGAGAGGGTGGAAATGCCACAGCTCACGAAGCCTCCCTTGTCAAGTTAACTTAAATTGGGTTGAATAGCAGTGCTAGCATGCTGGCTGAAAACACCAGGACTGACCTCAGCTCATCTTGGTGAAAAATAGCATTATATGGTCGAAAGCAAGCAGTGGGGTCAGCCTGGGAGCCGTCTTCTTCAGCGTATTTACAAGGACCTGACAGAGGAGATTTAGAAGCTCTGTCAGTCAGACCCGCAGGAATGTCATCTAGTTCTGGCACCTGGCGCTGTCCCCTCACTTGGCTGCGGAGAGACTTGATAATTGATGAAGAAATAACTCCTTCCTTAGAGAGGGGGGGAAGGAGAAAGAGGAGGGAGGGAGAGATGTACTGAGCTGAGAAGCATATTACCTTAAGGCTTTTGACCACTTGCGTAAGGAAATTCTGAGATCTTGCAAAATTACTTTGGGCCCCATTGTCTACAATTTGAAAGAAATTAGAAGGACCTAAAGAAATCAGACTGTGGATGCAATTCAAATTAACAAGTACTGGAAACAACTCCTAATCGAGTTCCTTCCATTTATCATGTATAAACAATGTGAACCACACCCATTCTCAGACAGTCTGAGATCGCTTCAGATGTCCACGGCAGAGGCAGGGAGTTTGACTGGAAGGACCATAGACGTTGCGGCAGGAACACAGGTTCAAACGTCAGCTGTTTGGAAATAGCCGTTGTTTCTCTGCAATTTCATTTCTACTTCCTGGTGGAGGGTCGACCAAAGTGCCTGCCTGGCATTGTTTATTGTGAAGGTAAAACACTAGTTGATCACCTGTAAACTAGTATTCAAATGTTATTCTATTACTGTGGGCCCTTTAAGTTGCAAATGGCAGAACTGGCTGAAGCAAGAAATCGAATGATCTGCCCCATGGACCCTAAGACAAAGGAGAAAAGTGCAGTGGTATAATGATGTGCTTTATAGGCCCATCTCTTGAGCACTCATTCCACAGTGTTCTAATTTATTGAAAGCTTATCAATCAGGAACTAAGCTCATGCTCTGCAGAAGATCACATTCTGAGACTGACTCAGTACAAATGTTGAGCTTACGAAACCTACAGAACTAGTGATGCTCATGTCCTTTTTGTTGTCTCTCAAATGTCCAGGCTTTAGGAGCTCTGCCCACAGTGGTGTCACACCACTAACATGATCAAAGGGACCTGTGAGAGTTTTTCTTGCTGATGTTTTAAGTTTCCTTTTTTAAGCAATGTGCTAGAGTGGGGCGCCTGGGTGGCTCAGTCAATTAAGTGTCTGACTCTAGATTTCAGCTCAGGATGTGATCTTATGGTTCGCAGGTTCAAACTCTGCAGCAGGCTCTACACTGACAGTACAGAGCCTGCTTGGAATTCTCTCCCCCCGCCCCACCCCATCTCTTCCCTGATCGTGCATGTTCTCTCAACATAAACTTTAAAAAAAATTTTAAAAAGAAATGTGCTAGAGTAACAATTTATAGGAAATGTGAAAAATATGCACTAGTGGCACTACTAAAACTCCTAGACCCTTGGGAAGAATTTGTGTGGTTGAAACTGCTCTTGAAGTTCAGACTGCATGGCCTGGCTGGTCAGCAGGGGTGCCGGAGGTGGGGAGCTGGCAAGGGAGACCCCTTGCTGCTATGTGTGAAGACCACACGTCTGGCTTCTCCTGCCAAGTTAAAATTTGGGATCAGTGTTTGACTCTTCATCCGGCACAGTGCTTGGCACACGAGAGACATTTAATAACTATTTGTTAAGTGATAAATAACAAAGTTGAGAAGTAAGATGGAAACAGACAAGAAGTTCTGGAGATGTTCTGAAGAAAGAAAGAACCAGAGTTAGCAATGGGAATGAGGAATGAAGGAGAAGATCCAAAATGAAATGACGTAATGGTTTTGTATTTATTTACTATAGACTGATGTAGAAAAGCGTTGACACTTCCCATTTGGACTTGAGTGTAAACTGCAGTCAGGACACTAAACATGAAAATGTGGAACTAGACACTGGAGGACACAGAGATAGGAGTTGGGGGCACGGAGGTGACCATTCTTGGAACCCGGGGAGATGAGCCAAAGGAGTTAAGATTGAAAGTTTGGCAGTAAATCCAAACCGTGAGATACCATCAGTTAGGTGGATCATGATGACGATGATGATGATGATGATGATGATGATGTTTGCATGTAGAGCTGCAGGAAGCCTGGGCAGGGTAGAAATGGAGTGGAAACATCCCCCCACCTCCCTTCTGAAGCAGCCCCCTGGGATCTCTGCTCCTGCGTGCCAGTATGCCAGAAGTCTGCACAGGAGTTATGGGCACTGGTACCGCCTTCAGCCCCAGCACACTCCAGATGGGTTTCTGGGAAGAGCAGACTTTTGCCTCCCTGAATTCAGCTTGAGGAACGGGTCACCTCCATGCTCTGTTTCCTAGGTGAGGGGTCTTGAGAGTCTTGGGAAGGTTAAAATGTTTAAACCTAGTTGAGCTATTATCTGCATGCCCAGCAGCTCCTATCGAAGGTTAATTCTTCCCTGTGTTGAGGAAACCGAGGTCCTCTGGAGGGAGATGAGTCTTCCCTGGCTCTGCCCATCAGTCCCTGCACTGAAGGAATCCAGTCAGCGCTTGTGGACAGCCCAGGGCAGAGGAGCCAAGCAAGGCATTAGCTGTCACTGGCCATGATCCAGCATCAGATTGGACCCAGGGCTGGGACAAAGGCCCTTCCTCTCTCCGTCTCCTCCCTCCCTGCCCCTGTGTCTCTTTCTAGCTCCTGTCTCCAACTTCTACTTTTCCCCTACCTTAGTGTCCCTCCCCCGACCCTCCTGCAGATCGTGGCTCCTTCCCTAGCATCATCTTAGTCCCTGTGCTCAGCTGCATGGAGAAACTCCCCACGCAGACCTTCCCTTGACTGAAACATACTGAGATATGATTTTTTAAATTTGATTCCCAACCCAGACAATCAAGAATGTGTGTCCCTTATGGAAAATTGGAAAAGTATAGAAAACTGTATGAGTAGTTAAGACTCTTTGTAGAAATTAGCATTTGATCTCTGATTCTGAGCTTTGCTTCTTACTATGGCTGTGTGACCTGAGGCTAGTTACCCGCCCTCTCTAAGCCTGTCTGCCTAATAATTACATCTGCATCTATGTTTTAGCTTTGTCCCAGGATAAAATGGAATAATACTTGTAGCACACAGTAAGGCATAACAAATGATAGACATTGGTGTCAACTAAGTGGTCACTGTTATTGTGATTAGATGCTCAATGCATGAGAGCTCTGACTGTCGTCCATGGCCAGCCCAGCACCCCGCCCACGCCCCTCCACACACCACCCCAGAAGGTCTCTCTGGTAGTGCCGCTGAGCTGCCAGTGCTGGTCACAGTGCCTCTGGATTTGAGCAAGCTCCTAGTAGAAGGTGGACAGCTAGGGTTGGGTCCCACCAGACATACTGGTCCTGGGAATCCTTTATCATCTGCTCATCCTCACTAACCACTGTGCTTCACTGCCAGTGTGCCGATTCTTTCTGGTTTACCCACCAGCCCTCCCTGACCTTTTAACCTTGCCAGGTTGCTTCCTTGACTCCTGTCTTCACTCCCCAGAGAAGCTGATGACAAAAGTAAGAGGCCTCATGCATTTTACCTTACTAACTAGGGTTTTTTAAATTATATAGGTACATTTTGCAGCATGTATATATTCGTATGTTTAATAGACACATAATATATATGTTCTTCTGCAAATTGCCTCTTTTACTTAATACACAGTGGACATCTTTCTGTATTTGTTAATACAGCCCAGCCTCCTCTTCTTAACAGCTTCATAGGACTTATGATATGGATGTACCATAATTTTTATTTAAATGTTCCACTAATAACATACATTTAGGGTGTTCCCAGGCCTGGGTTTTGTTTTCTTCGGCTTTATAAATAGTGCTGCCCTGAGGAGCCTGGCCTATAGATCTCTGTGCTCTGTGCAACCGCACCTGGTTAGGGGGCACTGGCCTTGAGGGAGGGGCTGGCGTCTTTTATGAGTATCAGGCAGCAGAAGTCATGATGTGTCCAAGCCTGACTTCCATCCTGGTTCCATTCTTACTTCAGGATCTAGCATGCATATAGTGTGCAAATCTGCTGGGAAAGTCCATGAGGAGCCATGTTTCCATAACTACTAGGGATCACCAGCTCCTCCCACCCCCATGTACTCACCTTTGTTTCACACAGACATGCAGTGAACTTTCTCTCCCTTTACTGAATAGGTTTATTTCCACCGATTCAAGGTCAGATTTCTACTTTGTAAATTTTCTTCTCGGAGCTTAAATGTGGTCAGGATATTCCTGTTCCTAGCTGCCTATTCCTGTTTTTGTTTTGCTTCAGAATCTTGCTGTAGAATCAACTCCTGCATGAAGGAATCAGCCTCTCCTTATTTCAACCCACTCAGCTATGAACGCTCAACTCCTTAAAAAGATTATACCTAGATAGAGATATAAATATTGACATCAAAGCACCATGTCTGTGACTAACAGATCAACCAGCACAGAGGATTTAGGAGGAAAAGCAACAGTACCTATGCCGTGTCTACCTCCTGCTTCCCAGTCTCTTTTCATCTAGACCATGACTTTCTTCCACAGCTTTTTGTTTTCCTGGAGGTTTTTTGTTTGTTTGTTTGTTTGTTTTTAGTAATCTCTACACCCAACATGAGGCTTGAACTTACAACTCCAAAACCAAGACTCATACGCTCTACTGACTGACCCAGCCAGGTGCCCCACCTGGAGTTTAAATGTACCTTTTTTTCTTCCTTTCTGTATCTTTATCTAGTCACACATTTATTTATATATTTTTCTAGGCATGCATATATTTGCTGGCTGTACATACACTCAAGTTTCTCAAGTTCTCAATACTAGCAATTCCATAGAGTTCCTCTTTCCCCTCCGGAACCTTCAGTGATCTTTCTTTAAAATGGATTATAGGTCTCTGTCATTCTGGGGGTTCTCTTACTACTCTTTTTTTGTTTGTTTTCTCCCTCATCTGTGAGGATTACATCCTCAAAATAGCTTCCTAAGAAAAGATATATAGGAAGTAAGAGTTCTCCATCTGAAATGCCTGAGAATGTCTTTTCTCTACCTCATACTTTCACTGATAATTTGGCTGGTTATAGAATTCCAGGTTGAAATCATTTTCTTCAGAAATACTGAGGCATTGAGCCATTCTGTTTTAGCATCCAGTATTTCTGGAGAAGGCTGCACCTCCCTCCTTGTGGGTGAAGTGTTACGAGGCAGTGTGTGTAGTGATTAAGGGACCAGGCTCTGCCAGTAGGCTGCCCGAGTTTCCACCCTGGCTCTATTACTGTTTGCTGGCTCTGTGACTTCAGTTTCCTTGTCTGTGAAGTAGGAATGATAATAGCACCTACTCATAGGGCTGTTGTTAACGATTCAGTGATTTAATGGAATAGTGCTTTGAAGAATTCTTGGTACTTAGTGTATAGTTCCTGGGACTAATATTAATATTTTTCTTTAGTGGGTTTTTAAATTTTTCTTTATCTTCAGTGTTCTGAAATTTTACTGAATGTAACCCATGCTAGGACACATTGTCTCTTCTGATTATGTAATAATGAAATACCTGAGGTGTCCTAGTATGGGATTTTTTACATTTACTAGGCTCAACACTCAATATCACATTTAGTTTGAAGACATCCCTTCATCTCAGGGAAATTATTTATTATATTTCTTTCATAATTTCCTCTCCTCCATTTTCTCTGCTCTCTCTCTTTTGAGCTACTGTCAATCAGAGATTGGTTCCTAGACTGATTCTTTAAGTGTCTAATCTTTTCAATTTTTTATTTTGTCGTATAATAAAATTTGTTCTGAAAAATATCCCCATTTTTATTTTCCAATCCTTCAATTAATAAGGTTTTTTTCATTAAAATTGTTCCATCTCCAAGAGCTCTGTTTATTTTTTGTTAATTTCATGGTATCCTTTATAGATGCTCTGCCTTTGCAAATTTCTCTGAGGATACTAATTACAGAGTATTGTTTGTTTTTGTTCTTTTCTGTCCCCTGAATGATTTCTGTTTTCTGTTTGTTGTGAATGATCTCTTTCTCTTTTGTGCTGCAGGCTTTCTTGATGATTCTTGCCTATTTGTTCACATTTTTTAAATAAGGGAATTGGATGTTTGATTAGGAGCTTTATGTGTGGGCAGGACGTGTGAACTAACAGACTTTGCTTTGTGGTGAGCAGGTGGGAACCTGGCCATGGTTCTGGGGATCCTGAAATGCCAGCATGTGGAGGACCTAAATTGGGACATCACATATTCTCACTGCCCGAATTTTTCCCAGAGTTTATTCAGTTTTTTGAGAAAAATCCTATGTAATGTCATGTTTGGATTTAGATAGACAGATAGCATCACAACTGCCCAGGAAGATATATATAATTATCTTCATATTCCAGATAAATATAATTTTCTTCATATTCAAAAGATAATATAATTATATTTATGTTCCATATAATTATATTCATATTCATATCCTCAATTCCAAATTGAGCCTTAGAGAGATTAAATATGGCGCCCAGGGTCACATAGCCGATAAGGAGACAGGATAATTTAAATTCAAGTATCTCTAACTCCAAAAGCCATATGTTCCTAACAACTAAGATAAACTGTCCTTGAAGGGGTACCAAGGTGGATGGTTTTGGTGGAACTTGGCTTACCTCCATCCCCCACAGAAGGATCTTTGATACTAGTCTTTTATTTTTTTTACTTAAAAAAATGTTTTTGGGGGGGCACGTGGGTGGTTCAGTCGGTTAAGCTTCTAACTTCAGCTCATGTCGTGATATAGTGGTTTGTGGGTTCGAGCCCGGCATCAGGCTCTGTGCTAACAGCTTAGAGTCTGGAGCCTCCTTTGGATTCAGTGTCTTCTTCTCTCTGCCTCTCCCCTGCCCATGCTCTGTCTCTCTCAAAAATAAATAAACAGTAAAAAGAGGATATGAAGCAGACTCTGCACTGTCAGTGCAGTGCCTGATGCGGGGCTCAAATTCACTAATGGGGAGATCATGACCTGAACCAAAGTTGGATGCTTAATTGACTGAGCCACCCCCACCCCTAATTTTTTTTTATTAGGGAAACTCTACCCCCAACATGGGGCTCGAACTCACAACCTCCAGATGAAGAGTCTCATGCTCCATTGACTAAGCCCACCAGGTGCCCCTGTATACAAGTTGTGGAGACCTAATGTTGAGAAGAGAAAAGAAACAGAAGAAAAAACAACCAGATTCCCTGGAATCTTTCTTGACACAAAGAAAACCTCTTGGCTTGGATTACCCTTCCAAGTCCTTTCCCATGAAAGGTCATTGCAAACGGCACTGCACACAGGTAGGCTCTGAAGCCAAGGGAAACTGTTGGAACTGTTGCAGCATCCATACTGTGTGGGGATCAATGACATAGCTATTGGATGCCTGGGCACTGCCTCTGCTATTGACAGAAGTGGAGGCTCTCTTCTGAGTGGGAGTCATTCTCCTATTAACTTCTTTTAAAATTTTTTTCATTTTTGAGGGAGAGAGGGAGTGTAAGTGGGGTAGGGGCAGAGAGAGAGGGAGACAGAATCCGAAGCAGGCTTCAGGCTCTGAGCTGTCAGCACAGAGCCTGACACGGGGCTCAAAACCCACTAGTGGTGAGATCATGACCTGAGCCGAAGTCGGACACTTAACTGACTGAACCACCCAAGTGCCCCTCCTATTAACTTTTTAATGGCATCCAAGGTCATTGTGGGTTGGAGCTATAAGTTCTCAGCTTATTTCCAATTCTGAGGTTGCTTAAAACCACTCTGCTTTAGAGCCCTTATTTGTGAAAAGAGAATATAAGAATCACTCCGGGTACCATTCATGGACAGCTAATGTCAGGTCATACAAAAAAATTCTTGGGATTATTAATTATGAAGTAAAGTGACCCAATAACTCCCTGAATAACCTTTATTGAATTTTATTAATTTCGCTTGTCATTTGATAGAAAGTCTGAATGTTGAAGGAAATGAGAGCATTCCCTACCAGACAACTTCTCCATAACACATCAGTGTTTATAGTTGTGAGATATCATCCGCATACAGGACACACACACACACATTCCCCAACACACACTTCTTCAGAAATTGTTTTCTGATCTGCGGAGGAGGGAGACCTTTGCACTCATAGGAAAATAAACTTCTGGTATACATTTAAAAAGTAGCTCAAGTACACATTTTCAAAACAGGAAAAATAACATGAAACAAGGTAAAACATACATTTGAAAAGATATTTAAATATACATTCAGAAAACACGGCCAGTGGTAGACAGCATCCAAAGGGGTCTTGGATGGCCCCTACCTCCTGGTACTCACACCCTTGGGTAGTCAGCCCCTCCCACATTGAACATGGCTGATCTGTGTAACCATTAGGATGTTGAGAGAATGACGGTATCACTTCCAAAGCGAGGTCATGCAAGATACTGCGGCTTGTACGTTGCTATCCATTGGATCTCTCACTCTGGGGAATACCAGCTACCTATCACAGGGACACTCAAACAGCCCTAGGATGAGGTCCATGGGGCAAGGAATTGAGACCTCCTACCAGCAGACATGTGAATGAGCTTCTTGGAAGTAGGTCGTCCAGCCCGGCCAGACTCAGATGATTACAGACGCAGCTAACATTTTGACAGCTTCATGAGAGAGGCCCCAAGCTAAAACTACCTAGCTGAGTCACGCCTGAATTATTGCCCTATAGAAGCTGCAAGATAGTGTTTATTATTGTTTAAAAACACTAAAACTGGGAGTTGCATGAGTGGCTCAGTGGGTTAAGCATCCCACTCTAGATTTCGGCTCAGGTCATGATATCATGGTTAGTGAATTTGAGCCCGCTTGGGATTCTCTCTCTCCCTCTCCCTCTCTGTCTGCCTCTCCTCCACACACACACACACACACACACACACACATACACACACACTCTCTCTCAAAATATTTTTTTTAAAAAACAAAACACTAAATTTGGGTGTTATTTGTAATACAGCAATAAATAATACAGTGAGTCACAGTAAACAAGGCTAAAAAGATTCAGATATGTATTTGAATATAAAAGGAATATGTCTTCAATATGTATTTGAAAATAAAAGGAATCCCAGTATTTAAATTTTAGAACGTAGGACAAAGTTCTTTTGATTACGTAGCACTGATTTCACTCATTTGTGGTTGTACGCCCCCCTCCCATTCATACCTACCTATTTATGAGGTTGTAACTACACTTTCCCAGGGACCGCTGTTGATCAGCATAACTGGAAGAGCCCTTGGAGGTGGATAAGTTGAGAGAGAGGGGAGAAGGAACTTCCTCCTTAGCAACAAACCACAACAGAAAACAAGGTCCAAGACTTTCTAATCCAACAGTGGGCATTAGCCCAGACATCTTTCAGTTCACACCAGTGGGCCTAGGGTTACCAGCCCTGCATCTCCGTGCCACTTTCCAGGAAGGAGATGGCCCAGGGCTGAAACAGGCATGGGCTGAGTCTCACCGAGTCTTTCCAACTACACCTTGGAGTTTTGTAGGAACCAAACTTGGGCGCCCTCTGGTGTCCATCTAAGAAATTACACCATCCAAACAATACTGGGCCCTTTAAGTACATTGGCCATATAGGAATTTAATTTAGAGAAGTCCCTTTTCTATACATATACTATGGATGCAGCAGCTGGGCAGTGTGATTTTCAAAAAGAATAACTTTACTTACATACCTTCTTTTTACGCTGTTGCAGATATTTTTCATTCCTACATGTATCTATACCTTAGTGGCGCAACTAATGGGTTATGGTTATTGGTTGTACAAATTTTATTTTTTAATTTTTTTAATGTTTATTTATTTTTGAGAGAGAGAGAGACAGAGTGTGAGCAGGGGAGGGGTAGAGAGAGAGGGAGAAACAGAATCCGAAGCAGGCTCCAGGCTCCGAGCTGTCTGCACAGAGCCTGATACAGGGCCTGAACCCATGAACCGTGAGAATATGACCTGAGCCGAAGTCAGAGGCCTAACTGACAGAGACACCCAGGCGCCCCAACAAATTTTAATAAAATCATAGCAATTTTACCATCCAGTCTAATTCTCCTGGCAAGTCTTGGAGAACTTGCAAACTTGCAAAGTTTGTTAAATTTTTCTTGAGAGCTAGAATAGCAATGATTAACCCAGCTGCTCTTACATTTTACTTTTTGCTAGTTCCAAAAGACCCTGGGGCAAGATTTCAAATATTAATTATCAGTTTGTTTACCCTCCTCCCCACCATGTCATCGTTTTCCCTGCCTTTGCCTTTCTTTGAGTTAGGAAAGGGCAGGAATAGAGGAGGCAAAATAGTCACAAAAAGATACAAAAAGCTGATAGCAGATGTGTGCATGAAGAGCTTTAGAGTACTTAATATCTTTGGAAAGAATAAATTCATAAAAGCTCAAGGCTAACCACTTTGGCCATCTTAGAATGACCACACCATAAATTAATAACAGAATTAGACTGAACTTAATGTACCAACAGCATCATTTCCATTCATTCCCAAGGGAATGTTTGGTATCTTCCTGCGAAAGCATATCTAGAAGCAAGACCTCTCTCTCTCTCTCTCTCTCTCTCTCTCTCTCTCTCTCTCTCCACTTAGCCATCAAGCATTTCAATAATGGGATGCCGCAGTATCCCTGTACTTCAGTACCACCTGTCTTTTGTTGTGCATTTTCACCTTAATGGTTTTATTAGCACTTTATATTGCTAAGCAGTGAGCCGAGTCTGGACTCTTTCCATGAGGCTATGTATGTCTGCTTAATCCTGGGTCTGAAGGAGACTTCATTATACCAAAAAGATACTCTTCAGGAGTGTTTTCTCCTGGCCTTTCTTTTCTCTTTCCTTGGACCGCTCCGAGTACCGGCGTACGGACGCTTCAAGAGGACTCGGAATCCCAACTGCGCGGCAGGCGCCCCCTCCAGGCGACATCTCCTTCCGTGCACGCACCGGGAGAGGCCACAGGCAAGACCATTCAACTGTTTGTGCAGTAAACCAGACGTCAGTTAGGCTTCACTTTCATTCTCCCAAAAGAAAGCGAGCACCCGCTCGGCTTACCCAGTGGCTGCAACCGATGACCCACACTGTGTAATCGGGAAACGCTGCTGCTCGTCTTAGTCCCGGGAAACCAGGATTGCGGGGGAGGCGGAGATGCGTAATGCCGCGGAGTTGCCGGGGGGTTATTGTTGATAGATGTGGGCAAGTTCGAGTGCATCCTGCTAGGCAAAGGCAGATTGGGAGACGCTGGGAAGATGGAGGCGCCTCCCGAGCAGCAGTTGCCCTCTGGCTGAAAGCGAGCGCATGGAGCGAGCTGCGAGCCCCCCGGGACTCCCTCCGCGACCCGCGGCCCCGGCCGCCTCGCGCTCCCGGCCTTTGCCGGCGAGGCGAGCCTGGCGCCAAGGTCTCCTCTCCCGGGGAGTGCCCGGTCACCCCCTGTCCCCTGCTCTCGGAGCCGGCCCCCTGTCCGGTCCTCTCCGCGGTGGGCAGAGGCGGGGAGGGCGGCCGCGCGCCGGGGACCCCCCGACGCCCGGGAGCCGGACGGAGGCGGGGGAGGGACGGAGGGTCGGGGGTCTCTGGCTGCCGCACTTCCGAGGGGCGCCCAGCCATCTCCGGCAGACAGAAATCTGCCCTTCTCTCTAGTGCTGTGGGTGTGGTTCTGAACGGTGGGTCTTTGATTTTTCCCTAGGATGACCTGTAGGAGGTCCAAACCACAATTCACTCCAAAAGTCTGTGTCCATTGAATATCCCCAGAAGATTTGGCACTACACCAAAGGCAGACAGGTAAACACCTTTAAATATCACCATTATAATGGCGATTTTGGGGACGCCTATCTTGAAATGTGTACCTCCTAGAGGCAAGCAGCAGTGGGCAAGCAAATGGTCCTTGAGGCCTTTTATGCTGTTTAAAAAGTCAGAGATTGAGGGCCAGGAGGGAGGACAATCTGCTTTACAGAAATGTGAATTTTAGGCCTTTTCCTGGCATTTCTTCTTTCCACACACAACTTTGCTCAATGTCGACACTCTCGTTAGAATTTAAGCCCATATTCTTTTCTGATCCGAGTTCTTGTTTTGTCAATTATTCAGCAAATATTTGTGAAGTACCCACTAGAAAGTATTCTAGACACTAAAACTAAGCAAACAAACAAACATGTCCCTGTTTCCATGGAACTTCCGTTCTAATGGGTGCAGGGAGGGGGATACACAATAGCAGGTAAATATATAGCATATCAGGAGGTAATACCTCTCAAGTACGGTTGCTCTGTTTGATGGTTGGTTAGGAAAGCTCTTCCTTTCTGATAGGAGAGCAGAGACCTTAAGAAACTAGAAGAAATGTAACAAGTGTAAGCGGAGTGGACATCCAGGGGAAGAGTAAGCAGAAAGCCAGGGATGTGTGTGGGATGTTTGAGTGAGGGGGGTTGCTGGACATGAAATCACAGGGGAGGGAACCACCTCACAGGGGGCCTCCTCCAGGGAGCCAGGAAGCTATGGGAAGGTGTGATAGAGGAGTGACAGAAGGGAGTGAGGTTGTTAAGGCTCACCCGCCTGCAAGTAGAGCGGAGAATGGACCCGGCCCAGGGCAGAGCAGTTCGCCAGCCTGTGGATAGTGACGGGTGAAACATGGTGGTGGCTTGGCCCGGTGTTCGCTGTGAAGATGATGAGAAGGGGTCATTGCCTGGGCTTATTTTGAAGAAAGACCCAGGTTTTATAGGGCCTAAAGCTGATATAACTGGGGAGACCCTATTTAAGGAAACAAACATAAGATTATGACTCCAAAGTTTGGGATGAAAGTGGCTATTGTAAATTGTTCTTACTCTGGGGTCCATGGACACCTCTTCCCACCATCCTATGGCGGTATGCACTTGCGTAGAAAAAAAGTATATCTTTATTTTCTTTAACCTCTAACTGAAAATTAGTATTTTCTTCCATTATAAATGCAAGCAACGCACCACAGTAGTGAGAACAACCCCTTTGACTTTGTCACTAATACAATACTTTGACTTTGTCAAATACTAATAACAGTACTTTGACTTTGTCACATATGGCAATGCAGTTGTACAGATAGCTCAAAATAACCTTAATGCTCATCATTACTTTATTTTTTAAAGTTTATTTATTTTTTTTGATAGAGGAGGGAGGAGGGGCAAAGAGAGAGAGAGACGGAGAGAATCCCAAGCAGGCTCTGTGCTGTCAGTGCAGAGACCAATGTGGGGCTTGATCCCATGAACCATGATCATAATCTGAGCCAAAATCAAGAGTCATATGCTTAACTGACTGAGCCACCCAGGCGCCCTGCTCATCATTACTTTATATTTCAGTAGTTATTAGGTCTGCCAGTGAATCTTCTTATATTAATGCATGAAGAAGAAAATAGTACTATATCATAAATTTGTTTCTTTAATATTGTGATAACTGTGTTTCAGTGATGTCCTTTGTAATCATATGTACTTTATTTTATACATTTAAAAACATTACTCCGTGGTGCCTGGCTGGCTCAGTTGGTAGGGAATGCAACTCTTGATCTCAGGGTCATGAATTCGAGCCCCAGGTTGGGCATGGAGCCTACTTAAAAAATAAAAATTAAAAAAAAATTAAAACAACAACAAAACACGATGAGAAGAGGTTAATAGGCTTCACCAGGCTGCCACAGAGGGCCATAGGTAAAAAGGCTAAAAACCCATGGTTTAGAATGAAAAAAAAAAATTAAAAATTTCTAATTTTAAAAACCTGATATTTAAAAAGTAACATTTTTTATTAATTGCCTCTCAATTTCAATATTTTCCATATATATATGTATGTATTACAAAAAATATATTTTTTATTGGCCACCATTTCATTCTGCAGATATTTACTCTTGAAAAAATCAAAAGCTCTGACAGTGCTGGACTCTTATCCCACTATTTGTACAAAATGTAACATAATCTTATAGAGAGTTTTATTCATCTAAGGAGTGGATGACTTTTCCATAGACTAATTTCTGTCTCCATTCATTGTATGCATTGTTACTTTTTCACCACCTACATATTTCCAATGTTGGTCACTCAAGGTTTATGTCACATCACCTCTTGGGGCACCTGGGTGGCTCAGTCGGTTGAGCATCCAGCTCTTGACTTTGCTCAGTGCATGATCTCACAGTGGTTCGTTGAGTTCGAGCCTTGTGTTGGGCTCCACATGGAACCTGCTTCGGATTCTATGTCTCCTTTCTCTCCGTCCCTCCCCACATTGGCACTTTTTCTCTCTTAAAATAAATGAATAAACTTTAAAAAATTATATATCATTATCACCTCTCACTTCTGACTTTTCATCTTTAAGTCACACATCATAATTCTAGTGAATTGTCCAGTGGGTGGTAGAAGAATTTCTAGAAGTTATTCCTAGGCCAGCATAGCTGGTAGTAACTGAATTATCCATGTAAATGGCTGCAAACCATGATTAAATACATCCCACTAAACACACCATATGTATCCTCAAGTACATTTCATGTCAGCTATTAGAAACCGTCAAGGGCTAAAATGTTAATGATTTATCATTTGTTAATGTGTTAACCTACTGGGAATGACTTACCTTTTTAGAAAAGCCCTTGGAGCCCCTCAAAAACTGACCCAAAGGGTGTCTTTTATTTTTTTAAGTTTTGATTATGAAAATCGCAATAATATATCAAACCTTCATGTACCCATCATCCAGCTTCTTAGTTATCAACTCATTGCCATTCTGGTTTCATCTATATCACCATCCACTTCTCCCTTTATAATGTTCTCTAAAAGATTAAGACTCTTAAAAAAAAAAGGCATGATATCATCAATATCATAATTTTTTTTCTTTACAATTTATTTCGATCAGAATCCAAATAAGATCCATAAATTGCAATTACCTGCTCTTTTTAATCTCTTAATCTATAGCTTGCCTCTTTCTTTTTTCTTTCAATATATTTGTTTAAAAAAAAAACCCAGTTATTTGTTCTTTAGAATCCACCCCTCTCCCCACCCTCCCGCCAGTCAGGATTTTAGTGACGGCAGCTCTGTAATGGATTTGAATACATCCTCTGTTCCAGAAGTTGTAGTACTTTGGTAGAGTTGCACGTCAACCAGATTCAGGTTTGATCTTTTTCACAAGACCATTTCATAGGTGGTATTTTGTCTTTCATCAGGAGGCACTTCATGCCTGCTTGTCTCTTTTTTTGTGTGATATTACCAATTGTTGCTACGCAATCCTAGATAGGAATGGATCTTTAATGATGCAATTTCAGGTATACAAGCAGGTCATTTGGGGGAGGGCTATTTTGGGGTACAGAGAACCAGAAAATTTTGCTACCCTTTGAATAACACCCCACATCCTATAAGGTAGACAAGTTCTTAGTCTTTTTTCAAATAAGGTTGTCGTGGGGTCCCTGAGTGGCTCAGTTGGTTAAGTTTCCGACTTCAGCTCAGGTCATGATTGATCGCATGGTTCATGGGTTCAAGCCCCAGGACTGGCTCTGTGCGATAGCTCAGAGCCTGGAGGCTGCTTCAGATTCTGTGTCTCCCTCTCTCGCTCTCTGCCCCTTCTTGCACTATCTCTCTCTGTCTCTCAAAAAATGAATAAACATTTTAAAAAATACATACATATATATATGACTCAAGGATGGGTAGGAGGAATGGTAGGACATAGAAATTGTGAGGAAAATGGGTGTGGAGTTCAACATTCACCTATCGTATGTACAGCCTGGCCATTTCACTCCTAGGTATTTACCCGAGAGAAATAAAACATATGTCCACTCGCAGACCAACACATGGATGTTCATAGTAGCCTGATTCATAGTAACCAAAAAGTAGACATATCAGCAAGATCCAACTGGAATGCCACTATAAAGGAAGAAATTGCTGATACACCCACAGCATGGATGAATCTCAGAATCATTAAAATGAATGAAAGGGAAATGCAAAACTAATCTCTAGTGACAGAAGCAGTGTGAATTTGGCCCTAGAACTGCGGCCAAATGAACTACCAAGGGGCACGAGGCATATCTTTGGGGTAACAGAGATGCTTTGTATCAGGACTGTGGTGGTGACAAGGTTTTGGGGTGATGGTGGAGTTCGGAGTTGACAGCCAAGAAAGAATTCTTGAAGATGTCTTTGGTGCAAAAAGGTGATTTTATTCAAGCACGGGGACAGAACCCGTGGGCAGAAGGAGCTGCACTGGGGTTGTGCAGAGTGACTGGGTATATATAGATTACTGGAGGCCTAGCTATTGTCAAGCTAAGGTTGTTTTTCCCTCTAGCAAAACATGAATATTAAGACAGTAGGGAGTTCCTGTACTTCAGGCTTGATAAGATTGCCCTTTTCTTGTAATATTACTAAGATATTTGTAAACTGATGGAGACGCTATCAGTTTAACCATTTGTTTTCTGTCCTGTCCTTTGCTGTTGGGCAGCCAGGAGTGCCTGCGGAGTATCCCACGTATCCCACCTGGTTGGGGGTGGGGGTGCTAGCTTGTGCTTTGCCCTCAGCTCGCCTTATGCTCCCTCGTCAGTGGTGGTTTCAAGGGTATACCCATCCATCAAAATTCATCAAATTGAAATGGATACCGTTGCTTGTGTATGAATTATACAGCAACAAAATGTGGTGTTTTAAAAGTACGTGTGGGACACATCTTGGAGGTTTGTGAAAGGCAGACTGCAGAGCGTAGGGTGTGAGGAGAAGGGGTGGTGTGGTTGGATGGGAATGGTCCAGACTCAACACCAGGTGCTATTCAGGCCAGTACTGCCTCCAGCACAGTTACTCAACATGTGGTACACAGCCTGGAGCAGAAGTTGAGCTAAAACATAAACTAAGGTATATATTTAAAAAAAAAATAGTTTACATATGAGCAAGAAATGATTTGACTCAGGCACCGCCAGACCAGAAGTGTTTGGGAGGAGTCCAACAACGCGAGCTCAGGGAAAGACATTCTATGGGAAGGCGGGAACAAAGCAAGGAAATGATTTGATTGGTTGCACGCTTTGGGAAAGCCTAGGTGGTTGTTCCTGATTGGTTGTCCTTAGCTTTTGATTTCTTAGCCTTAAGGCATTTTGGTTGGTTTGCTCTCTCAGGCTGCTAAGGTATTAGCGCCAGCTCAGTCTACTGGCCTCTTTGTTTAGTTCATTTAGCAGGATTTAGAAAAATTTTAAGGCAATTTAACAGAATAATTTTGTTTGTTGTGTATGAATATATTACCTAAAAATCTAATAAACAAGAGTTTAGAACTGTAGTATCTATTATTTTTGTTTTTTTCTCCATAATATTGTGGTTCATAATAAGAAATAGGTATTTCTGTATAAGAAATAGATATTTCTGTCTTATCCTGGGTTCCCAGCACTTAGCACTTTAAACTTTTGTAATTTCCTAAGCCCTAAGCGATAGGGCCTGTTTTGTTCCCGGATCCTGAAATAGCTCCAGAAGATAGAAGTGAAGTGTATGTTTTTTGTATTCCTAACAAGTCCCTTTCAGTGACATCTGATTTATGTTAATGAGTGACTTTTGGAAAGTCCTACTGTGTACCTGGGCTGGTTGCCAGGAGAACCCATTGAGTGATGAAAGGCTAGGAACTTTCAGCTGCACACCTCCTGGGAGGGGAGAGGGAAGGGTTGAAGACTGACTTAATTTGCCAAAGGCCAATGATGTAGTCAATGATGCTTATGTAACGAAGCCTCCAGAGCTTTGGGGCTGGGAACACAGTTACATGCTGGGTGACAGGCTTGGAGAGAGTGTGGAAGCTCTGTACCGCCTTCTCCATACCTTGCCCTGTTGTCTTTTCCATCTGGCTGTTCTCGAGTCCTATCCTTTTATGGTAAACTGGCAATCTAGTAAGTGAAATGTTTTGAGGTCTGTGAGCCACTCTAGCAAATTAATCAAACCTGAGGAGGCGGAGTGGGAATCTCCAATTTCTAGAAGCACAGGTGACATGGACTTGGGATCAGCATCTGAAGTGGGGGGAGGAGGGGACAATCCTGTAGGACTGATTCCTTACCCTGTGGTATCTGATGCTCTCTCCAGGTAGACTGTGTCAGAATTGTGTTAAATTGTGGGACACCCAGCTGGTGTCATGGAATGGCTTGGTGACTGGAAAAACCTACACGCATTTGGTGACTACAAGTGTGTGTCAGAAGTGAAGAGTATATAAAGTGACACACAGGAGTATTTTCCTAGTTCACTTTTCTAGTAACTCATATTCATTGTGTTTTACAAAAGTTACCAGTCCACAGCAGATTGCTATGTAAAGAAAATCATCCCTTTACCACAGATTGTTTGGGCAGAGCCGCACTAAAATCAGAACAATGCAAGGCAAGATCTTTGGTAGTTTAGGTTAGATTTTTGGGAAAAAGAGAACACATGTGCACATAATTTTTGTAAATAATTAAATAATAAAAGTTGGCTGTTAAGAAACTTGTGGTTTGCCCAAGGCATGGAAATGAGGAAGGAATGTGAGCAGTCACAGTAAGCAGGATTTTTTTTAAACATTTATTTATTATTGAGAGACAGAGCATGAGCATGGGAGGGGCAGCGAGAGGGACACACAGAATCTGAAGCAGGCTCCAGGCTCTGAGCAGTCAGCACAGAGCCCAATGTGGGGCTTGAACCCACAAACCATGAGATCATGACCTGAATTAAAGTAAGACGCTTAACCGACTGAGCCACCCAGGCTTCCCACAGTAAGCAGGATTTAAAGTGGCAATTTAGGGGCACCTGGGAGGCTCAGTCAGTTAGGCATCTGACTCTTGATTTCGCCTCAGGTCATGATCTCATGGTTCAGAAATTCGAGCCTTGTGTCAGGCTGTGCACTGACAGTGCAGTGGGATTCTCTCTCTCTCTCTCTCTCTTCCCCTGCTTACATGCTCTCTCTCTCAAAATAAATAAACATTAAAAAATAATAACAAAGTGGCAATTTAATGACAGCACTATTGGTTTCAGACTCCAAGTGATGAGGGAGCACGGGGTAAGCTGAGGGCAAAGTGCAGGCTAACAGCCACCCCCTCCCCCTGCCCAGGTGGGTCATGTATGATGTTCCTTGGACACTCCTGGGTACCCAAAAACAGTAAAGGACAAAAAAAATTGGTTAAACTGATAAGAATCTCCACTAGTTTACTAGAAAAAGGCAATCCCATCATAGCCTAAAGTCCAGGAACTCCCTACTGTCTCAAAGTTAATCCTTTGTTAGAGGGAAAAGCAGCCTTAGCTTGACAATGGCTAGGCCTCCGGTAAGTCTCTAGCCTATGAAAGTCTCTTTGGAAACCCCCTTTAGACTTTATCTCCTCCGACTCCATAAAATGGTCACCCTCCACACTTACAGTGCAGCTCTTTCTGCCCTTGGGTCCTGTCCCATGCTTTAGTAAAGTCACCTTTTTGCACCAAAGATATCAAAAATTCTTTCTTGGCCCTCGGCTCTGGGCCCCACGAACCCCCCCCCATCACCCCAAAACTTCATTACTAGAGTGCTTGCAGAACCTTAGACTATATTCGGATTTAAGTCTGGGCTGCTATTAGATAAATGAAGAACAAAATAATGGTGGGGGAGAGGGAATTGAAGCTTTCTTCTTCTTATGCTAACCTCCTATAACCTGGCAGCTTATTCGCATTTCTAAAAGAAGTTATTTATACATAAGGGAAATGTTGTAAAGAAATCTAAGTAAGGGGCGCCTGAGTTGCTCAGTCAGTTAAGCATCTGACTTCAGCTCAGCTTAGGATCTCTGCGGTTTGAGTTCGAGCCCCACGTTGGGCTCTGTGCTGACAGCTAAGAGCCTGGAGCCTGCTTTGGATTCTGTGCCTCCCTCTTTCTCTGCCACTAGCCCGCTTGCACTCTGTCTCTCTCTCAAAAATAAACATTAAAAAAAGAAAAGAAGTCTAAGAAAGGAAAGTCTAATCTTACAACACACTGCAGGTAAATGTCACTGTGTAATAGCTCCCATGCCAGGTGGGGACAGATTTGGGCTTCCTGCTTAACAATGCACGGTACTTTATATAATACTCCCTCCTTCTAGGCCTCATCACTTACCAGCAAGACACAGCCTAATCTAGAAATCCATACTTAGCCAAATTATCAATCATATAGAGAGAATAAGGATATTTTATATAAGCAAAATTTCAAAAAAAATCTGACCTCTCCATAAGCTATTAGAGAGCTGCGTCACCAAGATAGAAAGGAAATTTGGGATTTAGGCAAACTGGTAATCTGAGACTGAGGCACTCCCAGACTAAGGGGAGAAAAGTGCCCATGTGACCACAGGGCAGCAAGATGGCAAAAGCCTCCTGGGGGAGCTCTCCAGGAAATTAGACAGGTGGTCCAATAGGTTCCTGGAGCACTTCCACATTTTGAAAAAAAATTTACATTTTGCAATGTTGTGATTTATAATAAGACAAATATTTGATCTCTGTCCCAGTTTCTGGCAGAGGTCCTAAAACCTTTGGGATTTCCTGTGATGAAGGCAGTAAAAGGTGTCTTTTGTTTTGAGGTCCCTCCTGGAAAGCACCTAAGGATGGAGGCTGATTGCCACTGGCACCAACAGTGTGACTGAAGGGTTAAACAGTTTTACCCCATCTCTTCCTGGGCAGGGGAGGGCTGGAGATGGAGTCCAATCACCAATGGCCAATGATTTAATCAATCATACCTAGATATTGAAGCCTCCATAAAAATTCAAAAGGACAGGGTTCTGAGAGCTTCTGGGTTAGGAACATATCTATATGCCAGGAGTGTGACACACTCTGACATGGTCTACCTGGAGAGAGCATCAGATCCCACAGTAAGGAATCAGTCCTACAGGACTGTCCCCTCCTCCCTCCACTTCAGATGGTGTGCTTCTAGAAATTGGGGAGTCCCCTGCACCTTCAAGTTGGATTAATTTGCTAGATCGGCTCACAGACCTCAGGAAAACACTTTGCTTACTAGATTACCCGTTTGCCATAAAAGGGTAGGACTCAGGAAGAGCCAGATGGAAGAGATGCACAGGGCAAGGTATGGGGAAGTGGGTATAGAGCTTCCATATCCTCTCCAAGCTTGTCACCGTTCACAGAGGGTCAGAAGGTAATATCTAAACTCTGAAACTGAAAAATCAAGAAGTAATTGTTGAAGCAAGTTATTTAGAAAGAAAAAAATTAAAGACAGAAAATACAAGATTGTCTTGGGACAGTAAAAATATCCTGGCAGGAATGAGGTGGGGCAAGGGACTGATGTTTTTGCTATAATCACTAAATTCAGCAGTTTAGGATGTGAAACATTCTTAAAAGAAGCATATTCAGGTGAAACCCAGCACAGTGTGCATAGTTATCTCCTATCATTCTTTTAATCCTGTGACAAACATGCATTGAGCACCTGTGTGCTAAGTGCCGGGCACTGTTCTGAACATTCAGGATATGGCACTGAGCCTTAAAGCCAAGCCCTTTTGGAGCCTGCATGAGGTTGGGATAGAGAGATGATAAGTCAGCAAGCAAGTAAAATACATAGCATGTTAGATGGTGAGAAGTGCCATGGAGGGTAAAAAAAAAAAAAAAAAAAAAAGCAAAAGGAGGCTGGGGGCTGGGGGCGTAGGCTAAAGTGGCATGATCAGAGGCCTCTCTTGATCTTGAGAAGGTGGCCTCTGAGCAGACTGGAAGGTTGAGTCACTTGGTTCTCTGAGAAAAGAATCTGTGTCGAGCGAACAGCTCTTGTAAAGGCTGCGAAGTGGAAGCCTGCCAAAATGCAGGTGTAGGAAGGGGTTTCAGATACAGGCAGCCTGAGGGGTAGAAAATATTCAGCAAAACCACAGGATATTGGTAGGGGAAGTAAAGCATTAGTTGGGGGAGTTTTGCACAACTCTCACACCCTATAAACCATAGGGTTTAGTAACTACCTTAGAAAAGCAGGCCTCCACGTTGCTCTGGGGATGCTAAAACCAGATGCTCACATTCACACCCAGCCCTCCTCCTTTGTGGAACAGTTTGCACATTACTTAACCAATTTTCAAAAGCTTAGTCACTTTCGCTTTTAATAGATGCCAGCAGTTGGTATTTACTGTCCTGCTGGTATGACAGCCATCACCAGGGGTGGTGACACCCAGCCCGTGCTCCACTTGACAAAACCCATCAGTGTGGGTTGCCCCCATGTCAATATGACGGAGGACACTTAGGAGGGATGGGGAGAAACACCGAGTTTATACTTAGTATCCACTTTTATACTTGCCATCTGTTGATATCCATTATTCCACCTCAATAAGGTAGTCAAAAGAGGGTTTCTTTTTAATTTTTTTTCTTTATTTTTGAGAGACAGAGAGAGCAGGGGAGGGTTAGAGAGAGAGGGAGACACAGAATCTGAAGCAGGCTCCAGGCTCTGAGCTAGCTGTCAGCACAGAGCCCGATGCGGGGCTTGAACCCACGAACCGTGAGATCATGACCTGAGCCGAAGTCAGACGCTTAACCGACTAAGCCACCCAGGCGCCCCTCAAAAGAGGTGTTAATGTAGTTATTTCCTTCTCTTACTTGCCAATTCCTGCCTCCACTCCAGGATGAATATTACTTTGGACATTTGACTCACAAGACAAATTGGCAGTTCTTGAGGGAGACTTCCAAATTCATGTATTTAAGAAAATTACATGTGTAGCTGTTTTGAATACATGTCCACAAAATACCAACTTTCTCTGTGGTCTACCAGAGCTCTACCACCTGCTTAGGGAATGGCAGACTTAATACTCTGGGTAGAGTCATCTTGCAATCCTGTGCTCTAGGTGAGGCCATGTGCGAGCAGCACTTGAAAATAAACTAGAACTTATCTGCCATCTTTACATGAAGAAAATTACCAAGTACAAGACTAGATTTCTAGTGTCACCCTTGTAAACTCAGAACTGAAGGTCTAGTATAGCTCTACGAAACTAGTGGAAAGTACTGCAATCTTGGCTAGCTAACTGTGGTCTGTGTCCTCTCCCAGAAGACCCCTCAAGTGAGTCATCTGACGTCTGACTTCTCATTTCTCCATGTCAAGTTGTGATGCATTAATGCAAAAACACTCCATAAGGTCCCCCCCCCCCCCATCTCCATGTTTTCTGCTTTACCTCTAGCTCAGAAGAGTACTATGCACAGAAACAAAGGGAGATGTCAAGTAATCCTGGAGGGGGTGGAGGAGAGGCATCAGTAATTGAAGAAAACATCATTGAACAAGTAATTACTTTGGAAAGAATCTTCCCCTAGGCTCCAAGTTGACATTTCTCACTCAATTGTATAGATTCCTGCTAATACCACAGGCACTTGAGACCACAAGGCCCAGGGTAGGGAGGAATCTTGTATGCCAATTTCCAGGCTCTTGTACGAAACCATGTGTAATAGCACAAATCCACAATCTACTAGCTCTTAGAAAATAAACTAGAATATTCCAGTAGTTAAAAACATGCCCCACAACAGTAAAAAAAAAAAAAAAAAAAAGAAAAACAGCTTTGGACTGCCAACAAGCAAGAGCCTTAATGGTCAGATGTAGCAGCACTGCTGCACTTAGGAATGAATTTGGAGAATTCAGTGGGATAAATATAAACCAGCAGCCTCATTAGTATTTGTAACTATCTGCAAACTCCAAGCTTAAAGGACCTACCTTATTGCGCTGGCTGTCATAGCAGTTAACTATTTCAACAGAGGGTGCACAGCACTTTTTTAAAAGACTTTAATTTTTAATTAATCTCTACACCTAATGTGGGGCTTGAACTCACAATCCCAAGATCGAGTTACATGCTCTACCAATTGAGCCAGCCAGGCACCCCAGCACCTTTTTCTTTAGTTGTTTTATGGTAAATACTTTCGTCAGATTTCACCTTTGGAATGATGGAATATTAAGTTACCCAAAGAACTAAATATCCAAAGTTAATTCATTTTTTTGCAGAATCAAAAGAAGTGATTTTCATGTATGATCCATAGCCCCAGAGGATCAGAAATCTGCCCCAAAACATCAGGTTGGGCGCTCAGTCCTATGGGCAGCCTCTGGAAAAGGCCACAAAGCTAGAACTCTTTTGAAGGAATAGGGTTGTGGCCCACCAAGGGGCTGTTGTGCTTCTATCATAGAAATATGAGTTGTGTAGCAGCAACCTAAGTACAAATTACTGGTCATTAAGGTGTGATCTCTCCTAATTCACTAAAGTCCTGATTTAAGTTCCATTGTAATGAATATTCTGGCTGCCAGCCAAGGTCCCTCAGCCCCATGCACATATACTCAGAATTTTAGAATACTTTTGCATCAATGTCTTCGAATTGGTTGATTGTCATCATTACCAATTTAGTTTGTAGTTATTGGTTAATCTTCAAGTTCAGATGATGGAACTTAGACCAAGGCAAGTTCTAGTTTAAGAAAAAGGTCTATTGACTCAATGGAGCCATTCACACACACCTGTTGAGCAGATGAACAGGCAATAAAAAACATGTAGTCGATACTTAAACACAGGGGTTAGAGGCACCAGCCCCCCCTGTAAAAAATCTGCACATTTGACTCCCAAATAGCAGTATGCTGCCTGTGGTGGTTCTTTTGAATCCATTTCTACCAGGCCTTCTTCCCCTACTATTCAAACCAAACATTTGTCAAGTTCACCTTAATGGTCCTCATCTTGACTAGTTTTGAAACACTGTCCACTGGACTTCCAGACCACTCCCGTGATTTCCCTACCTCCGGGATGTTCCTTCTGAAATCACCTTCTCAAGCTGTATGCTGGAGGGTAGAATTGTCCTAAGTGATCTCAGGGTGTTCTGGCTTCAAAGGTCATGCACAGAGATTTTCTCAGGACTCTAAATCCTTAGACCTCTCTTTTCTCCTCCTGCATAAAATATTCAAATGCTTACCCAGCTCATTAGGTCAGATCATGTTACCCTTCTGCTCAAAGCCTGCCTAATGCCCTCCTACATGATTTGGTTTCTTCTTTTCCTGGGTACCCACTTCTATGCCTTAACTTTTTCCTTTATCATTGTGGGTCCAAATGGCCTCCTTGTTCCCAGAACATGTCAAGCACACTCCACTTCAGACTCTGCATTTGCTATTCCTTGCTTCAAATGTTCTGCCCCCAGATTATCCACATAGTCTACTTCCTTGCTCTCAGGTTCCTATTCAAATCACGTTACAGAGACCTTCCCAAACAACACTATTAAATTCCTTTTTCAATTTTTCTCCTTACATGTAACAAAGTCTAGGGTTTAAAGGACACTAGGAACATGCCTGTTATCAATCTTATCATTAAAGGACATAAAATGACAGGCCTTCCGACATATACACAAAGTACACATCACCTGTTACTCTGGCACAAAGTATCTTAATCACTCTAACTAGACAGACTGAAAAAATAAGCATTCCTAGGTTTGACTGACCTAGATTCTTCGCTTCCTACAAAGCCTCTGCATTGCTACTATTCCTGTTTCCATGGCTAGTTCACTAAGTCAGGTTTCAGCACAGATGATACTTCAAGACCTCTCCCAGTCAGGGAGTCATGCTCACAGTACTGACCACTGCTTGAAAATTCCCTCTCCACGGCTTCAGAGGGCCAAGTGGCCTCTTAGATCAGACTGGCACTTTTTCTAGAGTTTAATGTCCTATCAGAACGCTTAAAATTGCCATCAACCTGATTTCCAGTTATTTGGGTTTGCTTCTACCGATCATCAGGGGACACTTCCAACCTTAGCTTGTCTCAGCTTCTGAGCCACATTATGGACTCTCAATCTTTAGGGGAAATTCCAGATAGCTAAGTCCACTGGACTCGTCCTGGGTTCATGTGTCCTAAGACCAGATGAGTCACCGGCTTGCCTTCAATTTAGTTTTAACCCTTAAGCTTCTAAAAGTTGAATTCATCCAAAGGCAAGGGTCTGGACAATCATTTTCCAACACTTCTCTCGTAAACTCACATTTTAGATCCGTTGAAGTAAAACAGGGTCTTCATTGTTGACAGGGTTACTTCTGAGTTGCAGAAATTCTTTCCCATGTTTTTGCCCTGTATTCCCCCATTCAATCTTAACTGCCACAACCAGACAGACAGAAAGCGCGAGGACACTTTTTTCTTGCATCTCTAGCAGAAACCTTAGCAGCAGACGGGAACTGCTCCAGGTCTGTCAAATAGATGCATTTCCAGTACTCTATTTCTGACACCCACGGCCCTTTTAGGTACAGGACACAGCAGTTGTATTTTCCTCTGCCCACCAGCTAGCCCACATTCCATCTACAGCTTCATCTTTTAAAGCAGGGGCTGGCAAGCCTTTCTTGTGGAGGGTCATGTGGCAGTTTTAGCATTTGTAGGCCTTAAGGTCTGTCATACTCTGCTCTTACAGTGAGGAGCCCATCAGTACGTAAGCAAATGACCATGGCAATGTTCAAAAAACCTGGGCAAATTTGCATTTCATAGCCCACCAGCTATTTTCTCCCAACCATTTGAAAATGTGAACCACCACCTTAAAGTCACACACAAAGAGGTGGCGAGACAAGGCAGTTTGCCAACTCCATTCCAGGGAGTTTGACCCAAGCATTCCAGGAGAGGTCTAGATTTCTCTAGAACTTGGCTCTACTTTAGGATAAATAAGAGACAAAACTTTGCTTCCAACTGTATTAGTCTCTTTTTATTCTTTTGGTAATCTCTTCCAGAGTTAACTACTTCCATTTGCAGGTGATGAAATGTGTAAGGAATCCACTTCAAATGTTGGCACAGCTATGAGCATGGTCTTTCCCTTTACTTGAACTCAGAAATAAGACTTTGGGTTCTTGTTTTTTATATTGCAGTCCCGGAAGTAGTTCTCACTGTAGAAGTTATCTGCAGGCAGTCTTACGCGCTCTAGCAGTAGTCTACAACCAGGCTCTAGCTTCTCCAGGCCACTACACAGGATGGATTTAAATATGTATTAAACTAAGAGGCATTCTCTCAAATGAGTTTAAATGCATTTTATTTTTAAACAACCTACATGACATGTTTTCTTAAAAACAATGCCTCGGCTCCAAATAAATCAAGGTCAAAGTAAATGAAGAGCTCAAGATGACGTCAGTCCCATTTGTCTAAGTCCTGGTGTCGTGTGGATGAGCAGCAGCCAGTCATGACAACAGGTGATACATCCAAAGTTAACAGCCAAATTCGTTACTGTAAAAACAAGGAAGCCTATATTAACACTTCTATCCAATAGGAAAACATTTAACGTTTCTAGGCTGTAAATGTACTGTGTTCCCCTATTCAATCTGGGCTGCCACAAAGACAGACAGAAAGCGCAGGGATGGTTTCCTTTCGCATCCTAGTGCAAACCAAAAGAACAACAGCCGATTGTTCAAGGTCTATCAGTGGATGCAGAAACGTCCTTACCAACTCAAAGCACATTTTCCAGAAGTCTCATTCTGAAGCCAGTCCCACTCACATACACAACCTTTTTGTTCTACCAACAAAAACTGCAGGTATGTCTGGGATAATCCCCTTAGCAAATCATCTGTACCATCCACCATCTTAAGATAGTTTTGTCCATTATTGCCTCTAATCTTATTTAGTGTAGCCTAAAGTTTATGTAGCTCCTAATTTATATGGAAGCCTTGGGAGAGCTAGGATAAAGAATGCTTTCATTTCTGTATTGCCTCCAGCAATTCCTTGCATAGTAGACATTCATTTAATTTTACTAAAGCAGTTTGCGTAATGGAGCAGCAGCCAGCTCTGTATTTACTAAAAAAGCTGGTAACGTCGAGAGACTTTCAATGACCAGTTGCAAATTATCAGTAAACCAAAGTGGAAAAGGTTTCATGCCATACATGCCACCCATGTATTTGTGGCAAAACACGAAGAGGGCCGTTTCTGTGGGGGAAGATCAATGCAGTGCTGTTTCTGATCTCCAGTTTAGCGTATAAGCTATGATTTAAGCCACCTAAAGAAAAGCTTTCTATAGATAAGCTCTTAAGTGCCTTTCTGTGCCATGACAATCTTTTACATGTGAAACACAACCCTTTTAGGCCCCCAAAGAGAAACAAGACCCAGACCTACATTTTAAAAAGCCTGTTGTAAAGCCCATTCTAACTATCCCAGTGGCAGGAAACAAAGAGTCACACCTGAGACATGTCCATTTTCACATTACCGATTTCAACCCACTTCCTGATACTTACACATTTTTCCATTTCTAAACCATCCTTAAAGAAGATCATATATGGGGTCACACCATCCTCGCGGTAGTCCAGCAGGGCAACCATCCCGTCCGGATTCATGTTTTCACCAATAAAGAACTTAGAAAGCAAACAACAAATACCCAGAATTAGACCTTTATATACAGATCATATCAAAACAACGAGACAAAGGAGGATTTAGAACACCACAATTTAAGATTTTCACCAGGAGAAAAAAAATACTAATCAAACTTCCTGTTCACCAAATGAAAACACTAATAACAATGACCAAAGTTAAATACAGAGGAATCTAGGAACACTTTAGGCTTTCTGGAAACTTGCTCTCTCATCCCCACATATACAATTCCAAACTCATCAACCATAGGGAACATACAATGAAAGAGCACATTAAACGGGGAAAATTCTCCCATGGCCAGAGATATGTGAAAGCTCAAAAATTAAAGAGCCAAGATTCTGATAAGTTTTTTCTTTACTAAGGCTTAGAGATAAGGGAAAGTCCCTGAGTTTCCCAAAGGAACAAGTTTACAAAGAACTCCAGGTGGCAATGACACACTGGACTTGTAAATTATAAAAACTGGAAAACCACTTAGAAGGATAACAAGCAATTCCAGATAAGAAGGAATGAAAAACGTCATCTGGGAAGGAAGTAGGGAAGAGATTCTGGAACCAGAAGACAAGATCGGGAAACACACTTGGGAGCAGGAAGGCTACTTTCCACAGGCAAAACTACTGGAATTCAACGTATGAAGTATTCAGATGCTCAAAAGACCCAGGAAATAGCCACAATTACATCAAAGATCCATCAAGTAATCTGCTGCTGTGGCAGTTAAGACTGTACAACACTTTGACACAAACATTTAAGGTATTTACCTGGTAGTTTTTGAAATTAGCAAGGATGTGCTTGATTTGTTCTGCAGCCCCTGTCATAAAAGGTTTTACTCTTTCTGGCCTCTGTTCTTCAAGTTTGCCTTTGATTCTGCAACAATATTTTATTAACAGGTTAAAATACAAAGTTCTCAGCAAAACAAATTTTTTTTTCAGTAAAGTTGAAATCCAAACTAAAACAAGCAACCACTGCAAAGGGCACTAGCAGTCACTGGGCAAAATGAACAAGGCACTATCAAGAAACTAGTAGCTCACAAATTCAAGTTTCCAGACTGTTCACAATTTTGGGTTTCATGTTATTTCCAAAATAGGATTCTAAAAAGCTCAAACCACACTGCAAGCTCCAGTATGCTCACACCAATTTATTTACAGAAAAACAACTATCCCCATGAGCTCATCCACAGAAAAAGGTTCAGGCCTTTCACAAGTATGCCTGCTAAGAACATCAAAGTGCGGGTATCCCTAAACCGGAGGATTCCAGACAGTAAGTGGGTTGCACCAGGATCACTTACGATTTCATGTAATCTTTGATGTACTTCTTGTAAGCTTCCTTTGTGAAGCTGGTTTCCTGCAAGTGATGGTTCATGACAATATCCACACCGGTGATTACTGTGCTCTCGGTACCTTCGCCCTCAGGGCCTTCAGCGGAGGCATTTCCACCAATGAGCGAGTCATCAATGTTACCCTCTGTCCTACTGACCATCTGGCATTAGGAAAAAAATAGTTCAGTTTCAGACATTTTTGACCTCAGCATAAATGCATCCCAAAAATCTACTGTCAGCAGCTCATGCTTCCATCATCGTCCCACCAAACACTCTGGAGTCTTGTTACAAACCACTGAAACACTGTTATGGAGAAAAAACTCATGCCCCGTTAATTTCCTGAAAGACCGTAACTAAAGAATTCTTTGTTGACTGGAACGAGAACGGGGTCATTTACACCCAAGGAGAAGTTCTGTGTAGGATTCTAGGTTGACGAGCAAGTACGGATACAGCAAGTGTTGAACGGCTTGGGGCTCCCTAACCCGAGGCTACCTATCCCGGACCGCCTGGGAGGAGGATGGGCGCCAAGCCGGAGGACCTATTTCCAGGCTCAGCTCCGCCTCCACTTTTCTAGAAAAACCCGAGCCCGGAAAAAGCGTCTCCTCCGCCAGGAGGCAGCGGAGAGGATTGCACAACTTCGGGCGGGGGTGCGGCGGAAACCCGAGCCTGCCCGGCCTTGCCTCCCCCGCGCCCCGGCCCGACCGACTCACCTTCCCCTCCACCTCCAAGCACAGTCCGTCCGCGATCTCTCGGATCTTGTAGATGTCGGAGAACATCTCATCATCTGCTCGGGGACACAGACCCACAGGTCACGGTGTGCCCGGAGGACTGGAACCGGCGCCATTTCCCGCGCCGGCCGGCCGCACGCGGTCCCCACCCCTCCCCAGGAGCTCGAGACCCCGACGCGTGCCCCAGGCACCGACCCCTCCTCGCTCCCGGAAAGGCCGCCAGCGTCCCCTAGGCCCACGACAGCAGGGGCGTCCGTCTCCCCCGCCCCCACCCGCACCCCTATCCTTTGCGCGCGGCGGTAGGGGCAGTGCAGTCACGACTCACGGCTGATGAGGTCTCGGTAGATGATCATGACGGCGGCCGGAGAGAGACGACGGCGGCGCTAGCTTAGCAGCAGCCAGGAGCTCTGAGCGAGCGCGGTGCAGCCGGAGCGGCACTCGGGGGGAGGGGGGAGCGGGCGGAAAAGGCCGACTCAGCCGCTCCCCAACCTCATATAGAGGGCACGTCCCCCTACGTCATCGCCCGCTGCGCCTCCGGAAGCGCCGCAAGCGGTGACGTGGCACGCAGAGCCGCGCTGGGGGTGGAGCCAAGGTGCGGGCCGGGCAGGGGAGGCGAGCATCCGGGGACTTGTTCCTTGTACACAATGCCGCGTTCCGCCGTTCTTGTGGTGGGGGAGGATAGTCCTGGAGGGGGGAGGAAGCGGCTTCCGGCCCCAAGTTGGGAGAGTGGAGAAAGGGGCCTAGGGGCCTAGGGCCCTAGGGCCCTGCCCCTACCTACCCCGCCGGGCTGTCCTGGAAGGTGGGGCCCGGGTGGGGCGTAGATGAAATCTCTTCAAGCTTCCGCCCTACGCCTCTCTCCGTGCAGCCCCCACCCCTTTCTGGGAAGCAGTGTCAAGTGTTGTAGACTCGTTCGCGTTTACGGAGGGACTGGGCCCGGGGAGACCGCGAGGCTGTCCACGAGGATGAGGGCAGAGGGCGGGTTTTTGGCCTCTCTGCCGGTTCTCGGAAGGCCTCGGGGAACTTTTTAGCATTTGGCCCAGGCGCTGCCTTAGTTGGCATGCCAACGAAGTCGGATGCCTTCGTGGGTCAGGACTGAGTCCGGGTAGCGAGGTACAGGTTGTACCGCCAGCCCTCGGATCCGTCGTGGAGGGGCTGGACGGTCTGTGGAAAGGAAGGACGGTATCTCGGGAGTTTGCAGGATGGGGGTTTCCCATCTCCCAGTTGGGTTCCGTGTTCGAAAGCTTGCGGATTCCTGAGGCTGACTGCTGGAGAACTTTCCCTTTCTGTTTTGCACTAGGTCTTGAATTTTGTCCTCGGTTTGAAAAAAGGGATATATTGTCATTTTAAGATGACGTCGAAAATTCTATCCTAGATGCTAGAGAGTTAAATATAGGGAGCTTCCCACCTACTCAAATGTTATTTGGACTTTAGACCCAATGATTAGATATAAAGCAAAATAAACTCTCAAGGAAACTATTTCTCTTTTTGCGTGAAATCTGAGAGCCTGTTTGATTCCACAAGTATTTTTTATGCTCTTACGGGGTCCCTAGCACCGCGTTTTGCACTGATGTCCCAGTTGTAAACAAGTTAAAACCAGCCCTAGCCTTACAGAAATTTTTGTTCTAGTAAATCAAATAATCAGGCTATTATAATACATTAACTTTTTTTTTCTTCTAAATCCAGTAATAAAGCATTCTGCACAGGAAGAGAGAGCAGCTCTTGGGAAAGAGCAGAACACAGGACAGTGAGTTGAGATGTTGGAGGAGTCAAGAGGGAAAAGAGCCAGGAAATAGTTTCCTCCCAGAAATGCAGTCCAGGGCTGTCTTGGGCAGTCCAGAAGACCCTGGGTAACTGGGAGGAAACTAAAAAATGGAATGAAGGCTGTTTGAAAACAAATTGACATCTGACAGATGGTCTCTGGGGGATCTTTTATACCTCTGAATTATTTCTAGGATGTTAGGAGTGGAACAGATTATCCTAGGCATAGCATAAATTGTTTAACTCAGCTTTAACATTTTAAGTTATTAAGAAATATTCCTATTTACTGATATAGTACCCCTAAACTGCTCCCCCCATTCCTCTCCAGTTGTATGTTTAAAGCATTTTTTCAAGTTTTATAAAAGCCACAGGGAAAGAATACTGAAGTTGAAAGACTTAGGTTGAAATCTTGGCTTTATCTGTTATTAGTCCTGCAACCTTGGGAAAGCCAGGTTCCCTAAGACTAAGCATAAGATGAAGCACTAAGAATTTTTTGTGAGTTAAAAAGTTTTGGGGGGGGGGGTCCCGGGGTGGCTCAGTTGGTTAAGCATCTGACTTTGGTGCAGGTCATGATCTCACAGTTTGTGAGTTCAAGCCCCACTTCCAACTGTGTGCTGACAGCTTAGAGCCTGGAGCCCACTTCGGATTCTGTGCACCCCCCCTCCTCTATCTGCCCCTCCCATGCTCACATTCTGTCTCTCACTGTCTCAAAAATTAATGTTTAAAAATTTTTAAAAAAGATTTTGGGGTTATTAAGGCAATGAAAAGAGCCTGGTATCCTCAAGAGGTTGTCAATAAATATTGGTTGAATTTGGATGCGTAATTCTTCCCAAAATTTTATTACTTTACAAAATATTCCTGAAACTATTCCATTAACCCTTTAATTATGTTACTTGGAAATATTTTTAGGAAATATTTAGTTGTATTAAAGATGTTCTTTTATTTAACCAACACTAACTGCAGATCACCGAAAGAATTCAACTTGTGTCATGAGATTTCTAACTCAGGTTAATGTTTGATAGCTCATGGTAATTCAGAGACCAAAAATCCTAAAAGAAAATCTTAGGAAAATCTGATTTGAAATTTAGGATATTTTGTAAACTCCATCCTGTCGACTGAAAATCTCTGTGCTGTACCTTGAAAATACCTACTCAGAACACCCGTAATATAAATAGGAAAAATTATTCACTAATTGCAAGCCACTGACAAATTGGAAGGATTTGGACTTTGTCTAGCTAGTTAGCTTTTACTTTGGCATCATTTGAAAATTTTTATAATATTTTATTTCTTACAGTGATTTATTCAGGGACGTCTAACAAAAATCTAATATGGTCCTAAATTTTACAGCTGGATATGACTTGGTATCTCTTACAATTGAAGAGGTCTCAAAGACAATGTCTTCTGGCCTTTTCACACAAGTCTTCACATGAGAAAAGCACCTCAGGAGAGTTCACCCAATTTATCAGCTCAGGATTGACTACAATAGCTTCAACATAAGGGATTATTCTCTCATATAAAAGAAATTCAGGGATATGCAGTCCCAACTGATGTGGTGGCTTCGTGGGCATGAGGGGCCAAGGATCTTCCTTTCTTCTCCACCACCTACATGGTCTACAAGAGATGCTGGAACTCCAACCATCACATCCACCTTGCAGGCTGTGAGAAAAGGGGAGGACAAAATAAGTACCTTTCAGTGTGTGTTTCCCTTCTAAGGAGCTATTCCAGACATCCTGAAAGAGGATTGCCTCTGCCTCCATTTTGACCTCAAGCTTTCTAGTTGGATTCTTTCCAGCTTGTCTCTTGGCTCAGATGGAAGATCCTGAGGGCAAGCATCCCCAATGGGAATCAAAACTACCCCTCAAGCAATGAGGACCACCGGATCCCATAAGACACCACCCATGATTGACTCCAAAACAATGATGGATTTGACCTTCAGTGCTCACCTGCATTTACCCACCCACCTTTGGCCCACATTTTCCTTACATAAACCTGGAAGCATTTTCAGCACTTGGGAGACAGTCTCTGACACCCTAGTCCTCCATCTTCCTGGTGTCGGCCTCACTGAAATAAATTATTTGCCACTCATCTCTCTGCCCTTGGGTTTTGTCAGCAGTGAGTGGCCTAACCTGTTCTGTTTGGGACACCCCCCGCCCCCAGAGCCAGGTGCCCTTGCACCCCTGTGCCCTGGCTACAATCCCACCAAACAATTACGTGGATGCATCTAGTTGCAGTGAAGGCCGCAAACTGTAGTCTTCCCAGATCATGGGCACTGGCCCATTGCCACCTAAATAAAATCAGCATTTTGTTTTTTAAGGAAGAAGGTAGTCCTTTCTGTACTCACAGTACAAAGGGTCTGGTTCTCAGCTGAGTGGTGTTCACATTACTCACTGGGGGTCAAGTTCAGGGAAATTAATATTTACCAAACTCCTATGAGATTGATTTGCAAAACAAGAATACCATTAATGTAGAATGAGAAATTCCTAGCTGGTTATATGTAGTGTAGAAAGTCGTCAAGTTACAGAAAAAGGAATTTGCTTAATAGGGAATTAGGCAGGGAGGTAGGAATGCAGTTTATGATTGTGACAGAAGGTGATTTAGGAATAAGCCAGCTGGACTATTCCTGGTGCGTGGTCTGAACACCTTCATTCTGAGATCTGTTCATGAATTCTCTTGCTCCTTTTACCTAGACTCTTCATACTCTGCTAACAAACCATTACTTTAGTCAAGTTACAAGGCAAATTCTTTCCTTTAGAGCAGAGCTGTTCAAAAGAGTTTACTTTGATAATGGGAATGTTCTGTATCTTCTCTGTCTAATACAGTAGCCAATAGGCCACAAGTGGCTATTGAGTACCTGAAATGTGGCTAGTGTGGCACTGGAACTGAGTATTTACTTCTATTTAATTGTAATTAAATGTAAATATCCATGGCTAGTAACTTTATTGGATAGCGGAGCCCTATAATGTAAGCTCTATGAATGGGGGACTTTGTTTTGTTAATTGCTGTACCTCAGGAGTCAGAAAAGGGCCTGACTCAATCATTGTTTGTTTGTTTTTTAAGTTTGTTTATTTTGAGAGAGATACCCCTCCGCATGGGGGAGAGGCAGAGAGAGAGGGAGAGAGAATCCCAAGTAGGCTCCGCATCATTAGCACAGAGCCCCATATGGGGCTGGATCCCATGAACCTTGAGATCATGAACCCAGCTGAGATCAAGAGCCTGACGCCGAACCTACTGAGCCACCCAGGCCCCCCTCAATCATTGTTGCTAAATGAATGCATGAAATTAAATTTTCTTCAATTCTCAATTAAATTAAGTTGAATCCATCTCAATTAATAGGATTCAGCATATATTCAACACCTGGTATGCCAGTACTTTTCAAACTAAGAGCTGAAAAACAATTTAGTGACTAGTGACCAACTTAATTAAAAATGAAACAATAGAAAAGAAAATAGAATCACTCATAGTAAAGGTGAATATTGTTTCATGAAACTTTTGTTTCAGATTTACACATGTATATATATACTGGATCCTAGCATAGGACGTATTTCTTCAGGTGGATCTAGGTCAAAAAGGTTTGAAAGCCATTGACTTAGGCAAATTTTCTCTTCAGATATATTTCCTGGCAGCATCAACTGGATAGGTTCAGTGGATGATTTTTTTTTAATGTGCCCCCAAATTTTGTCAATATCTACTTTTGACTCTCTAGCCCTTTTGGACAAGGTTCATGTTTTTTGTCACAAAGTAGCCTTATCTGATGTTAATGTTCTGTGAGATTGCTTATGCTCAACAGAATATCTAGGCCAGGCTGAGAGTGCAGGTTCCCTTTCTCTTATGTGAAACCAAGCAGCATAACTAATATAACTTCCTGTAATGTCTTTGATAAATGTAAAATGATCATTAGAATCTAAGATATTTTGGGGGTTAAGCTTCTGACTCTTGATAGCAGCTCAGGTCATGATCTCTTCAGTTTGTGGGATCGAGCCCAATACTCATCCCAACAAGCACTCTCCTAATGCCCATCACCCAGCTAGCCCATCTCCCACCCACTTCCCCTCCTGCAACCCTCAATGTGTTCTCTATTATTAACAGTCCCTTGTAGTTTGTTTCCATATAATTTATTTTAAATTATAGATCCAAAACATTGAAAAATATAGACACATACAAACATTTAAAAAATATTTAGGTACGCACTAACCACAATAAATAACTGCTAACATTTTTCATATTTGCTTCAAGTTTTTGTTATTTTTTTAAGTTTATGTATTTTGAGAGAGAGACACTGGGGTAGGGGCAGAGAGAGAGGGGGAGAGAATCCCAAGCAGCCTCTGCAATGACAGAGCAGAGCCCCATGCAGGCATGCAGGGCTCAATCCCACAAACTGTGAGATCATCACCTGAGCCGAAATCAAGAGTTGGATGCTCAACCAACCGAGTCACCCAGGTGCCCCAAGTGCCTTTCTTTCTTTCCTTTTTTTTTAATTGAATGAAAAAATATAAGAGATCATATTGAGGTCTACTTTATCCTCCTTTATGGACACTCAGAGTTCCATCCACCCTCCCTACAAACACCTGCTCTGGTAACCACACAAACCATGTCCACATCCCAGTAAGGAAGAGATAAGCAGAAATTGGAGGGCAGGCACTAGCAGTCACACCTCTTGCCTCTTTTATCTTACTTACTGTTGGAACCTCATCACAGAGCCTTTAGCTCCAAGGTGACTGGGGAATATATTCAGGGGCGCAGATGGATTAGTCACAGATTTATCAGTACTTCTATGGTCTGTGGGATAGGGGAGGAGAAAACCACAGAACTGAGTAAGAAGAAAATTTAGTGGCTGTGCTGTGAAGTAGCAGCTGAATTTAGCCTCAGTTTCTCCATCTTGCTATGGAATTACTACTGGATGTAGAAATACTTCATCATCATGAATGAATGAATGAATGAATGAACATATGAATAAGTAAATATTACAGTATTTCCATACTTATTTTGATGTCCCTTCCAGATTACAAACTTGTTGGCTGGCTTACTCTTCTTTTCTACATGACCTCTCCTTTCCTGGTGCATCTTGTCTGTCTGCCTACCATTCCCCATAACAGTCATGGAAATTAGCTTATAGTAGGAACTTAATACAATTTCAGAATATCAAAGAAAATTTAGAACTTGAAATATAAAGTCTGAAGATAATTAAATTTTTGTTATGAAAACAAAGCAAATAGAGTAATGTAGAAAGTATCTATAGTCCCTTTTTTTAGGTATATTTATGTATTTTGAGAGAGAGAGAGAGTAAGAGTGAGTGAGGAAGGGGCAGAGAGAGAAGGAGAGAGAGAATCCCAAGTAGGCTCCCCACTGTCAGCCCAGAGCCCAACATGGGGCTCAAAGCCACAAACCACGAGATCATGACCTGAGCTGAAATCAAGAGTTGGACGCTTAACTGACTGAGCCACCCAGGTATCCCCTTAGGAAAAGAATATACATCTGTTTGTGTCTGTATAAAAATTCTTCAGAAGTTTCATAAATTATTAACCATGATTACTGTGGGAATAGTGATTGGGGTTAATGTGGAGAAAGGAATTAAAAAGATTTTTAGTTTTAATGTTATAACCAGCAGTACTCCGTGGAGGCAGAATTTAATTGGTCTAATTCATCTTTGAAATTTATCACACAGTTGAGGACAAACAGGGAAGAAAACAATGGCAGATTTACTCATTAAGCTGTTGGTATGGCAACAGTTATTTTTCAGGGCTGCCTTAGCAGAGGTCACTGGAATGTTAACTATGGTAAAGGAAGTAATTTTCTTTTAGTTCTCATAGGGCACACTCATGCATGGTAACTTATTACTGCTTTTAGAGCAAAGTTTTAATTCTGTTTGAAACATCAGATATATAAACATTTGTTCCAAAGTGCAAGAACTAAAATTATAGAAAAGGATATAGAGGGGCGCCTGGGTGGCTCAGTCAGTTAAGCAATGACTTGGCTCGGGGCATGATCTCCCAGTTTGTGAGTTCGAGCCCCACGTCAGGCTCTGTGCTGACAGCTCGGAGACTGGAGCCTGCTTCAGATTCTCTGTCTCCCTCTCTCTCTGCCCCTTCTTGCTCATGCTTTGTTTCTCTCTCTCTCTCAAAAATAAATAAACATTAAAAAACTAAAAAAAAGAAAAGAAATGGATATAGAAATATATATCATGTAAATATAAATATATATTTACATTATATAATCTGAAATATATAAATATAATGTGAAATATCATTATAAAAATAAAATATAGGGGCATCTGGGTAGCTCAGATGGTTGGACATCCGGCCTTTGATTTCAGCTCAGATCATGATCCCAGGATCTGGGATCAACCCCCATGTCAGGCTCTGTGCTGACTGTAGAGCCTGCTTGAGATTCTCTCTCTCCCCTTCTGCCCCACTCCCCCGCTTGCTCTCTCTCTCTCTTAAGTTACAATAATAATAATATACAATAATAATAATAAATATAACATGTATATTCCTATACATATCATATATACAATATACATGTACTTATTGAACATGAAATATATATATGAATACATATGATATGAACATGTAATTTTTTTATTGGCCAACTTTTGCCCTACCCGGTATTGTATATCTTTTAGTACAGGGATATATTACATAGAAATGATAGTATACCGTTTTCAATAACTGTCCCAGTATGACAAGAATTAGATTTGAAACAAATATTTTTTTTTTTAAGGTTTTGTTTTTAAGTAATCTCTACACCCAACGAGGGGCTCGAATTCACAAGATAAGAGTCACATGCTCTTCTGACTGAGCCAGCCAGGTGCCCCAGAAACAAGTATTTCTATGCTGATAAGGAAATATACTTCCAAGTAACCTTGCTCTTCACAGTTCTGTGAAAGTGCCTAGTGAAAAATGGATTGTCTTTCCTTTTACTCTCACCCATAATACTTCTGACACCAGATTCCCTACACGGCAAGGCAATTCTCTAACACCCGCTGGATGTCCTACAATTCAGTCCAATTCTGATACTAAGTACTCAGATCCCACAGGTTAAGGGCTCTGCCCCACAACACTACTCACCACTCCTTCAGATGCCAATGGCAAGTGGTAGGTCTTCAGGGTACCCACAACTCCTGTCTGACTTGGGTGTAAATTGGAGGTTCGCACCACCCCTCTTCAGGTTTAATCATTTCCTGGAACAGCTCAGAGAACCCAGGAAAACTGTTCACTTACTGTTACTGATTTATTATAAAGGATTCAAATGAACAGGCAGATGAAGAGATCCATACGATTAAGATCTGGAAGGGCCCCCAATGCAGGTGCTTCGTCTCAGTGAACTTGGAGTGTGTCACTCTCCCAGCGCATCATAAAGGCATTCATTTACTCGGAAGCTCTCAAACCCTTGTGCGTCTGGGATTTTTATGGAGGCTTCATCATGTAGGCATGATAGATTATGAACTCAATCTCCACCCATCCTGTCCTTCCTGGGGGATGAGATGTGGGGCTGATAGTTCCATGGTTAATCACAGCTTGGTCTTTCTGGTGGTCAACTTTCATCCTGAAGCTATCCAGGAGCCCACCAAGAGTCGCCTCGTCAGCCCAGAGGACACTCCTATCACCCAGGGAATTCTAAGGAACTTAGGAGCTCTGTGCCAGATGCTCCTTTCATTCAAGAAATTACAAAGATCTTAAGAGCTCTGTGTTGGGTCCAGGCCAAAGACTAAATATTAGAATGATAGATTTTCCTAGAACCTCTATTTACAAGGATTTTTGGAGCTCTGTGTCAGGAACAAGAGACAGATACATAGATATATAGATGTAGATAGATATAGAGATAGATATATGTATGTATATGTGTATTTCCTATTATTTCACAGGATGTCATTATTTCACATTCAAAGACTCATCATCATCTTATATAGTACTTTACAATTTACAAAGGGCTTTTGTGTACATTACTGCCTTCACAACAGCCATGTGAGTGAAATAGACCAGTTCATTGTTTTCTTCATCTTGTGTATGAGAGAATGAGGCACAGAGAGGTTAAGTGACTTTCCAAGGTCACAAAGCTAGAAGATGAAAGACTGTGGCTCCAGGACCCATTACGGACTCTATGATCAATGAATGCATTTCCCTGGATCACATGATGCCTTCGGAGGAACAGAGACGCACCAAAGACATATAAAGTTGGCTGGAGCCAGCAGTTTCCATCCACACTGGTGAGAGAGAGCACTAGTTTCGAAATTAGAAGAACTGGGTTCAAATTCTGATTCTGCAACTTATAACTGCATGACTTTTGGCAAGTCACTTAAACTCTGTGAGCCTGGACTTGCTCAGAGAATAATTTTCAACTGATAGAGTTGTGAATATTAAACAGGAAAATGCCATAACATTCGTGATGATATATTTCACAATATTTTTCATGATATATTTTCCTTTTAGTTATCATTTATAGTTCAAGAGGATTTGAACTTATTTAACTAATTCCAATTGTTTAACTTTAATATCAAGAAAGATGCAAGACCTCTATGAGTTCAGAGTGCAGTGAGCTTGAGGCACGTAATAGCTGCTCAAGAAATTCTTTTGGAATGAATTGGCCTTTCAGCCAAGCCCTCTCACATCAGCCCTTACCAGTGCAGTACTCTAGTGTCTTTTTAAGGACATTACTAAGGATGACAACATACAGTTCCAAAAAGATAATATACTGGAGAGCACTTTGCAGAAGCATGAAATTGTGTATAAGGAATTAGAAATAATTCATTGTAGTAGCCTGTGGCTAATTACAGGATCCCTGGCTGAAGTGGCCTTCAGTTGGAAACCTGTGGTCATTGGCCGAATACAGTATCATGAGGGCTAGTGGCCTGTAAAACAGTGGTTCTCATCCCTGGTGGTGCCTTAGAATCACAGGGAAAACTTTTGAAAAGTCCCGATGCTCAGGCCATACTCCCGATCAATGGAATTAGGACTCCTGGGGGTGGCACACAGGCAGCAGAAAGATTTAAAGCTCTCCAGGTAATGCCAATATGCCGCCAAGGTTTGAGAATCTCTGTTTTAAGGGAGTTTCACAAGAAAAAAATTTGTCAAAATAGTAGTCAAGAGAAGTAGTTTGATACCTTTTGAACATTTTGTTTAAGTAATTTCTACACACAACGTGGGACACAAACTCAGGACCCTGAGATCAACAATTGCGTGCTCTACCAACGGAGCCAGCCAGGTGCCTTGCACCGTGATACTTTTAAAAGTGCAGGTGCCTGACAAAGGAAGCCACAAAGAGAAGACAGCCAAGTTGTCCTCTGGTGTGCTGTCTGTAGGCTGACAGAACTGTGATCATCCTGACCCCTCTTAGACTTGCTCAACAGTCAAGTTTTGGAAGACGAGCCAGCTGTGGGAGGGCTGAACGATGGGAGAGATATTGCTGAACATGCCTCACTTCTCTCTTTTCTCGCTGTCTCTGAAAAAGAAGCTACTATCTGCACAAATTAAAGGTGTACTTTGGCTCGGATTGTTATCTTCTCCATAGGTTTTCCATGGCCACCATGTTTAAAATTGCAATCACTTGTCTCCCCATGGAAATCCCTATTCAGCACCAACATACTATTTCTTTTACTTATTATTTTGTGTTCTGTAAGTGCCAGAGAAGTAGAGATTGTCCTTTAGCTCACGCATGAATCCCCAGTGCCTGGAACAGTGGGTCGTAGATAGCCCGTCAGAAATTGTTAAATGAATGAACTTGAGACAGAGACAAACAATAGGTTGAGCATCATATTCCAGCATAGTGGTCTCCGAGGTAGTCCTTCTGTGATCACATTTTCTGAATTCCTTTATGACCTGCCACTTTGGTCTCTGGCAGTGACAGTGACTGAAAAGTAAAGATGGAAGACCGGCAGCTACTGGCTGGAAGAGGCTGTTTGGATAAGTTAACATAGAAAATTGCTCTTCCCTCGAGGCAGGAAATGTGGCTCTTAAAACATAATGTTAAGTGAAAAAAAGCAAGTTGTAGAACAGCGTAACGTGCACAGCATACTGCCCCTTTAACACAGAGACACACATAATAAAAGCAGTATATAGCTATAGATACATGTATACATCTTCAAAAGTGTAGACAACAATCTGGAAGGACGGGCATCAACCTGGTTAGAGTGGCTAACTCTGGGTGGCAACGGGGCTGAGGAAGACCATGGTGGAGGCAAACCTTAGTGCTAATTGTAACGCTTACCTTGTAATTTACCCCAATGATGTTTCACATACAATTTCACATTTAATTTCTAAAATTCTTCTCTTCACAGATACATAACATTGTATCGTAGTAACATAACATGTAGAGGAAGTATTTCTATCATGCATAAACAATGTATAAGGAAAATGCTCTGAAGAAATAAGAACCATGCTACATCTGAGAAGAGCTCAGGGAGTTCTATCTCTAAACTGTGTGCCTGGGAGGCAGAGAACTTTCTGATCACTTAATGAGCTCAGGATGTGTGTGCGTGTGCATGTGTGTGATCTAGCATGATTTTGATCCAAAAACCAGACTCATAAATAGTTTTGCTAGAAATGGCAGCCAGTACTTGTGAGGGAGGGATGGGGAGGGATGGGCAAAGCCTGCCATCAGGCTGCAGAAGGGAGATAGCTTATCTTCTGCTTTCCACTCTTGAAAGTGCAGAGCACACTGGGGTGGGAACTAGAGAGAATATAATTTGGAGAGTATATTAATTTATTTTCTTTACACTTTGCCTTGCTTGAAAAATTGTTGGTGGCAGCTTATAAAATTCTATGTAGCGCAAAGCACCTTCAAAAAGTAGAGGCAGGAGCGCCCTGAGTGGCTTGGTTGGTTAAGTGTCTGACTCTTGGTTTCATCTCAGGTCATGATCTCATAGTTGGTGACTTTGAGCCCCATGTCAGTTTCTGTGCTGACAGTGTGGAGCCTGTGTGGCATTCTCTGTCTTTCCCTCTCTCTCTGCCCTTTCTCTCTCTCTCACTCTCTCAATCTCTCTCTTAAAAATAAATAACTAAGCATGAAAAAAAAAAAGTAGTGAGATGGGGCACCTGGGTGGCTCAGTTGGTTAGGTGTCTAACTTCAGGTCAGGTCATGATCTTGAGGGGTCTGTGGTTTCGAGCCCAGCATCGGGGACTTGCTCTCTGTCTCTGTCTCTCAAAAACGAATAAACACTTAAAAATTTTTAAAAATGAGGCAATAAATGCAAACTGAAAAGGAGAATAATAAGATGAAGAAGGGTACGGGGACCTGGGATGCTCAGTCGGTTAAGCATCCGACTCTTGATTTTAGCTCAGATCATGATCTCACAGTTTGTGAGGTCAGGCTCCATGCTGATAGGGCAGAGCCTGCTTGGGGTCCTCTCTCTCTCTCTCTCTCTCTCTCTCTCTCTCTCTCAAAATAAATAAATAAATAAAGTTAAAAAAAAAAAAGATGAAGCCGGGGTAAGGATGGTGTCAAATTGGGTGTGTCAAGTCCTACACAGTCATTAGAGGTGGGCCCTGAATTTGGTCTGGAGATTTTAGCAACTGAAGAGAAGGGAGAATATCGTTAGTTGTAAGATTTGCTATCATTTTTATGCCAAAAAAAAATCATGTTTCCTAGGATTTTTTTTTTTTTTTTAGTGTCTGATAATGAGACACACAAGCCCTCATCAGCAAATACTCCTACAGTAAATTCAGTAATTGACTCCCCATGGCTATTTTGTATGACCTCCTTCAGTGTGGGCCTAATCTTCTAATTCAACTCAGTAAAAATAATTCCAGTAGTAGGCAGAACAAAGGAATCCGCCTCACAGCTTTCTGAGGCCTGGACTAATCCAAAGATAAAATTATTTCATGATCGGAAATGGACAAAATGCTCTTCAAGCAATCTAGCACAAGTATCAGTTCTGTGACACAGTGTCTGCTGGGCTCCCCTGTCCCCATGAAATCCAGATAAGGTTGGCACATCCATTCCGAGGAAATCCAAAACCCTCTCCAAGGACTCTGTCCATGTTTATATTATTTGGCCACTGACAATACACGGGAAGGAAGATAGTGCATCATCACAGCAATGCAGCTTCAGAGTGACCTCTGGGTGTCTCTGTTCTTAAAGTACCCTAGGTCACCCTGCATGGTCCCCCAGCCCCCACCTGCCCTCTGGCAGCTCTCTCTTCTCTCCCTTCCAAGACCTGCTCCCCACCTTCTACATCAGGAAAGAAAAATTTGCAAATCCCTCTTGTTTTCTCATATAGAGGCAGCTTAATCATCTCTTTTTTTCTTGCCTTCAAGGTCTCTCACTTCTGTCACAAGGTGATTTATTATTTTCCCAAAGTCGGTTCTTTCCCAAAAGGGAAAAAAAAATTTAATTAGCACCTGAACTTTGGGTGAGAATTGAGTAGTGTTAATTTTTTATTCATTCATTCAGCGCATGCATATGGAACAATTAATATGTGCCGTTACATGTATGATGGAACGGGACACAGTCCTTGCCCTGAAGGAAAGTGGAACAGGTATGGGGGTCAGCATGCAGATCGCAGTAGCAGTAGTGTAGTAAGCCTCCCCCAGGGGAAGGACACCACGCTGCCCATAGTACCTAACTCAGAAGAGCCAATCAGAATATTCCATTCCCTTTAAGGATATCAAAAGTTTCTGAAGACAATACTGAAAGCAAATTTTTAATAACTGTCTTTTAGCGGTGACCTAGAATTGCTAATACTTCCCTCCGTGACCCTGCTGGGGTCTTTGAGGGGCACAGTCATGGTGGCCTTCTGCCTCATTCTTATTTAATGGGTATGGAGTTTCAGTTTGGGATGATGAAAAGGTCTGAAGATGGATGGTGGTGATGGCTGCAAACAGTGTGGATGTTCTCGAATACCACTATATTATACAATAAAAACGGTTAGAGGGCGCCTGGGAGGTAAACAGTGTGGATGTTCTCGAATACCACTGTATTATACAATAAAAAACGGTTAGAGGGCGCCTGGGTGGCTCTGTCAGTTAAGCGTCCAACTTCAGCTCAGGTCATGATCTTATGGTTTGTGGGTTCGAGCCACACGTTGGGCTCTGTGCTGACAGCTCAGAGCCTATAGTCTACTTCAGAGTGTGTCTCACTCTCTCTCTGCCCCTCTCCTGCTCATCTCTGTCTGTCTGTCTCTCTTTCTCAAAAATAAACATTGAAAAAAAACAGTTAAAATAGTGCATTTTGTGTTATGTATATTTTACCAAAGTAAAAACAAAAAACAAAAAAAAACCCATAAAAACCCGGCAACTACCACACTGCTTGACTTCTTGACATTCATCAAACGCTAGTTCCCTCCCTGCTTTTTTGAGTGAATTTGCATCTTGGATCATCCACTGGCTTGGTTCATACAGAAAAGTGCAGGCCATCCAAAAGGAACTTCCGTAAAGCTCATTTTTTTATTTAAAAATTTTTAATGTTTTATTATTTATTTTTGAAAGAGAGAGACACAGCATGAGCGGGGGAGGGGCAGAGAGAGAGGGAGACACAGGATCCATTTCAGGCTCCAGGCTGTCAGCACAGAGCCCTATGCAGGGCTCAAACTTCTAACTGTGAGATCATGACCTGAGTTAAAGTCAGAGGCTTAACAGACCCAGTCACCCAGGCGCCCTTGTAAAGCTCATTTGTAAAGTGACAAGCTCCGAGGTACTTTGAGTCCTGTATGTTTTTATGTCTTTCTCGCTTTAAATTGCCAATACTGTCCTCTTCTTCAATAGAATGATTTCATAGAACATTGTATCTAGAGCTCTGTGGCAGAATAATTCTTCATAGTTGTAGAAAAACAGGAGTCAAATTTTCACAGTAAGGGGACATCGTCTTCTTACAAGTCATTTGTTTGACTAAGAGATGAATTTTGAGAGAGTTGGTATTTCCAAAGTACTTTCTGGCCAAGGAGCTCAAATGACTTTACTGATGTTCTCAAGGAAAAGAATTATCTCTTCCTTCCAGGCAGCCTTCTTAGGCTTTAGGAAATCAGGGATGGTAGTTACAGCAAATCCCATTAGGTAAATATTTCTTCAAGAGAATCTGGACTGTCAGAGCCTAATGAGACCAGAGAATTTAAGAGGAAGTTCCATTTAAGTGCTAGTCTTTATTTCCATCAGGTAAATAAAACACAGGGTGATTTGTGCTTTGGAGGAATACTGTAGGCCACAGCTCAAAAATCATTATTACAACAGGCGTGAGATAGAAACACTTTCATTTAGATTCTTTTCATTCTACTTTCTTCCTCCTCCCTCCATTTCTCCTCAGAGGGAGCCAGCCCCCAGCTTGGACCCATTCACTGGCACCGGACTCGGCAATCAGCAGCTGTGTCTCCTCTTGGGTCCTACGTGATGGACCAAGATGTGGGTGGCGCTAAGTCCTTGCCGCGCCCGGCAATCGCAGGCGGCGGCTTCCTCCTTCAGTCCAGAACGCACAGGCCGCTGAGTCAGGTCTCATTTCATTTCATGGATAATTAACGAGTAGAAAGGACAACAGTTCCAGTTCTACATGTCGGAATGCATTCTTTGAATTCTGACGACCTAAATAAGGATTGGGCATTTCCCTAAGGTAGGATCTTAAGAGTACAAGATACATTGAAGTGTTTAGAAAAGTTGTTATGAAAGTATAACATCCAGACAGGAGGATGTGTGTATTGTAGGTGTACAGCCCAACAGTTTTTCACGAACTGATCCCACTCGGGCAGCCACATCCAGCTCTATAAACAGATCATTGCCAGCACCCCAGAGGCCCCTTTTGCTCCCAGAAGGGCCTTGAGAAGTTATTTTATGCATCTGTCTGCCCATAAGTAGGCCTATGCCTAAATCCACCTAATAGATGGACACTCTAACTCTTTCTTTCTTTCTAGGTATACACAGAACCACACATAATTCATCTAAGGCTATGCATATATGTTGTCATATCATATGTAGTTTTTTTGTGGTGGCAGAAAATTTCTTTCCTTCTTTGCCTGGCTCTTTCATCTCCCTCTCTTCCTCCAATGCTTATAGTGATCTTAGCACCCAGCAAACACCCTTGTCATCACTTCCCAGGACAAGAAACAGAAGGGGTTGGGGCCACCCCAGATGCCCCTTGTGCCCCATCCCCATCCAGCCTTTATCCTGCCTTTCCCTATGACCTCTACCCCTGGGTGACCAAATCATAGATGCAGGAGAGCATCTTTTTAGCAAAAGGTTCCAATGAACACATTTTAATTTATTATTAATTTTTTAAATTTATTTTTGAGAGACAGAGAGAGACAGCGTGAGCCAGGGAGGGTCAGAGAGCGAGGGAGACACAGAATCTGAAGCAGGCTCCAGGCTCTGAGCTAGCTGTCAGCACAGAGCCTGATGCGGGGCTCGAACCCACAAACTGTGAGATCATGACCTGAGCCGAAGCCGGATGCTTAACCGACTAAGCCACCCAGGCGTCCCCCAGTGAACACATTTTAAAAAAGAAATGGTAGATAACAGGGTGTGTGCTTGGGATGATACAAAAATTCTGGAAACAGAGAGTGGTGGTGGTTGTACAACATAGTGCATGCAATTAATGGTACTGAATTGTACACTTAAAATGGTTAAAATGGTTAATGTTATCTATGTATATTTTAGTACTTACAGTAGTAAAAAAAGAAATGGTAGGGGCTCAGGTCATGATCTCATGGTTTGTGGGTTCGAGCCCCACATCGGGCTTTGTGCTGACAGCTAGCTTAGAGTCTAGAGCCTGCTTCAGATTCTGTGTCTCCCTCTCTCTGCCCCTCCCCCATTCATGCTCTGTTTCTCTCTGTCTCAATAATAAACAAACAAACAAACAAACAAACAAGAAATGGTGGAATTAGAGTATCACTGTTTTGTAGCTCAGAAATGAATCCTGTCCCACCTCAACCCTACCCTTTCCTTAAAGTAAATTCTCCCCTGATTTTACACTGATCACTTCCTTAATTTTTAAGATAGCTTTATTAGCCAAATGATATCTTTAGACATAAGAATTTAACGTTCCCTTTTTAAAAAATGTAATTGGTCTTCTAACTCCACAGGGCTCCCCTCAATTCATTTCCTCACTTTCATCTGTTAGAGAGTTTGCATCATTTGGCCTATTTCCTATGGTCTGGATTTTGTGTGGTTCATGTTCCTCTGGCCTCTGTATTTCACACAAAGATTTCCTGCTAGATTCAGGGGCTTAAGAAGACTTAATCCCTTTGGCAAGACCATAGTGGGGTTGAATTCGCTCATCAGGAGGCCCATATTGTCTGGCTTCTGCTCTTTTAAAATTTTTATATTTTCGATATCCTCAAATAATGTTCTGAATCTTACCTCAGTGCTCTGCTATTGTCTAGAGCACAAGGCGTGCTTTAGAGTGCCTTGTCTGACATCACCGAGTTCCCACTTCTGGTATTTTTGGGTAGGATTCAAATACATGGCAACTTCCTCTCTAAGGTTTTCTGGCTCTGCTCCCCTCTCTGCTTTTATGTGGCCCTTCTGTTTCTTTTGCTCCTAATTTCTAGGGCTCATAGGAGCTGGGCTGTCCAGTGTCCTGAAGCTTACTTATTGCAGACTCCTCGCATCCCCTCACCATTGGAGTGGCAGGGACTGTCCCATTTGCCCTGCTTTCCGGTGAATACCTGTTAGTTACTGTTCTCAGGTCCGTCAGACACCCTGGTCACCCTCTGCCTTTTCCTGCACAGATGCTACAACCATACGGTCTGGTGGCTTTCCAATGTTTGCTCTTATGTCCCTTTATTTTGATTGTCTTAGAGATTTCTTATTCCTAATTCTGTTGTGTTTTCCATAAGATGCTGGCTTTGTTGTACTTGCTCTATTTTTTCACTTGGGAATTCAGAGAGATTAAAAACCTACCCCACCCCTACTGCCATTTTCCCAGAATCCTCTTTATTGACTTGAATGAAGGGTATATTCACACACATGCACACCAGTTTGGCTGTTTGTTGAAGGATATATCAAAGGATTTTTAAAAAATGTTTATTTATTTTTGAGAGTGGGGATGGGGAATGTGCAAGCAGGGGAGGGGCAGAGAGAGACGGAGACAGAATCTGAAGCAGGCTCCAGTCTCTGAGCTGTCAGCACAGAACCTGATGGAAGGCTTGAGCTCACAGACTGTGAGATCATGACCTGAGCCGAAGTCAGGAGCCTAACAGACTGAGCCACCCAGGTGCCCCTCAAAAGCTCATGTGTTTGTGGGGTTTATGTGGTTAAATCTAAAGCAGAGGTTTTAATTTCTCAGGGTATCTTATTTGGTTTTCTCTACCAGTGCTATCTGTGACATATCTCGTTATCAAAATGTCCTGACTTAATGTTCCAGGGCCCTCACCCAAGTGGCCAAGGGCAATCTGGAGAGGACCTCTGCTTTGGTGTGCCGTGGGAGTGTTGGGGTCCTTGGGGCTGGTGAGCAGGGCTTACCGTGCATACTTTAAACATGGGGTATATGGCCTCAACTCTTGAATTAGTGGCCAAGAGTATTCCTAAAATGATGTGCTTCTTTTGGGGAACAGAGGCTCAGTTAAGGGGCAGGCATGGCACTCAAGTGGCTCAGTCAGTTAAACATCTGACTTCAGCTCAGGTCATGATTTTGTGGTTCATGAGTTCGAGTTCCCCATGGGGTGAGCTCGAGGCCTGCCTCAGGTGAGCATGAGTCCCACTTTGAATAAAAAACATGAGCCCTGCTTCTCTCTCTCTCTCTGCTCCTCATGGGATTCTCTCTCTCTTTCTCCCTCTTTCTCTCTCTCTCAAAAAATAGTGCAGGTAGGAGAGAATCTAGTCAGTCAGGAAATGCCTGATGTTCAGTTGAATGAGCCCAGGTTGTCATACTATTCAAGACTTGATTTAGACTAAGTATGCTGAAAATTCACATGTTGAAGTCCTAACCCCCAATATGATGGTATTAGGAGGTGGGGTCTTTGGGAGGTGGTGATGCTATAAGGGTGAATGGGATTAGTGCCCTTATAAAAGAGACCCCAGAGAGCTCCCTTGCCCCTTTCGCCGTGTGGGGACACAGCCAGAAGATGGCCATCTGTGAACCAGAAAGTCGACTATGACCAGACACCAAAGCTGTGGATACCTTGATCTTAGACTTCCCAGCCTCCAGAACTGTGAGAAAGAAATGTTGTTTAAATCCTCCAGTCTATAGTATTTTTGTTAAATCAGCCCGAGTAGACTAAGACATATTCTTCTCATGGTTCTTGATTTTTTGGATCCTGGACCACTTTGAGAATCTGATAAAAGATACAGATCTTTTCCTCCAGAAAAGTACACGTATCCACAAATTTTGCACATCATATTCAATGTTTATGGACTCTCAACCATGACTCCTAAGTTTAGAACTCCTGTGCTGACACATTTGTCCAAAGCACATATCTTCATACAATTGGTGGGTTGCTCACAATATAGAGCAAGTAAGGTGCCCTGGTCTCGGATTGTCATCAAGTCTACTGGAGTCTAACTAAATGCAGAGCTCTGAATCACGTGGCAGGGGAGTAAAGCTTTTTCCTCGGGGAGGCCAAGCTGACAACGTGGATACACAGGCTTGACTTCCTGCCAGGCTCCATGGTGGGACAGAACGCCATGCTCATTAGCACCACTAAAGAGCCACATATTTCTGGCTGCTGACAGATGGAGGTAGCCTGCTTCTCCTCCGGCTTTCCCTGCCTGGCACTGTTCAGATTCCGTTGTTAAAATGAACCAAAGTCTTCTCTATCCTCTTTGCTACCTTGGCATTTCCACCGCTAAGTCCCACAGAGGTGAAATATGCACACTATGCACACAGACGCTCAGTGGAACTCAGGGAAGATGTAAGTCAGTGGGCCAGTGGGCATTAGCAGGTCTGATGTGCAAGCCTGAGGCGGAGTCCTGGGAGAGTCACCGCTAATCTTTGGTGTAAATCTCTTGATTAATAAACAACTGAGTCAGCTGACAATCTCAGCAGAAGGAGGCACACTGCTTCCAGTTTGTCGGTAGGACATGCTAAAATGCTAGTTTCATTTTTTCCTTTTTTAAAAAAGTGTATTTAGGGGCACCTGGGTGGCTCAGTCGGTTAAGCGTCCGACTTCGGCTCAGGTCATGATCTCACGGTTCGTGGGTTCGAGCCCCGCATCGGGCTCTGTGCTGACAGCTGGCTCAGAGCCTGGAGCCTGCTTCAGATTCTGTGACACCATCTCTCTCTGCCACTTCCCTGCTTATGCTGTCTCTCTCTCTCTCTCTCTCTCTCTCTCTCTCTCTCTCTCTCAAATCGGCTCAGCGGTTTCTTCACACATCAGCTCCTCTCCAGAATTTTTCTTTGTTAGCCTCCTATTTTTCCTCTCTCTCTCTCTTAAAAATAAATAAAACATTAAAAAATTGTTTTATTTATTTTTGAGAGAGACAGACAGAGAGACATAGAGGGAGCATGAGCAGGGGAGGGGCAGAGAGAGAGAGAGGATCCAAAGTTGGCTCTATGCTGACAGCAGACAGCCCTATGCAGGGCTTGAACTCATGGACCATGAGGTCATGATCTGAGCTGAAGTTGGATGCTTAACAGACTGAGCCACCCAGGAGCCCCTAAAATGCTAGTTTCTAAAATGAATTTGCTTAACTTTATGTTTTTGAAGTTTTCTTATTTGAAGTCTATTAATTAAAAAAAAAGACTCACAGGGATGAATAATTCTCCAATTACAACAGCAAACAATTCTTTTTGGTGGCCAAGTTTGTCTTTATAGATTCACTTAAAAGTGTGGCTGGAAGCCTAATGGCATCGCAGGCAGCACAGACAGCTGTCCAGGAAATAAGTGCCCCTTGATGATCGATGAGACCACAAATAAGCAGCACAGGCTCTCCCAAAACCAGTGCCCCCAAACTTCCACATCTCAGTCAAGGGTGTCCCTTTCCACCTGGACACATATGCCCTACATGAGGAGCCGTCCTTGTGTGGACTGTCTCTCTTGCCTCCCCATCGGAGCCTTTGGCATGTCCCATTGCCTCTGACATGTCCCATTGCCTCTGACATGCATCTCAGACCCGTCCTCTTCTTGATGTGTGCACTCCCCCGCTGTCCCCCCAGGGCCCAGCCATCATGGAGGGTTCCCAGTTCCCACTTCTGCTCCTCCAAGGTCTGGTTGGGTCGGGATTGCAGCAGGTGTCCCAAGTTTTGTTGTAGCTGCTGGTTGTTTAGTAAATCAGATGGCGATAAAGTCACAGCCCTTTTCACAGCTTTCCAAGCGACTTCCCACCGAATTGAGAATTGAATTTAAACTTAAAAAAATAAATTCCTTCAATGGCTCACGCTGCATTTAGAAAAAAATCCAGCTTCCTTGCATGGCCTCACGGGTCCCTTCTGATCTGACTCCTGCCAACCTCTACAACCTTCCCTCTTTGTCAGTGATCTGCGCTTCTCTCCAAACCCTTCTTGGGCTTGGACCTTCTTGAATTCACCATCATTTAATCTAGGTGGGTGTTTTTCCTCAATTCTCCTCCAGCTGCCCCTCCCCTTGGCTCATGGCTTCCCGTATGTTTTCCAAACACACTAAGCTCTAATTTCCCCCAGGGCCATGGCATCTACTGGGTCTTCGGTCTACAGCCCTCCCGCCCTGGGCTATGCTCAGTGCAAATGCTCCCTATGCAGGGCGGCTGCCTGACCACCTGCTCCATTTAGGCTGCTCCCTGCGGTCTGTCCTGACTGGTGGGTTTGCTTGTGGGTTTACGTCTTCTCCGGCTCCACTGGAACATAAGCTCCCAGAGCACAGAGGCCCTGACCGCTGGTTTTGCAAAGTTGTAGGAACTCTTCCCTTGTTGATTTCTGCTTGCCCCTGCCCCGTGCATCTGCTCAACTCTCTTTCCTTTTATGGTTTACTCTTAGCTGTTGGTTTGCTATCTGCTCTTCCCATCTCTACAGGACTGTGAGCTGGGCTTGAAGCAGTCAATTATTTCAACCTTCCGATTTTCAGGAGGGGAACTACCTTACTTATTCCATTTTCCATCCTCCCTGCCTTGACCCCAGTTAGCAGTGGTTGGGAGTCAGAGGAGGGACAAACGTGTAACCTGGCCACCAGTAGCTGGGGTTCTCGAGGGGGTGCTTGGCCCCAAGCCCTCCCCACTAGGTGCCAGCCGCCAGAGGCAGCCCTCTCTCGGGCACTGACCTGAATGAAGAGCAGTTGAGACCCAGCTCCGGGCTGTGGTAAACCATCAATGGGGCCCTTGTCTGAGCATCTGACATCTGATATCTCTGTATTGACGCTCTCCAAGTTTAAGGAGATGAGCACTAACTCTCCCAAAGAGGCTAACGTTAAGAGTGACTAAGAAAAATTTGCTGGTGTATAAGGATGTGGCCCTTTTCCTCCTGTAATCTAGGATCTGTGGGCTCCTGGAGGTCGAGTGTGCCCTGTGCGCACATACACACACACACGTGTGTAAGGACACTCTATTATGCTCGTTTTGAAAATGGCTCTTTGTCAGTTGTCTGCTCTCTCTGGAAACTTGTAGGAATTTCTCCTTGTGTTGGATATTCTTTTTTTTTTATTATTTAAAAAAATTTTTTTTAACAGAGGAGAGAGAGAGAGACAAGAGTGTGAGAGGAGAGAGAGAGAGACAAGAGTGTGAGTGGGGGAGGAGCAGAGAGACAGAAACACAGAATCTGAAGCAGGCTCCAGGCTCTGAGCGGTCAGCACAGAGCCTGATGCGGGGCTTGAACCCATGAACCGCGAGATCATGACCTGAGCCTAAATCACCCGCTTAACTGACTGAGCCACCCAGGCCCTCCTGATATTCTTGAATGCAGTGGATTATGCACAGGTGTCAGGTGTTTCTTCTCTCCCTTTTGGCCTCTGTGGGCCTCTCAATCTGAGGTCCCGCATCTCTAACTCTGTGAAAATCGGCTCAGCGGTTTCTTCACACATCAGCTCCTCTCCAGAATTTTTCTTTGTTAGCCTCCTATTTTTCCTTGACTTCTATTTCCTGAGACTTCTATTTCTGTCCTCTATAGTGCTCCGACTTTGCTTTTATGTTTTCCATGTCTTTATCCTTTCCTTTTTCCTTCCACAGGACATCCGCAAGTAGGTCTTTCATTTTCACCGATTCTGTTTTCGGCTGTATCTGGTTTCTCCCTGGTCCCATTTTTCTCTTCTTTATTTCAATTATGTTTCATTCTAATCTCTGCACTTGAATCTTTGGTATGGTTTCTCATTTTTGTTGGGGGTTTCAAGCAGGGAGGGGAGGGGCAGGGGCAGGACTAGACTCCTTCCGGGGCCACCCTCTCCCCACCCTGTACCCACTTTCCAAACAGCCTCCTGTGCCTCGGGAGCTCCTGGCCTCCTCTTGATCTGTCCCCTCTCTGGGCTCTCTGCGTGATGTTGGGGAGGGAGGCAAGGGTCCCAAGCTATTTCAGCACAGAAGATATGAGTAGGAAGCACAGGGATATGAGTAGGGATATGGGTAGGAAGCAGAATGTCTCATCCAGGATGACACACTCACAGTTCATCTGTGATCATCTATTCTTTTGTTGTTTATTTGGCAAATCCTTGATACTCAAATGAGGTCCCTTTGCCAGCATTCAGCATCACATGGGAGCTTGTTAGAAAAGTAGGGTCTCCATCCTCTGCGGACCTCCCAAATCAGAGGCTGCATTTTAGCAAGATCCCTAGGTGATTTGTAGGCTCATTAAAGTTTGAGAAGCTCAATTCTACAGTAAAATATACTTCTATAATTAAGAAAATGATAGGTTTTAAAAAATTGTGGAGCATCTCCAATAGCTCTTAGTTACCCCTATTTCTGGGCTGTCGGGTTTGAAGCTAGAGCGCACTTGGCATAGAACTGCGTTTCCTGTACAGGGTTAGGCCTCAGGGTAAAGATCGATCCTGCCTTTCTTCCTACTGGAGACAAGAACCTCTTAAACATTTATGGCAGCAATTCTCAAGCACCCAAAAGGGATATAAAAGAGAACATTTTAATCACCACAATAATTAATGATGAAATTATTATCATAGGATTATGGGGACAAAATGATTGCTAAAACCATAATGCTTTTTGGGTGAAGATAATAAAGTAGAAAGAGAAGTGGGTGAAATCAGGGGCCGTGGCAGGGGAAGATTAAAAAAAAGAAAGCCACCACAGGAAATGACAACAGGAATATGACTAATAATGCCTGAGCCCCACCCATCCTCAAGGTGGGATCCCTCTCCAAGAGGTCTGTGGGCCTCTGGACCTGAGCTGACACCCTCCATTCCTCTGTGTATCCCTGGGAGCCCGACAGGGGACTGAGGAGTTACAGGGAAAGTGATGAGACACGGTTCTATTTCGGGTGTACCTGCTACTTGCTAGTGTAGCCTGGTGCGTGGACTCACACAAGCAGGTGGGCCCCCCACTCCAGGCCTGCACTTTGATGCTGGCGGTCTCTGAGTCTGGGCCCGTTCTTCCCCACATGTAACAGGAAGGAGGTGTCTTTCTTTTTCAGAGGACATTAGGAGCGCAGTCCTAGGCTGCATTTGTTTTGTCATGTCTTCCTTCCTTCTTGGCTCTCCTCAGTCGCTGATGCTCTTGATCCCTCCACCTCCTTCCCTTCCCAGATGCAACATCCACGTGCAGGAGTTTCTGAGGGCTTCGTCCTAGGAACTCTCCCCTCCCTAGGTAGCAACAAAGGTGGTGCTCTCTAGAGAGAGAGGAGAGAGAACATCCCATGAGGGGCAAAGAGAGAGAGAGAAAAGCAGGGCTGCTTTTCACCCAAAGTGAGGCTTGAGCTCACAACACCCAGCACCATCTATTTCTAAATAGCACCTATTATGCTAAAAACCAACACATTTCCATTTCTACCCTACATCTTCCTCTGAATTCCAGAATGAGGTAGATGATGAGTTTACTTTCACACACACTAAGGTTGAGATGCCTGTGCGTTTCCCAACAGCCCATCACCTAGATGTATCACCAACATCTCAAACCTGCCATGTGCAAAACTGAACTGTACCCACTCCTACGTGTTCTCTGACGTCTATCCCTGCCAGTGGTCCATACTCCAGTCTCCTGAGCTTGGGGGCCATGTTTCATGGCTTCCTCTCGAACACCCCGCACCTGATCCGTCACGAGTCCTGCCACTTTTGTACTAGATCCTTCCTCTTCACCCCCATCTCCACTGCTACCCCCCTTGCCTAAGCCACCACCATTCCTCACCTAGACCGCGGCACTTGCTGTTTCGTCTTGTCCTGCTACTCTCGCCCTCCTGTATAGTCTGTTACCCATTTAGCACAATGTTTTTAAAAAATTTTTTAATGTTTATTTTTGAGAGAGAGAGAGAGCGCGCGCGCGCGCGCACACACACACACACACACACACACACGAATGGGGGAGGGGCAGAGGGAGAGGGAGACACAGAATCTGAAGCAGGCTCCAGGCTCTGAGCTGTCAGCACAGAGCCTAATGTGGGGCTCGAACCCATGGACCATGAGATCATGACCTGAGATGAAGTCAGAAGCTTAACCATGAGATCATGACCTGAGCTGAAGTCAGAAGTCTAACTGACTGAGCCACCCAGGCGCCTCTAGCACGATCTTGTTAACACATAAGAGAGATCGTTCAGAGCCCCTGCGTTGAAAGCTGACAAAGATGTCTCCTGCACTTAGAATAAACATACAAGCTCCTTAGAGATGCCTAGAAGGCAGTGTAGGGTGATGGATAAGTGTTGAGTCTGGGTGCTGAAATACATGTGTTTCAGTTCTAGTTTGGCTACCTACTACCTAAAGGATTTGGGGCAAAGTACTTCATCTCTCTGTGCCTCAATTTTCTCACCTATAAAATTCAAAATACGAGACTATTATTTACTTCTTAAGATGGATGGGGATCAAATAGGACAATCTGTGGAAAGCAAGTGGAACAGGGCACGTGGGTGGCTCAGTTGTTTAAGCCTCCGATTTCAGCTCAGGCCATGATCTTGCGGTTCATGAGTTCAAGCCCTGCTTCGGGCTCTGTGCTGACAGCTTGGAGCTTGGATCCTGCTTCGGATTCTGTCTGTGTCTCCCTTTCTCTCTGCCCCTTCCCTACTTGCACTCTGTCTCTCTCAAAAATAAACATTAAAAAAAAAAAGGAAGCAAGTGGAGCGGTGCTGTCACATAGTAGGTGCTTATTGTTAACCTGACTCCTTTAACCTTATCTCAGTTCACAAGCCCCTTACTCACCATGCTCCTGGCTTCCTTGAGTGCCTCACATGAGAACTCCTTACACCACCTGGAATCCCTCTCCCTATTTGCATGGCTCATTCTATCTCAGATTCCAGAGCTTAGCTTCAAGTCAGCTCCAGAGAGAAGCCTTCCTTAATCTTCCTTCTTAAAATAGGGCTCTCAAAACCTAGTTCTTTTTTTTATTTTTTAAAAAAGATTTTATTTGAAGTAATCTCTACACCCAACCTAGGGCTCAAACTCACAATCCCAAGATGGGGAGTCACATGCCCAACCAGCTAAGCTCTCCAAACCTAGTTCTTTTTTTTCATAGGATTCATCACCATGTGTAAGTAGTGATTTATCTGTCTAATTCCTGTCTCCATCACTAGACTATAAAACTCCACACGGAGAGGGTGTTTTGTCTTGTTCTGAGCTAGAAGAATGCTTGGTCTTTACTAGGCATTCAATGAATACTTGTTGGAAAAAAAAATAAATGAGCACATGAATAAAAAAGTCGGGGTAACTTCTAGGGCAGCAATTCTACCGACTTGTGCCCCAAACTGAATAAACCACCCACCCTAAATGTGTGTAGCCAGTATTGTCCTAATTAAAAGCAAAGTCTTAATCCGCTTGTTCAATAATAGCATAGATGAGTATGCATTTTCTCAGTCAGCAAAGGGGTTGGGGAGCGCTGCTTGACGCCCCTCTACTTCGCCGCGGAGAAAGTTGGTTGCAGTCAAGGTTTTACTACGTGTCCCGTAGAGGGCGCTGCGGAGACATAGCTGCCGCGGGTGCTGGCGCAGGCGCAGCTCCTCAGGGCGGGGCGCAGGGACCGTAGAATGACAGCAGTGACAAGTATTAGCACATTCCTGGGACAATTTGCAACTGCGAGGTGGCTTCATAGCCCAGTATAACGCAGTGGTTTCCTAGTCTGGCTGTATTACTGAAACATGGAGAGCTTTTGAAAAATACAGATTTCTTGGCGGCACCCCCGAAGGGTCTGGTGTTTTAGTAGGCCCCCCTTGAAGATGTTCTCACTAATTTTGATGATCAAGAGGTTTGGGACCCATTGGTGGGCGCACCCACCCGGGGAGCTGAAATAGTGAGAAGACAAACCTGGTTCTCATTCCCAGGGTTGTTGCTTTTGAATTGTGTGACTTTTGGAGCATCTCTCCCCTTGTAGAATGGAACTATAACACCTGTCTTGTAAATGTTATTTTATTTTATTATTTTTTAAATGTTTGTTACTTATTTTTGAGAGAGAGGGAGAGAGGGAGACAGAGGATCTGAAGCAGGCCCTGCACTCTCCACGCAGAGCCTGACGCCGGTCTCGAACTCACTAACTGTGAGATCATGACCTGAGCTGGAGTCAGACGCTTAACCCGCTAAACCACCCAAGCGCCCCCATTAAGTTTATTTTGAAGATGAAAGGACATCTAGATGTAAAGCTACTAATAGTAAGTGTTTAGAGCAAGGTGGTCTGTAACAGCAAGGTGGCCTATAACCTGAATCAAAGGCAGTTGTTCTGAGTCTTCTCCTGGGTGTCCTCTTCTCTCCCTAGAAAGGAGACTGTCCAGTCCAACCATTTGAGAACTGACTACACTAGTTGGTTCTGGAACCTCTGCCTCTGCCTGTCCTTAATTCATTCACTTCTCTTCCGGGAGGCAGTCGGGAACAGCATGCGGAGATGAGGGGGGGTTCTAGTTAGAAGGAATCGGATGCAGCATGATGTAGGTGTGATCGGAGGTAGGTGACCCCTTCACTTCTCAGATGGGGTCACAGGTTCAGAGAGGTTGAGGCTTACCCAAGATCACACAGCTTGTTGGCACAAAGCCATGGGCCTGTGCTCTCCCCAGCACTCTGTGCTGCCTCTGGAACTTTAGTGGTGAATCTATTTGGGTCTTGACCTTTTCCTCCAGAAATAAGAAAGGTGGCTTTCTTGAAAAATCTGTGCTTCCTCTTCTCTCATTTCGGGGTCATTATTACTGCCTTATCCAACAAAACAGACTTTCAGCAAAAGAGGAAAAACAATAACACTACCATCAATAGATACCATCATTTAGCTGCCTGGCATTCTCCACATGCTTAGGCACCTCATCGGATGTAATCCTCAACTTAACCTATCCATTCCGTTCATCAAATATTTGTTGAGACTTCAAGGGATTCCGGGCATTGTGGATGCCGCTTTGGGCAAACAAGCCCCTGCTCCCATGCAGCCTGCACTTGGCTGAGAGTTGCAGACCGACAGTACCAAATCACACAAGTAAACAAGATCATTTCTGGTAGCGTCAAGGACTTTGAGAAAAACAGGACGCAGTGATAGGAAGTGACTGGCCCACAAGGGACCTGAGGCCTGGGGTCCAGAAAGACCTCTCTAAGGAGGTGACATTTGAGCAGATACCTGGACAATAAGAAGGAGCCAACCAAAAGCATGGCATAGAAATCTGCACAGAGTGAGTTCAGTGTGTTCAGAGAGCTAGAGGTGGCAGGGAGGCAGGGACAAAAGCTGGGAACAGCTGGAAGGGCTGCATCTGGAGAAGGTGGGGAGGCAGATCTAGGCTTGTCCAGACTAGATAGGAGTCTGTCCACCTCCTACCCCAGGGCTTTCCTTAAAACCGGTAGCCGCTTTGCCCTTCCCTTGGGCAAAATGTTACAGAGGCAGGGAGGACTTTGGGGGAGGAAAATGCTGGTGACTTTTGGAAAATAGTTGTACAACTTTAAGAGGTGGGTATATTTGGGGTGCCTGGGTGGTTTGGTCGGTTAAATGTCTGACTCTTGATTTCGGCTCAGGTCGTGACCTCACAATTTGTGGGATCCAGCCCCACGTCAGGCTCTGTGCCAACAGCACGGATCCTCCTTGGGATTCTCTCTCTCCCACTCTCTCTGCCTCTCCCCCACTCACTGTCACTCTCTCTCTCTCAAAATAAATAAATAAAAACTTTAAAAAAAAGAGGGGGGTATATTTAACTCATTTCATACACAAGGCACTGAGCCAAGGGCAATTGAATGGTGGCATCAGTCACATTTTCCTTCCAAACATACCTCTATCTTCCCTGTGTTTGTGCCTTTATTTATACCCGTGGCTTACCTTCCACCCAGCCCAACCCTGCCCTCCCCTGACCCCACTATCGCTCCCAGTAGCCTCTCCTACCTCAGTGCTGGGCTCGAAAGGGGGCTCTGGTAGCACCCTTCATTGACAGGTCCCTACACTGATCGACGTTAAAACCCAGTTCCCTTTTGTGCAAATATCTCTCACAGTTTAAGCCAGCTCTGTTTCTTCTCCATTTATGAAGTGACACCATGTAGCTTCCTGGCCAGTGGTCTCTGGGCTCCTGCCTCCCCTTGAAGTCTTCCCAAGGGGCTGTTGGAGGGTCAGGTGGCATCCTCAGCCACATATCTAGTAACACCAGTCAATTAGAATCATATTTCATCTGGAGTTTACAAATAAGTGACGTCAGCTTTGCATTTCCAAAGATAGAAAAGCTGGCCTTCCTCTCTTCGAGACTTACTTAGTAGAGGGGTCATTTCCCTGGCAGAGCTCCTTAGGCACTGCCTACAGAAGAATTCGGTCAGATTTACCCCATTTGTTCATACATTCACACAAGCCCTTTTGCATGCCATGGCCCGGGGATTAGAAGTCAGTCTTTGAACTTCAGGGAGTCACAGTAGAATGATATCAGACATAGTCTATAATAATGTTCCCATATGTTACCTCATTTGATCTTTATAATCAGCCTCTGAGGCAGGTGGGTACTATGGTTTCCTTGCATGTTGCTGGCTTAGAGAAGGCAAGACACCTGTCAAGGTCACACAGCTGATTCCTGGAAGAACTGGGTTTCACCCAAGCCTTTTTACTTGGTATTTATTGCTCTGGAATCATAGTCCTTTTGATTTAATGGATGAATTCAGGGCTGGGCTATTTTAGAAACTGTATCATTAATTTTTTTAAGTGTATTTATTTATTTTGAGAGAGAGAGAGAGAGTGAGTGAGAGTGAGTGCATGTTGGGGAGGGACAGAGAGAGAAAGGGAGACAGAGAATCCCAAGCAGGCTCCATGCTGTCAGCACAGAGCCTGACACAGGGCTCAATTTCATGAACCATGAGACCATGACCTGAGCTGAAACCAAGAGTTGGATGATGCTTAACTAACTGAGCCACCCAGGGTCATTAATTTTTGAAAATCATATTTACATGAGAATAACAGAAGGAATCCTTTTCTGTACCACCACTGCTAGAGTTGGCTCTTTTTAGGTAGAGAATTTCTGTTTTCACACTGGATGAACTTCCTGGGAGGTCAGAAGGGCATGATGGGGAGCTAACGTGGGTTATCACATGACTTCCCCTAAACATCCTGAACAGAGGACACTTCTGGTAATAGCCGAGGACTGTCCCTCCCACAGATAACAGCTATAAATACTGGGGGCTAGAAAAACTACCTGAAGGTGCTAAGCATGAGCAAAAGCAGGAAGGTTCTGCAGGAGTCAGAACTCAGAAAAAGAGATGGGCACTGGGGAGAGTTTCCTGTTTGGGGGCTCCTATCTTGAAGATATATGACTACATATGGGTGATAGGAATCCCGGAAGAAGAGGAGAGAAAATGGGACAGAAAAAATATTTGAAAGTAAGGTTGAAATTAAGGTTGAAATTTCCCCACACTTGGTGAAAGACATTTATAGATACCAGGAAATCAGTGAAACAGAGTAAATACAAAACAAGCTATGCCAAGGCACGTGATGGTCAAACTGCAGAGAACCAAACACAAAGAAAACATCTGAAAGCAGCCAGAGCAAAACTTCACTTTACATACAGAAAAACAATAATTCAAAAATTCTCTGACTTCTCATTAAAACAACGGAGGCCAGAAGGGAAACAAAAGCAGAAATGAACTATTGGGACCTCATCAAAGTAAAAAGCTTCTGCACAGCAAAGGAAACAATCAGCAAAACTAAAAGGCAACCAATGGAATGGGAGAAGATATTTGCAAACGACATATCATATAAAGCATTAGTATCGAAAATCTATAAAGAACTTATCAAACTCAACACCCAAAAAACAAATAATTCAGTGAAGAAATGGGCAAAAAACATGAATAGACACTTCTCTAAAGAAGACATTCAGATGGCCAACAGACATATGAAAAGATGCTCAGCATCACTCATCATCATGGAATTACAAATCAAAACCACAATGAGATAATGAAATACCACCTCACACCCATCAGAATGGCTAACATTAACAACTCAGGCAACAACAGATGTTGGTGAGGATGCCGAGAAAGAGGATCTTTTTTGTGCTGTTGGTAGGAATGCAAACTGGTGCTGCCACTCTGGAAAATGGTATGGAGGTTCCTCAAAAAATTAAAAATAGAACTCCCCTATGACCCAGCAGTTGCACTACTAGGTATTTATCCAAGGGATACAAGTATGCTGTTTCGAAGGGGCCCATGTACCCCAATGTTTATAGCAGCACTATCAACAATAGCCAAAGTATGGAAAGAGCCCAAATGTTCATCGATGGATGAATGGAAAAAGAAGATGTGTATATATATATATATATATATATATATATATATATATGGAGTATTACTTGGCAATCAAAAAGAATGAAATCTTGCCATTTGCAGCTACGTGGATGGAACTAGAGGGTATTAGGCTAAGTGAAATTAGTCAGAGGAAGACAAATATCATATGACTTCACTCACATGAGGACTTTAAGATACAAAACAGATTAACATAAGAGAAGCAAAAATAATATAAAAGCAGGGAGGGGGACAAGACATAAGAGACTCTTAAATATGGAGAACAAACAGGGTTGCTGGAGGGGTCGTGGGAGGGGGGATGGGCTAAAAGGGTAAAGGGCATTAAGGAATCTATTCCTGAAATCATTGTTGCACTATATGCTAACTAACTTGGATGTAAATCAAAAAAATAAATTAAAAAAAAAAAAAGAAACAACGGAGGCCAGGAAATAGTAGAACAACATCTTTAAGACACAGAAAGGAAAAAAAAGAAACCCCATGAACCCAGAGTTTTATATCCAGAGAAACTAACATTCCAGATGAAAGTGAAATAAAAGCATTTTCAGAGACAAGAAAACGGAGAGTATTTCTCACCAGAAGGCCTGCACTACAAGACGTACATTACATGAACAAGAAGTGTTTCAGGCTGAAGGGGGACGATACTGGACAGGACCTTGGATCCTCAGGAGGGGATGAAGAGCATCTAGAATGGCAAAGGTGTGGGCGAGTGACAATGTCCTTGGCCCTCTGCTGCATGGGTAGGAGGCTCACTCAAAGGGTGAGGACTTAGATGCATCAGTGCAAACGAGACCCCAGCTGGATGTCAGCTGAAAGACACAATTGTTTCTATTTCTTTTTTTTCTTTGTTTCTTTTCTTTTCTTTTCTCTGCTCTTCTTTTCTTTCTTTCTTTCTTTCTTTCTTTCTTTCTTTCTTTCTTTCTTTCTTTTTTGAGAAAGAGAGAGAGTGCCGGGAGGGGCAGAGGGAGGGGGAGAGAGAACCTTTTTTTTTTAAATTTTAATATTTTTTTTTGGGGGGGGGGACAAAGAAGCCAAAGCAGCTCCAGGCTCTGAGCTGTCAGCACAGAGCCCGAGGTGGGGCTTGAACCCATGAACTGTGAGACCATGACCTGAGCTGGAGTTGGATGCTTAACTGACTGAGCCACCCAGGCGGCCCATGGAAGATGCAATTTTGAGCGTGACGTTGCTATGTTGTTCATATATTGGTCCCTGTACCCTGAATCACCCCCCGCCCCCCAGCCTACGTCCTGGAAACTTGTGCTGAGTCCTGGAGTAGAAATTGGAGAAGGAGGTGAAAAATGATTGCTTCATTCATCCAAAAGTGGAATGACAAAAATGGCTTCCTTATTGACTGAAAAGCACAGGCTATCTGTTGGGGCTCCTTTAAAGAGGGCACTATTGGGGCGCCTGCCTCGGTGGCTCAGTCGGTTAAGCGTCCAGCTTCGGCTCGGGTCATGATCTCACGGTTTGTGGGTTTGAGCCCCTCATCGGGCTCTGTGCTGACAGCTCAGAGCATAGAGCCTGTCTTCCAATTCTGTGTCTCCCTCTCTCTCTGACCCTTCCCTGCTCACACTGTCTCTCTCTCTCTCTCTCAAAAATAAATAAAACATTAAAAAATTTAAAAAAAAAAGAGGGCACTATCTTCATGCCCTAATTACTTTCCAAAGACCCCATCCCTAAATACCACACGTTGGGGATTAGAGTTTCAACATATGGACTGGGGGACGGGGGCACAAACTCAGTCCAGAGCAGAACTGCAGGACAGCTTACAGGGACAGACTATACTATACTTTATAGTTTGCTCTTACGTTGGTTATATTTGCTTTCTTTCTTTCTTTCTTTTTAATGTTTATTTTTGAGACAGAGAGAGAGAGAGAATGCATGCATGTGTGCATGGGCAAGGGAGGGGCAGAGAGGGAGGCACAGAATCTGAAACAGGCTCCAGACTCTGAGCTGTCAGCACAGAGCCTGATTTGGGGATCGAACCCGCGAACCCTGAGATCATGACCCAAGTTGAAGTAGGGCACTTAACTGACTGAGCCATCCAGGCGCTCTGACTATATTTGTTTTCTTAATCCACACTTGTCAGTTTGGAAGTCTATGTATGACAGTCAATATGGATGATTAATTGTTTAGTTATTTTGTCTTATCAGCCACTGCCACAAACCCAACTCAAGGTCACCCCTCAAATTGCAGGATCCACAGTGAATTCTGTGTTGTTTTCTGTAGCCACACATGTGTGCGACACTTCATTCTGGTTGTTGGTCCCTGAAAATAGTACTTTAGATAAGGATATAATTTTCCATCCAGAGACCAGAAGACCAGCGAGCAGCCTGGAAGCCTACTATTATGTCAGGGGCAGTCAGATGGAAAGGAGTGGACAAGATCAAGGTAGATTTAGTCATATATGGATGGATATATTAGTCAGGGTTCTCCAGAGAAGCAGAACCAACAGGATATATATGTAGATATATATAAGAGAGGGTCTATGATAGGAACTGGCTCAGGTGATTACGGAGAGTGAGAAGTCCGTCAGTCCATTTTCTGTGAGCTGGAGACCCAGGAAGGCCAGTGGTGTAGTTCAGTCCCCAGGTGAAGTCCAGGAACTAGGAACACCAATGTCCAAAGGCAGGAGAGGGTGAAGCATCTTCTGGAAGGCAGCTATGCTCACCACTATACCACCAACCCCGGCTAGCATCTTCTGCAGAGATCCCTTTTGCATTCCCTCCTCCCCCACCAGTCAAGGGCCTGATGGGAGCAGTGTGCCCTGAGCCACCTTCAGGCCACAAGACCTCCTGAAACCTCAAACGATCCATTTCTGCATTACCATTAAGTTCCTGGAGACACACAGCCGAGAGAAATTGAGTAGCCTATTTCACCTTTTAGGTAGCCAATTTGATGGAGGAGTAACATGGGCGGGCATGGTGCCAGGTGGGGAGAATACACACCTGAGCAGACGTGGCCATGCCTGAAGCAGCCCGCGGTCCTGGCCAGCTGAGCAGAGGCGATGCGCATGTGTGCAGCTGCCGTGCAGAGCCATTAACAGAGTGGTGAGACTCGTGATAATGAAGGTAGGTCCAAAGCTTACCTGAGCCATACGGAGACCAGTTATCAACCGTAGTCCCTACACATGTCCTACTCTGGAACCCATAGGATGCAATCAAGGAGATCTTAGCAAAGTAAAATAATTTAAAACCAGAGGGCATGGGATGGTATTAGGCTAGGAAATAAAAGCACCCACTGTTCTTCCCCCTCGCTTATTTATCTGACCTTGATAGACTCTCAGTCCCTCTGAGTTGCTATGTAGAACCCACAGACTGGGTAACTTAAAAACAGCAGAAACTTCTTTCTCACAGTCCTGGAGGCTGGGAAGTCTAAGATAAGACCCCAGCAGATTCAGTGTCTGGTGAGAGCCCACTTCCTGGTTCCCAGATGTCTTCTCACTGTGTCTTTACATAACAGAAAGAGCAAACGAGCTTTCTGGGTTTTGTTTTGTTGCCATTACATTTTTTTTATTTGAGTATACTCGACACACAATGTTACGTTAGTCTGGGGTTCCCTTTCTTTTCTTTTACTGTTCATAGAGCCTCCCAAAGGCCCTGTCTCCTAATATCGTCACACTGGGGATGAGGCTGCAACATAGGGTTATAGGGGCGACATTCAGTTCATAACATCTGCCATGACTCTATTTCTGGTCATCCTGGACCTTACACTGTTCTTCAAACGAGCCAGTCACACTGGCCTCAGGACCACTGCCTCTGATGTTGCCTGTGTCTCAGATTCTTAGATGCATTGTTCCCTCTGCCTTTATGTCAGATTTGTGCAAGCTTATGGCCTCATTTCATTAAACTTCCTCTCAGACATGGTCGCCCCAATTGACATGGCACCCCCCACTCTCTGCCCTGCTTTATTTTTCTTTATAACTTGTCTCACCTGACACCGTGTACTTGTGTGTGTAGTATCTGTCTCCTCTAAGCACAGTGTAAGGTCTAAGAGGGTAAGGACCCTGCTATATGGCGCTGTGCCCAGTAGAGCACCCGGCACAGTGAAATTAGTGTGTGTCCACAGAATGGACAAACACATCATCTGTCTGAAAGAATATCTGTTTTTAAAGCACAGCCAAATACATGTCTTAAAACCAGGCTGTCATCACAATTTTTTTCCATTCTACATATTTAAATTGGTTTAAATCAAGAATAAGTTTTTATGAGAATAAAGCATTAAGGAAATTAGACCTGGACAACTGGGTAATCTATTCATCTGCATCAATTCCTTTTCTTGGTACCTAGTGAATTTCCTATAAGTCATAGAAACAGGCCATAAAGGAGGTTAAGTGTGATATCAGTTGATGTATTAAGCTCCAATTTCTAATTAGAAACCATGGAAAGTTATTGCTTCTCAACCAGTCGGGTCTAGCCAGCACAAGGGATGTAGAGATTGAATAAAATGAACACTTAGCCAGATAAAATCAGGGAGCATCGGACATCCAAATTGGCCAAACTATTTAGGTAATTGCCAAGTGTCTATTTCATGTTGTGACAACCAAATGCAATTAAACTCTCAAAGGTGTCATTTATTTAAGCATGCAGAAAATGGGATAGGATATCTGTTCACATTAATGATGAATTATGTTATAAACCTGGCCTTGCATTTAAAGATGAAATAAGGGCCTGTTGCTGTGGTGGAAACTTACTGCTGAGCTGTCTGAGAGCTATCTGGTCAGTCAGGCTCGGGGGTGAATGTATGGGGGCAGAGGGACTCTCTGTGCTGTGCTAGGCTGATAATGGCCCCCACAGATATGCAGGTCCGAATTCCCAGAACTTGTGACGGTAGCTTATATGCAAAAGAGGACTTTGCAGGTGTGGTTAAGTGTCTTGAGATGGATCACAGGATCCTCGTAAGAGGGAAGCCAAGGGAGATCTGATGGCGATGTGACTGTGGAATCAGAGACTGGAGTGATGGGCTTTGAAGACAGAGGAGGGACCACAGGCTGAGGAATGGAGGCTGTCCCTGGAAGCTGGAAGAGACAGGGAAACAGAGTCAGGGCTCAGAGCCTCCAAAAGGAACCGGTCCTGCAAACACCTGAATTTCGGTTCAGGGAAACTGATTTCAGACTTATGACCCTGCGAACATTCAGAGGAAACTTTTGTGTTGTTCTAAGCCACTAAGCTTGTGAGGACTTATTACAGGAGCAGCAGGAAGCTAATACACGTGCTTCGTGGGAATTCTTGGCTTCTGAGCAGTGGGTCCTGGAGCATCTGAACTGGAAATGAGCTTCCTGGCTGGAACACGTACACGTTGGCTGCTGCCTAAGCCTGGGCTTCTAGAAAACAGAACCTGTGGCAAAGGTAAGGATGCTCACCTGTTTTCTGCTGTGCAAGCCTGGGGCAAGGAGGGTGAACGAAAAGGGATATGAAGCAAGGAAAGATGCATAGATTTGCTCTGAGATCCATTATTGCGGTGAGCTGTGAAGACATGCAGCAGGCTGGTCAACGGCACATGCTCATGTGGACGGTCGCAAAGAGAGACCATACCTCAAAGTAGTCCACGGAGAGAGAGAGGAGGGAGGCTGTCCCTGTCTGGCTCCCTCCTATCTGTCATTTCCAACTGGTCAAGGTTCCTCCGTGGTGGGGGGGTTAATGCCCAGAATACTTCTAGTTTATTATTTCATCCGGTACCTTGGAGGCTGCTTAGGAAATCACACTCCAAGCCTCAGGTTGTGGCATTTCATTTACAACCAGAAATGAAGTTCAGGTTCCTACGGAGGTTGGGTAAGAATCCAACAGAGTGTACAAAAGCTGGAGGCCTCTTGAGGCTGACCTAGAACCCACGCAGTGTACTTCCAAAACATTCTCATGGGCAGAGCAAGTCACACACCAGTTCAGCTTCAGAGGTTGTGGAAACAGATGCCATCTCGCTCCCTCTCTCTCTCTTTTTAAAGTGATCTCTGGTGCCTGGGTGTCTCAGTCGGTTGAGTGTCTGACTTTGGCTCAGGTCATGATCTCGCAGTCAGTAAGTTGGAGCCCTGCATCAGGCTTTGTGCTGACAGCTTGGAACCTGGAGCCTGCTTTGGATTCTGTCTCCCTCTCTCTCTGCCCTTCCCCTACTCACCCCCTGTTCTGTCTCTCAAAAATAAATAAATGCTAAAATTTTTTTTTAAAGTGATCTCTTTGTGCAACATGAGGCTCAAATTCATGATCTGAGATCGAGTCCCACACTCTACTGACTGAGCCAGCCAGGCACCCCAGATGCCATCTCTTGAGAACAGAAGCTTCATGGGCATCTTGCAAGGGACCTGAGTGTCGAGAAGGGAATGATTGGGACAATTTTTGCAAATAACCTATCGCAGGTAGTTAGCAGAACAAAGCAGAGGGAGCACTCAGCACAAAGTCCGGGAAGCATAAGTACTGCACGCTGGGCAAACCTCTCATCCTTTACCAGAGCCAACACTCAGCATGCCACGGCATGGAAGAAGAGAGGCTGAGGCTAAGAGCCGGACCAAGAAGACCCTTGGGTGCCATGCCCAGGCATCTGGATTGTGTTCTGAAGGCAGCAGGGAACCATAAAGGGGAGGGAGATGGGCAGGCTTTCTGTTCTGAAAGCACTTCTGCCTGCTAGACAGAGGGTAGATTAGGTCATCGGGGCAGGCCCAGAGGCAGGGGCCGGCGGGTGCCTGTTACAGCAGTGCCCATGATGGTGGCCTGCTGGAGCATGTGGGGAGGGCACACAGTGGGCGTGTGCAGGGGGTACTGAGGAAGAGGATGCACCAGGACCCGGTGATGGTGATGGAGGGGAGGACAGGATGGAGATCTGACCTGTACAACGTAAAGGAGCAGGTCTGAGGGGAGGCTGAGAGATAGGCGGCCGTGGGCAGTAGTTAAGGACAGGAAGGAGAGAGAGATGTGAAAGAGGCAGTGGCCTGGAGTGATTGAAAGATGTCCTCCCTTGTTCAGTTTCATGCCAGGCTGAGTATCAGAATTTCACTCTCCTGCGTCGTCTAGGAAAGGGTGTGGGAGTGACTGGTGCCACCCACCAGCCCTGGGAGACCACCGCTCTGCGCTCCTGTTGGTCCTGAGCACGGTTCAGGTTCGCTGCTCATTTGTATAGTTCCAACAGGCCTTTGAAGAAAAGTTGGGGGGGGGGGGGGTTGGAGCAGAGGCCTTAGATGAGGTCATCGCTTCCTGCTTTGTAAGGCTTGAAAACAAACTTAAAGGAGTCTGATATGTAAAAATTCAGAATACCACTTCATGCAGTGAGAGAAGCCCAGAGCCCGATGCAGGACTCAAACTCATCATCTGTGAGATCATGACCTGAGCTCAAAACAAGAGCTGGACAGTCAACCAACTGAGTCACCCAGGTGCCCCAGTTAACTGAATTCTTGACAATCAGACCTAAATTTACTTCGGTAGTCAGAAAAACCATCTTTACTGCAATGGGCTGAATGGTTGTATTCCACCCCTCCCCCCAACCACCCCCAGGGCTTCCGATCTCATATGTTGAAATCCCAATCTCCAGTGTGATGGTATTAGAAGGTGGGGCCTTTGGAAGGTGATTAGGGCATGAAGGTGAAGGCCTCATGAATAAGATTACTGCCCTTATAAGAGGGACCCCACAGAGCTATCTTACCTCTTTCTGCCATGTGAAGACTCAGCAAGATGATGGCTTTACCAGCACCCTGACCTTGGACTTCTAGCCTCCAGAACTCTAAGAAATGAGTTTCTGGTGTAAGCTACCCAGTGTATGGTATTTTGTGATAGCAGCCCAAACTGACCAAGACCCTTACTCAGGTTAATTCTGAAGTATCTAACAAAGGTCACACATAAAAATACAGGGTGGTAAATGCTGTCAGTCAAAGCTGTCCTATAAAATCCTCTTCCAGGTAATGTTTTACTTGGTGTAGTGTTTGTATTCCTGGTCTCCAGCCTTTAAAATCGTATGCTCTCTTTGTTTTCTGGTAATTTCCTGGAAATCTTTAAAAGAGTAGCTTGGTTAGATGAATTCCACAGTAGCTTTTGCATCTTACTGCCTTTGTCAGCTCCAACTATGTCCTATGTCAAGGTCACCTCCCAGTTAATAGAGCGTCATGATTCAGTTCAGAATTCAGTTCAGAGTACAAGTAGTTATTAGGCCTCAGGACTTTTTTGGTCTGGAAGACTTATTCTCAGCATGTTTTCTTCAGTCATCCAGAATGTTTTCCCAGGGAACTTAATTCCATTTAATTGCCCTCCGCAAATCTTGCTGTTTTCTCTCTACTGTTTAGGTGTTTCTGGAGAGGACAAATTGTACTAGAGGCAAGTATTTAAAGTCAGAGGGGCACCTGGGTGGCTCAGTCGGTTAAGTATCCAACTTTGGCTCGGGTCATGATCTCACAGCTCATGAGTTCAAGTCCCACATCAGGCTCTGTGCTGACAGCTCGGAGCCTGGAGCCTGCTTCAGATTCTGTGTCTCCCTCTCTCTCTGCCCCTCCTCTGCTTGCACTCTGTCTCTCAAAAATAAATAAACCATCAAAAAAATTAAAATAAAATAAAGTCACAGGATAAACAAGTGAAGAGTAAGGATGAATCCAGAGGGAATTGAGGGGAAGAAAGCCCTTTGGCAAAATTCTGCATTCTCAGTCAAACTACTACTGAGAAGCTATTACTTACAAAATACTCTACACACTGATGCTAATGAAAAGCATAAAGACATGCTATTAACACTAGATTTGGGAGATAAGCTATAAATTTATGAAAAGTTACAGAATACAAGAGAAATATCAAGACAGGTTGATCACTGATGCTATTAATTAGTGAAATAATAGCATCAGCAGAACCTTTTATGAAGTCAGAGTCATTCGCTCATAAGGTCCATGGTCCTAGCCACTGGCATGTAGCTGTGAACAAGCCACTTGGTCAGGCTTCCTAGAGGATCCAGCTTTCAATTCTAACTCAGGAGAGGGAAGAGGAAATGACGGTGTGAACAGAGGCACTAAAACCCAGGATAGATTAATGGGGTCATGAGTATGTCATTTAAATGGTTTCTTCCAAAGCGATCAGCTGGACCCGAATCCCTTGCATAGCTGACATGAAAGGAAATGGTTAAGAGGTTTAATTTTTGATAGAGCAGCTCTGAGCTCTCCAAAATACGGTCTGTCACTTTCACTTTCCGGTCAGAAAGGTCCCTGTTGAGCTGGAACCTGGCATGATGTAGGGGGTAAAGGTCTGGGGTGAGCTCAAGGCACAGTTATGAAAAGCTGAGAGGAATGTGGGCACTGATGTGCCTTGAAAGGAACCCGGCCCCTCAGAGCTCTGTAGACCCATGTCACACCAGTGGCCTGGGTTCTGGCTGCGGGGGGTGGGGTCCCTGCTCAACTGGCATTTCCTATTCTAATCTGGATGCCAGGAGCTCCAGCATTCGGTAGGGATGGGACAGCCCTGGGAATAGGCTCATTGCACCCACCACCACAGCTGGTATATGATTCCGCGCCCTGGGGCTCAGGAGGAGCCTTGGAGAAGGGACCAGAGAGACAGCCCAGCACCATTTGTGTTAAGGGAGCCCATCTTCAATGAAACAGGAAACTTCGGGGCTACCTAGTTACACCTCTTTGCTCAAAGATGGTCAAACACATAAGATCATCCAGCCTGTTAGTGACAGAGCCGGCCCAGACCTCTACCACACTTCTTGCCTTCTGTGCAAATGTGATGTTGTTCAACACCTAGGCTAGTGCATGCCATGGACTGTTCAAGGTGTTCTCAACCTCCATGTGTCTCTGACACCATAATTTACCTTTTTCTTCCTCTTTATATCATGCCTTTACCCTCCCTTGGTCCTTCACTTCTTTCACAGAAGACAAGGTAGCATCCCACCCCCACCCCCAAGTTTATCTCATTTTTCCATTTGGCAAGTGACATGTTGGCCACCACCCCCTGGCTGGCTCTCTGGCTCCTCCTCAAAGCTGGCATCTCCTGAGGTGGGTCCTTACCCAAGGCTCCTCTCCCTGACCTGGGAGCCCTCAGCCAGCTCTGTGGACTCGTCTACACCTTGTGTAATGTCAATGATTCTACATTCATTTCCAGCAAACTGACTCTTGGACACTTCCACACGAAGTCTCTCAGACACTTTAAACCAGTATGTCGTGGAGTTATCACCTTTACTTCTAACCTGCCCCCTTTCCTGCAGTCTCTGCGCTGTGTGTGGCACCACCAGACACCTTTTGGTACAAGTCAGGGGCCCAGGTGATGGCCTCGACCACTTCTCCTCCACCGACATGGCGGATCAGTCAGGTTCTCTGGATTCTACCTCATTTGTCTCTCTTGACTTTACTCTTCTCACTCTCTCTATCACTGTCTTAATTTAGCTCTTCAACTGCGAACCTATACTCATGCTTCAAGACTTGGTCAGCTCAAGTGTCATCTCCCCCAGGAAGTCTTCCAGAAGTCTGTTCAGACTAGTATGTAATGTTGTGTTATCTTTTTTCCTCTCTCTCATCAGACCATAACTCTCTAAAGGCAGAGACATTTTCCCCCTTGCACGCAGCATGGCACTTAATCGGTGATTGTTAATTGCATGAATGCACAAATACACAAATGAATGAAGTGAGGAAATATTTATTTTCCACAGCTGTGTGTAGGATTCATGGTCAAATATGGGTGTTTCCATTTGACCTACCACGCTCCACAGGGTTTTATCAAGGTTTTTCTGGGCATATTTTCTCTTGTTCTGTTTCATTCTCTACCAAACACAAAAGGAAACAAGACTTAAGACTCAGGATACACACTCATGGCTGGAAATTTAATTCTAGTTTCCTGGACTAGAAAATGAAGTGGAAAAGCATTTTCAAAGGAAGTTAAATTCGTAAGCTACAGTCAGACAAAATTAGCAGTCAGAAATTCCATTGTCCTGTATAGGAGAGTCACTTTACATCCCTCCCGTGGCTGGTTGTGGAAACACCGCAGTTAGACACTTTATCTCCCTCCTGTTCTTGTTGGAGGGTCAGCTGTGATGGTCCATTTTAAGGTAAAGAGTTTTTAGTGGGTGAGAGCAAGTAATGAAATGCAAATGTGGAGAACTTCATCATGTCATTCTCACAGAAAATGAAGGACAGGAAATAATTCTCAGCCTAACCTTGTAAATTTCCAGATTGTATTACTTACTGATTATAATTTACCTAACATTAAAAAAATTTTGTAACTTTGTAGGATCACAGATGGTAGTTAGATTTATTGTGGTGAACACACATGCAGAATCATTGTTTTACCCCTGAAACTAATATGATGTTGCATGTCAAATACATTTCAATTAAAAAAATTACCTAACATTTATTAAGCACTCACATCACATGTGTATGATATATTCAAAACTGGAAAAACCATCTGGCCATCCCATCGAGATTTTTTTCTTTATACCATAAATAGAAAGAGGACAATGAATACCACATGCAGACCAATTTGTCAAATTACCGTTAATTTTTATTTTTCTGTGAATTCTGATTAAAGGAAATGTATTTGGGGAAAGGGTCATCCTGTTTGTTTATGTAGGACTCTTTTTCTTAGTTGGAGACCAACACTGTGTCAAAGTGTGGAGAGCATTCTCTTGAATAGATCAATAGGCCCCAGACAAAGTCTAGTTATCCCTTTTTAGGTAAGTAGGTGAAAGGGTGATGGTGGTAATGCAGATCCTTGCAGCTCAGGCTGCGGAATTTTTCCCAGACTACTGGAAAATCCAAATTAAGGACAGGGTTGCTGGTCATATAGAGACTTTTGTCGATTCAAAACCCGTCTGTGCTGTCAGTAGTACAGGCTTGGCATTTAGCCACCGTAAGAGGAATGTATGTTCATGTGACTCAAGCCACCAAGTAAGCACTGGCCTTGACCTGTGGAGAAGGACAGTGGTGATAAAAGAAACCCGACAGGACATTGTTATCAGTTCCAACATAAGCACGGGGTTGAAATATGGCTGCTACTTGCTCTTCCTTCTGCCAAGGAATTTGTTGGTTAACCAGTATTTGTGGAGTGTCTGATTTAGAGCTCGTGTTATGTGCATTAGCTAAGTATGTGCTCCTGAGCTCATGACTTTTTGTTAAGCATTTAAGGAAGATGTTTAGTATGTGTACGGCTATGTATTTCTCTAAGAACCATCCCCCAATCGTTTTTTATGCAGGGCTGCATTGAATTCTATAATAGCTCTTTCACAGAAGCAATGATAAAGAATGCATAATTGTGGATATAATTCAGGGCTTCACATTCTTACTGCATGAAACTATGTTCGGCAGCAGTGCCTGTGTGAGGGGAGGCACACTCAAATAGGAATCATTTTCTTTCAGATGCCACTGCAGGGCCTGGGCACTCACCCCGTGTAGAGGTTGGGCCCCCTGAGGTTCTCTCTTTAACAAAACCCATAGTGATTTTTTAAACTGGAGACTTTATGAGAAGTAGCTGAATGATAGGATTCTGCTGTGGAATGCGTACCGTGAGATTTGCAAGGAAGTTTACTTAAGGAAATTACAAATCTGTAAGAACATATTTTGTTGTTAGTTTTACGTGGACAGTGTTCTGAGTTAGGAAAACCGCAAGTAACAAGACTCAATTAAAACGGTATTTTTTTCATAGAACAAGAAGTCTTGTTCATAGAACAAGGCTGGAAGCTGTTGGCCTTGGCTTAGCTGCCCAACAGTGCCACAAGGACCCTGACTCTCCTTGTCCTTTGGTCCTGCCCTTCTTAACATGTGCTTTTATTGTTTATGGTTTTTTATCATGCTTGTCACTTTGTGATAGTAAGATGGCTGTCACAGCTCTGGGTACTATATTATAGGTATGAGGATGGGAAGGGGCAGGGCCAGTGACCTCTACTGCTGGGCCTGGCCCTTTTACACAGAAGTAAAATCTTCCTATGGGGCGCCTGGCTGGCTCAGTCGGTTGAGCGTCTGACTCTTGATTTCCGCTCAGGTCATGATCTCATGGTCGTAGGATCGAGCCCTGCATGGGGCTGGCTCTGCACTGAGCGTGGAGCCTGCTTGGGATTCCCTCTCTCAGTCTCTCTGTCTCTCTCTGTCTCTCTCTCTGCCTCTCTCTTGCTTTCATGCATTCTCTCTTAAATAAATAAACTTAAAAAAAAAGAAGTGAAAGCTTCCCCAGACATTGTCCCCCATATCCCCCAAGAGTTCCACCTTTGTGGAACTTGTCACGTGGTCATGTTTAGCCATAGAGAGGCTGGCCAGGAAATATTTGGCTTTCTCAGCTTCTGTAGTGGGGACCGGCAAAGCAGAACGTTAGGAATAAGCCATCCTACAGATAACAAGGGAGTAACAACTACCAATCCTCCTTTAGGGAAGCAAGGAGTGGTCAGAATCCATTTGATTGCTTCCTTTTGTGGCACTTTTATATAAATTTACATAAAATCTAATTTTCTAGGTTTAAGATACAGACACCTGCTCTGGGTCCTCCATTACTAGGAGGGCTAATTATAAGACTGCAGAGGGAACTAAAGGAGACAGGACGTTGTCTCAGGCCACGGTCAGGCCATGTGGGACTGTCCTGATTGCAGACCTTGCTCCATTTCTGGAATAGCAGCCCTGGTGACAGTCACAACAGTACCTGGTAGGTGTCACTTCAGAATTGGGTACTTGTGGGTCCCGTGACTCAGATATTTTTTTTTAAAGTTTATTTATTTATTTTGAGAGAGAGAGGAGAGAGAGAGAGAGGCTGAGGAAGATAGAGAATCCCAAGCAGGCTCCACACTCTAAGTGCAGAGCCTGACACGGGCTTGAACTCACACACTGTGAGATCACAACCTGAGTTGAAACTGAGTTGGATGCTTAACTGACTGAGCCACCCAGGCACCTCCCATGACTCAGATATTTTGTTTCTAAACCTACTGGTCCTGCCTTTACCAGCAGACTTTCTCCTTGTGTTTATATCAAACGTCCTGAGAGAGCGTCTATTGGACAGCCTTCGCTGTCCCGGAGATGTGACCCTGTGGGGCAGGGTGCTAGCTCCTAGACCCCCCAGCCTCTGGCTGGCTTCACAATGGCTTCCTTGGCCTGTTCCTGTGAGCAGGGTGATGGATCATATACTCTTGGTCACACTTGAGCACACTCAGAAGGGGTGATCGGGTGAGGTCTTCCTGAGACGACAGAGGAGGTAGTGAAACCGTGGCCAGTCCTTGGTCCCCAATTCTGGGCTATCTGACGAGCAATGTCACACTGGCCATTTTGGGGGGATTGCAGCTGTTTTCCTCTTTATCAAGAGTTATCTCCCTTTCTATCTTCATTTGCTCAAAGTTAAAGCTCTAAAAGTTTTCTGCTTTGACTATCCAGAATGCCAGAAAACTAGAAAAAAAAAACACAACAAAACCAAAAACACTACATCTTCATTGCATTGGTGGTATGTGTTCCTCTATGTTTATTTTTTCATTTTTTAGGAATTGGGGTAAAATTCACATAATACTGAATCAATCATTTGAAGTTGTATCCAGTACATGAGCGCACTGGCCATTTTAGAGAATATTTAGTGCATTCACAATGCTGTGCACCCATCACCTCTTCCCAGACCCAAACGATATATTTTCGAGCGAGTGTGTGTGAATGTCGAGCCTGACCTGGTCCTCCATGTTGGAAGGAAAGACTGACCCCAGGAGCTGTATGTTTACGGACCTACCCTTTATAGACTTCATATAAGAAAAAGATCCCTTCCTGACTGGATGTTATGAGGCCGGTCTCCCAGGTCTCAGACATATTCTCACCCTTTCTCAAACACCCCTCAACTGCAGAAGACACAGCGAAAAGCTGCCTATTGGCTGAGGATTTACTGTTTAATCATTTTATGGTGGCATAGATAGCAGTTAAAATCCACACAAAAGCAAACAAAGGTTGGCCAAATTGGGTCAGGTACAAGGCCATGGGTGGCTTGGTCCTGACATGAAAATAGAATCTCTCCTTCGATTTACTCACAGGGAGAGGAATTTTCCGAATTAAGGCTTCAGGATGAATATGAGAGGGCCAGGCCACTATTCAACCTCAACAACAAGTTTTCTTGCAAAGCCCTTTACCCTTCCTTGGCACCTGCCGCAGCTCTGACTCACTGAAGGGCAGAATTGCTGTCAAGACCAGAGACTCTGAGGGCGTTGCCCTCGGTCCAGCAGTTTTTGCCTCTCTCTTGACCACCACCTTCTCTAACTCTACAAGGGTAAAAGGGAGAGCTGGGTAGGTCCCCCCCAATTACAGAATAGCTTGGAAGGAGTGTGCTTTGACTTGACGTTTAACACCAGTATTTTTTAAACTTTTGTTTTTCAATTTAGTGGGTTATGAACAGTGTGAACAACAAATGAGAGAGAACAGAATGATAAATATCAGAGTACGCCGTGGTCATGGGAAGTATTTTCTCTTGAAATGTTTGTGTGTGTGTGAGTGTGTGTGGGGGGGTATGTGGGTGTGTGTGTGTGCGCGCGTTCTGGGTCATGAAGTAAATGTGTTTCCTAATGTGGGCTATAGTTTAACAAGTTTCAAAGCCACAGACATAAATGACTATGGTCCCATCCGAACTGCTCGGATTTGGATGTTGCCAGCCGCAGGCCTCACCTGCTGCCCTGACCCTTCAAATATCACCGGGATGATAATGTCCTGGGTGTGTTCAGAGTCCTTCTGTGAAGCTCATGTACACTCTACCAGAGGCAAAACTTGAGCATGACAGTCTACACCAAAGGCAGGTTCCAAGAACACAGCCCTCATACGATTGTATAACTCTTCAGCTTTCAAACTGTAAAAACAGTCTCAGTCCTGGCTTTGCTGTCTTCGGTTATTTTGTGAACATACTTGAACATTCTAGGGCATTTCTAGAGCCACAGGCCGGGGCACTGACCTCCCTTACACCCCTCAGAAGCACGCCGCAGAGTGCTCTGGCTAAAATTATCCCACAGAAGCCACCTGTTTAGTTCCTTTTATATTTGTGCCTCTCAGCATT
>CM053574.1:79658043-79733248 GCA_028646485.1 Cryptoprocta ferox | reverse complement strand
TTGGTTTCCATATAACACCCAGTGCTCTTCCCCACAAGTGACCTCCACCAAGACCATCACCCCGCTTTACCTTTTCCCCTTCCCCTTCCCCCCTCAGATTGTTTTCAGGATTCAAGAGTCTCTCGTGTTTTGTCTCCCTCCCTCTCCCTAACTCTTTTTCCTCCTTCCCCTCCCCATTGTCCTCTATTGGGTTTCTCCTAAAAATGCAATGTTAAGAAAGAAAATTTTTTTTAAAAAATGCAGGGGCACCTGGGTGGCTTAGTCGGTTAAGCATCCAACTTCGGCCCAGGTCATAATCTCACGGTTCATGAGTTCAAGCCCTTCATCCGGCTCTGTGCTGACAGCTCAGAGCCTGGAGACTGCTTCGGATTCTGTATCTCCCTCTCTCTCTGCTCTCCCCTCAAAAAAAATAAATAAACATAAAATTTTTTTTTTAAATGCAGAAAATTCCAATTAAGGCTCAGCTTGATTTTTTTTTCTTTTTACATGTTGAATTGTTTAATTTTCTTAGTGTCCCATAGACATAACTAGGCATCATAGCAGGTAAGTAGGTTTCTGTTCCTATTATATTTTTACTTATTTATTTATTTTAGTAATCTGTACATGCAACGGGGGGCTCCAACCCATGACTCTGAGATCGAGAGTCGCACACTCTTCCGACTGAGCTAACCAGGTGCCCCATGTTTCCTATTGTTTTTTTTGAAACTGTATTAGTCAATAAAAGTTAATTGAAAGTACTGACAACACAAACACGAGGAAATATTACAGACTTGACTTTTTGACTTTTAATGACCTAGCACTACTGGTTTTACCTAAAGGTACTCAGCCTTTTGTGTATAACCTGAGATGATCAGAACAGTGACGATCACGGTGATGATAATGACAGTGGCAATAGCAGTGTTTATTACATGTAGGGCACCATATTCATTATTTCATTTATTTCCTTTAAGAACTACAAAAACTCTGAAGAAAGTATGACATGGATTTTACTTTCAAGGACATTATAAGGAAGATATGTAAACTTTGAGAGACAGATCTCTCTCTCTCATCTTTGAGAGACAGATCACAAGCAGGGGTGGGGCAGAGAGAGAGGAAGACACAGGATCCAAAGCAGGCTCCAGGCTGTCAGCACAGAGCCCGATGCGGGGCTGGAACCCACGAACCATGAGATCAAGACCCAAGTGGAAGTCCAACGCTTAACTAATTGAACCACCCAGGTGCCCGGAAGATATGTAAATTTTTAAGTTCTCACTGGCAAGATGCCAGATCCTCAGGCAGACCCGTCTGTGGAGGGAGAGGAGTTAGCCAGCCATTTTTACAGGGGGCTTGTCCTTTTTCGTTTCCCCTCTTGTCTGACTGTGCTGCCTTCATCTCGCCGGGTGCAATTACTGCAGGGGAAGAAACTCAATCCATTCCTGGTTTACAGGGAGACTGGGTGACGTGAAGCTGAGGTTCTCACACGCATGCCCCAAAGATCTGGGCCTGCGCCTGCCTGAGATCTGGGTTTCGAGGGGAGAACAGGAGGCTTGTGGGAGAGCAACTTCTGTGCAGACCCAGTTAGCATGGCGGGGGCGGGGGGGCGGGGGAGGGCAGCCAGGGAGTCAGGGAGTATACATTAGTGTCCTACTGCTGCCATAACAAATGACCACAAACCCGGTGGCATAAAGCAGTACACATTTTATTATCTTGTTGTTCCAGAGGTCAGAAATCTGAAATGGGACTCACTACACCAAAATAAGGCACTGGCAGGGCTGTGTTCCTTTTCGGAGGCTCTAAGGGAGGATTAGTTTCCTTGACTTTCCCAGCTTCTAGAGGCTGGGATTCCTGAATTCCTGGGCTGACGGCTTCTTCCATCTTCAAAGCCAACGGTGGGGGAGGAGTCCTTACATCAAATCACTCCAACCTGTCTCCATAGTCCTATGTCCTCTCACTTTACTGCCTCCTTTTTCGACTGTTATGTACCTTAATGATTACGTTGGGCCCACTGGATAATCCAAAATACCCTCCCCCAAAAGTCAGCTCATGAGCAACCTTAATTCCACCTGCAATCTAATTTCCCTCTGCCCTGTAACCTAACACATTCACACATTCCAGGGATTAGGATATAGGTTTCTTTGCGGGTCGCTGTTCTGCCTACCGCAGTAGCCTCTTGTATGAAGGAGGGATTAGGAGAGACTTCCTGGAGGAGATGACCTCCAATATGAGGCCTGAAGGATGAGAGGGAACTAGCAAGAGAAAGAGTTTAGCTCAAAGAAGGTCCCAGAAGTGAAAGGGAGCACCGACATGTTTGAGGAGCCAGAAGTGTCTCCTACAAACACTCCCTGGCCTACACAAAAGATGTCTTCTCAGAAAAGCACCTGTAACCAAGAAACACATATGCCAAAAGCAACATTCCTATAAAACAATTTCTCAAACCTCTGCACTATTGCCATTTTGATAATTCTTCATTGTGCGAGGTCTTTCCTGGGCGTTGGAGGATGTTTGGCAGCATCCCTGGTCCCTACTCAATAGATACCAGGAGGAAACATGGCATTGTGACAACCAAAAATGTCTCCAGACATGGCCAAATGTCCTCTGGAGTGGCAGAATCTGGTTGAGAACCATGATATAAGACATAATGATAAGAAATTTTACTGGCTCATTCCCCGTATACCAGCTGGGATCACTTGCCTATCCAAGTGTTCTTGTTGGGAGTAGCTATGGTTCATTACTACTTCTCTTTGCCAAGGGGATGGGAAGGTGACCAGATGTCTCAGATACAACCTCCTCCTCCTCTTCTTCCTCCCACCAGCCACTGAAGGCCACTCCTAAAAGTGGTTTGATTCAGGGCTTTCATTCTGCTTGGCACCAAGCATACAGAAGAACCCAAGAGACTCTTTCCTGAGAAGATCTAGGGCCATAGTACAATGTGTGTTTAATGTAGTTGTACAGACATGTATAAAATTCCAGCTGATTCCAAAGAATTTCTTCATCATTAGTGCACAGTGCACATGTAATCGCCAAGATGATGAAAAACAAGACTTGAGCAAGGGATGGCTCTTCCTGCCCAGCTCTTCATGTAGACTGGTTTAGTCTCCTCATGAGGTGTAGTGTTGCTGGCTCGTGACTTGAGGATCTTACTGTTCTAAACCGTGGCATACCCGATGTGCTAATAGAAGTCCTTAGTGGAAATAAAGATGAAAGTCCAGCTACTTAAGATGGCCAGACTTTATTTTTTGTTTATTTATTTTTGAGGGGGGGGGGCAGAGAGAGAGGAAGACACAGAATATGAAGCAGGCTTCAGGCACTGAGCTGTCAGCACAGAGCCCAACATGGGGCTCAAACTCACGAACTGTGAGATGATGACCTGAGCCAAAGTCAGACACTTAACCAACTGAGCCACCCAGGTGCCCCTTGACACGTGTTTTTAACATGATTATGATGATGTAACCAAGTTACCATTCCCCAGAGCAGTCATTTCCAACCTGTGGATCAAGACCCTTTGATAATAATCCAAGATTACTCAGAGGGCCCTCAGGTTCAACATGCATTTTCTTGATGGATGCTAAAAATACTACCATCCATTTTATAGGGACTCCAGAGTTTTTAAAAATTTAGTTCACACTACAAGGGGATCCTCATACTTGAAAGGTTGGGAATTGTGTATTACTAAATACTAAATATTAATTATGAGATATTATGTGTGTGTTACTAAGGATTATATGTATATTAGCAGAAGCTGGCAGAGCATAGAGTAATAGTGGAGTTTGGTGTCTAAAGGATGGACAGGAAAGGGGGAAATCCAGTACCTTTTTGTGCAGATGTTATACAGCTGTGAGTCTGGAAAGGACTGGACTTAGTGAGATGAGAGTTGGGGTAGGGTAGCAAAAGTCATGTATTTCTTTCCCTCCCATAAAAGGGTAGCATTGCAATGATTTTTCCCCCACAGGCTAGAAATTGCATTTGTTTTTATGGCTGGATTCTTGTGATCCTGCCAAGCATGTCCAAACTATATCAATAGTGAAACAGTGTGTGGACAAAACTCCAAGGATTCTTTTTTGGAATTCAAGTTGGAGAGTAAAGAAAAGATTGTGTAAGCTCAAGGCGGGCCTGCTGGAGAAACAGGAGATGGGAATGAGAGAGAGGTAGCTCTGGACCCTGGCAGAGGCCATCACCTCCGGGAACCTCATTGCTTCATCTGTAAATGGAAAGGATACCTCTTTGGCCTGAATGAACCAATGAATGTAAAGACTGCTGCCATAGCTCTTTGCAGCAATAGAGGCAGGTTACATACATCTGTATTTACTCTTGGACTCAGCAATTCTTCCAGGAGTTTACCCTGAAGCCTTGGCTCCTCCAATAAAAACAATATATGCAAAAGTGTATTCTTTATGCCATTACTTGCCATAGCTAAGTATTGCATACAACCTGCATGTCACATGTATTAGTCTTCTATCGCTGCCTAATACATTACTGCAAATTTAGCTGAAAGCAACACCTATTTATTAGCTCGTAGCTCTGTCGGGTTTTCTACTCAGGGTATCATGGGGCTCAGTCAGAGGATGAATCTGCTTCTGAGCTCATCTCCGTTGTTGGCAGAATTTAGTTTCTTGTGGTGGCAGGTCTGAGGGCCCCATTTCCTTGCTGGGTATCAGCCAGGGGCCACTGTCAGCTCCTCAAGGCTACCCACATTCTTTGCCACGCACCTCTTCATCTTCAAACCAGTGCGTCAAATCCTTCTTGTGATTTGAAGCTCTGACTTCCCTTCTGAGACTAGCTAGAGGAAACTCTGCTTTTGAAGGGCCCGTGTGATTAGGTCAGCCTGCTGGACCAGTCTCTCTATCATAGGATCGACTGATTTGGGACTTTAATACATATGCAAAATCCTTTCACAGCCATACCTACATGAGTGTTTGATTGAATGGCTGGGAGAAGGTGTGTGTATACCAGTGGCCAAGAATCTTGGAGCCCATCTTTGGATCCTGCCTATCACACATAGGAAGTTAAGTAAATGCCCTGGGTCCATGCATACAATGAAGAAGCATGCTATAGTAATGAGGGACAAGAGAGGCCTCTGTGAGCTGCTCTAGAGTGATTTCCAGGATACATTATACATGGTTATATGAAAAAAGCAAGGTGGAATAAAGTGTGCTGCCTTTCATGTAAGAAAGAAGGGGAAGTAAGAAAAAATATGTATATTATATTAGGCAGCCTTGAAGATGGTCCTCAATGATCCTTGCCTCTTATGTGTAATCTTATATAATTCTTTCCCCTTGAGTCCAGTCTGGGCTGGACGTATGGACTGGTTCTAGCACACAGAATATGGCAGAAGTGCTAAATTAGGTTACAAAGAGATGGTGGCTTCCATTTGGAATCAAACTCCCTGTTGCTCCCTGCTCTCCCTGTCTCCCCCTGCTCTCCCTGTCTCCAGGGCAAAGCAAGCTGCCATGCTGTGAGTAGTTACATGGAGAAGCCACAATGCAAGAATCTGATGATTCTGGCTGTTGTGGGTTGAATTGTATCCACCAAGAAGATATATGGAAGTTCTAACCCACCAGGTACCTGTGAATATGACCATATTGGAAATAGGCTCTTTGCAGATATAATCGAGTTAAGATGAGGTCATGCTGATTAGGATGGGCCCTACTCCTATGAGTCATGTCATTATAAGAGGAGATCTGACCACAGGGACACACATACTGAGGGAAGAACTTGAAAGGCAGAGGCAGAACTTGAAGCTATGCAGTTGCAAGCCAAGGAATGCTGAGAGTGGCTGGCCATTGCTCGATGCTAGGAGAGAGACAAGGAGGGATTCTCCTTTAGAGCCTTCAGAGAGAACATGGCCCTGCTTGGACTCCTAGCCTTCAGAACTATGAGAGAATGAATTCTTGTTTTTATTTTTTATTTTTTAAAATTTATTTATTTTGAGAGAGAGAGAGAGAATGCAAGTGATCTGGGGAGGGGCAGAGAGGGAGGGAGAGAGAAGCAGGCTTCGACCTGCCAGCACGGAGCCCAATGGGGGGCTTGAACTCACGAACCATGAGACTGTGACCTGAGCTGAAGTCGGACACTTAACCAACTGAGCCGCTCGGGTGCCCCTGAATTCTTGTTTTTAAAAGCCATCCTGTTTGTGGTAATTTGTCATGGCAGCCGTGAGGAAACTAATACACTGGCCAGTGGCCAGTGAGGACATGAGCCCCACCAGCAGCCATGTGAGTGAACTTGAAACAGGATCTTCCAAGGCCTGCCAACAGCCAGGCTGAGCGCGCTTGGACGCAGATTCTCTCCAACTGAAGCCTTGACGTGCCTGCAGCTCCAGGTGCCACCTTAATTGCATTCTTGTGAGGCCTGGAGCTACCAGTGCTTCTGGGCCCCCTCTGGATTTTTGACCCACAGAAACTGGGAGCTAATACACGTTTGCTGTTTTAGGCTGGTAAGCTTAGTTATACAGCACTGGATAACTAACAGCTATACTTATAAACAATTTTATATTTCTTTAATTTGGGGACAATGGAAGAATAAACAAGAAAGAAAGGAAAATGCTTATGGCTCAGAGGTGAGTGGGACCAGAGCGCAGGGAATAGGGAAGGAGTTTAACCTTCATAACATTTTATTTTGAGCCATGTGAATGCTTTTTATACATTCAAAAATGGAATTAAATGAAAAAGATGAAAAAAGCAAACTCTAACACTGATGTAAATAAATATAACAAACCTAGCAGTATATCGAATAGAGAACATAATCATGCCAACCAGCAATTAATTCAAATAACTTTTGAGTGTGGTATTCTACCCATATACCGTTTAGAAGGATGTATTATAAAGATACAAAGAACTGCCAAAAAATCTTGAGTTTAGAAGTTTTGTTGCTGCTGATAGTATTGGTATGTAAGTCTCAACTATTTTCTGTACATTGTAGAATAAATGAACAAAAAGATTGATGCTGAAAATGGAGAAGAGGGTATATCCTAAGATACCTTTTAAGTCGGGAATTAGGGTTTTCACTGAGGGAGAAGAATAACATCTCAGTAGCAGTGAGCACAAGTACTCGAATCTAATTTTCTTTTTAAAAAAATTAAAATTTTTAAAATATAGTTTATTTATTTTTGAGAGACAAAGAGACAGAGCATGAGTGGGTAGGGGCAGAGAGAGAGGGAGACACAGAATCTGAAACAGGCTGCAGGCTCTGAGCTGTCAGCACAGAGCCTGACGCGGGGCTCGAACCCACAAGCCGTGATCGGATCTAATTTTCTAAGTGCCATTTCCTACTAAAAGGAACTAGGGATTCCCTGTCTACGGCACAGAACAGTCAATGAAGAGTTAGTAGGTCTTGTGTCAGAAAACAAGGAAGTGCTCAAAGATTGATAGGAATATATATATTGTGTATTATATAAGAATATATATATCTTATTTATATAAGAATAAAGGAACCAGGTGTGGGGCTTTCCACTGGATAAATATGGGCAATTTGAGCACCAAAAATAATAATGGTATTTGATTATAGCAACTGAATTAAATTGAATTTAAAAAATGCAGGAGTCCACACTGTTACTTGAAAAGGAGGGGAGAGGAGCTGTAACTGGGATGAGAAGGGGGGTGCGGAGAGAAAAGGAGAAAAAAGGGGGTACTCTTCTTTAGATAGGTAGAAGAAATGATAACATTAGAAAATCGCCAGTTGGTAAGCGTTCATGAATGTCTGTACACCCTGGGCAAATATATTTGCTGGGTGCAGCCTATCACTGCAGATAATCTCTGTTGTGTGGGAGAGAGGTATTGTTAAAATAAAAAAACAAACAGAGACCAGCCCTGAAAATTCTCTGAGCAGATGAAACCTGTTTAATCATACAACACTTAATTTGCAAGACTAACTTGATCTGGGTCGTTTCTTGCTTATGCCTCTGGAAATCATAAGCATGACTTGAACTCTTAAGGTTGATAGGAGGTAACCACTGACCAATTCCCTGTCATTTAAGAAAATTCTCATTTTATAACCAATCACTGTGCAGAACTGCCACTGCTTTCTTGCTATATAGCTGCTTTATGACAACATACTCCTGAGCCTCATTCCATATTTTGGTTTGAGTGCTTCCTGTTTGCAAACTGTCTTCCTGATGTGTGCACAGTAAACTTTAACTGATCACTAGTTTGGTGATTCATTGGTTTTATTTCTATAATTTCTGAAGATTTGACAGTATTTTTGTGGAGAGATCTGCCAGCCCATGCCTTGACTAAGTGATCCATCTTGGCATCACGGATAATGGGACAAAAGAACACTGTGCCTTCTCATGGAAATACACATCACCTCCTACTTTTCTTACTAAAATGTTTAACCTGAATCTAATCATGAGGAAATAATTTGATAAATCCAAATGGATACAGTCTACAAGACATTGGCCTGGACTTTTCTTTCTTTTTTTAAATTTTTAATGTTTTTATTTATTTTTGAAGGAGAGAGAGAGAGACAGAATCCGAAGCAGGCTCTAGGCTCTGAACTGTCAGCGCAGAGCCTGATGCGGGGATCCAACCCACGAGCTGTGCGATCATGACCTGAGCCAAAGGTAGAAGCTTAACCGACTGAGCCACCCAGGTGCACTAGCCTAGACTTTTCAAATATGTTCAAGTGATGAAAGATTTTTAAAAAGTGGGAGTGCTAGAACTTGGATAGTAGACTACAGAAGTTAATAAAGAGGCATGACACTAAATGAAACGGGTGAATCTTGGGTAGAACTTGAATTTTCAAAGACGTGTGTGCACATGCGCCTGTTTATGACATTTTGAGACAACAAAGGAAATTTAAATATAACAGTATGTTAAGTGATATGACAGAAATGGTATTAAATTTCTTGCATGTGATAATGGTGAGGTATTTAGGGGAGAAGCAGCATTGTGTGCAACTTTACAAAGGTGGGGGGGGAGCTATCTAGTGAAGAGAATGCAAATGTGAAATGGTGGCATTGAGAGAAGTCTGTACTGTCCACAGCACTTTTCTTTCAACTCTTCAGTCGGTTTTGTAAAATTTCAAACTAAAAAGCTGGGATTAAAAAGAAAGAAGTGCAAGTTTACTTCCTCTTACTACGGAGGTTCACGTGGACACAGAGAATCAGCACTCTGAGAAGCCTCCTGTTCCGTGGCTCTCGGTGCGTTCCTTAAAGTTTCTCTTTCACTGAGGAGTCAAGACCCAAGGCCGTGGGAGGTGTCACTGAGTCCCCGACAGCTACCATCCTGGTCTCTGGGAAGCCGGCTACTAGGTACCTGGGGCCCTCTGCGGCCAGCCAATCGCCGGCTGCTATGGGCGTGGCCGCGGTCAGAGCGGCCAATGGGAGCCGCGACGGGGGGCGGAGCTTGTTGGGCGGGGTGGGCGGGGCCGGACGCAAGCTGCTGAGCTGCCCTCGCTGCGCCGCAGTCTTTTTTTACTGCTCTGGTGCCGGCCGCCTGCGGCCGCAGCTGAGCGTGGTAGGAGGGCTTGCGTAGCCGCCGGCGCCGGGTAAGTGCCTGACCACTGGGCTGCGACCGCGATGGCCGCTCCGCGCCTGCTCCGGCTCGCTCCTCCGCCCGCCCGACCCTCTTTCGCCGCGGCACCCGTAACCGGCCGGCTTGGGACTCCTTGCCCCGCCGCGGGCGGTGCTGCCCCTCCGGTCGGCCTCGGCCGGGGTTCGGACTGCGGTCGGACTGCGGTCCCGGAGAGCGCCGACGCGGCCGGGCGTGCTCGGGGGCTGCCGCTGCTCCACGGTTCGCGGACAGAGCCCGGCTGCCTGGGGCGCGAGGTTCCGGGGCTGGACTCCGCTCTTCCGGCAGGGGCGCCGGCTCCCGGGCCTCATCGCTTGGCGGCGTGGGGTGACTTCTGTCCCAGCGTCTCAGATCCCAAGTGTGAGGCCCATGTGGGATCTCGGCGTGTGCGCCGTGGCTCCCGCCGTGTGTTTCTCCTGCCTCTGCTTCCCTCCCACTTACGGTTCATCTGTGTGTGCAGCCCGGGCGCCTGCCAGCTTCCTACTCAGGGAGAGGGCACGCTTGCTGTACTTTGAATTGCTCCTGGGACACGTCGGGTTGGCTCACGTTTGTAGGGATGGGTGCAGTTCATTAGCTTGGAAGGTTCATGTAGCTCTGCATTGTAGAAAGCTAGATGTAAGTAATTTGATGTAAAAGCATTTGCAGTGTTCAGCATTATTGCTCCTGCGCAACAATAGCAGGACAATGTCGGGACTGCCCTGCAGGGTCGATTTGTCCTCCTCTTGCAGTGAGAAAAGTTCAAAGGCATGAATTCTGGTCTTGGCTTTGCCGCTGCCAAGTTTGGTGATCGTGGGCTCAGTTAATTCATGTGACATGCGGTATGACTTTTAAGATACCTTTTAAATTTCACGTTGCATAAGTCTGTGATGAGCTTATTTTGCATATTGTACCTTTTAAGGCAGTTGGAAATAAGAGTCCATGAAAGGCAGACATATGGGGAATAAAGATTTCAGACGGAACATTTTAAAGACTGCGATTACAGTTTAAGACTGTAAACTGAAAAGGGAACACAAGTAAATTTGAAAAAATTTATTCAGAATTAATTATATAACAGGAACTTGGAAAGCTTTCAGAAGTTCCAGCAGTAATTACTGTACTGTATTTTACCTCTTGTGGCAGCTGTGCAAATGAGGTGAGAAACTGAGTACTAAGTAAGAGAAAATGGAAGAGAGGGGATATGGTAACTTACACATACCTTAAGTGTATGGAGAAGCCTTTAGAATTCTTTGTTTGTATAGACATTTTTAGTCAGGAAACACTTAAAAAATAGATGGGAAGTTTGTATTTCCTTTGCAGGAAAGTCACACGTTTATTCAGAATGTGCAGAATTTCCTACCTTCCCACCCCCTAATATTATTTAACAGACTTTGGAAAAATAGTGTCTGGCTTTGTACTACATAGAGGACGGATCATGTGTTCCTTCAGGGAGATCTTAGTTTGTGTACTTTGTAACGGTGTGACTAGGGAAAGTCACTTTTCCTCCCGGAGGCCGTCTTTCCTCAATAGTGCAATGTGGATAAGGATACCTATTTCATAGGGTTGGAAGGATGAAATAAAATCCTTTATGTGGAAAATGTATAGCAATGCCTGACATATCAGATATTGGATAATGCCGGCTGTTGTTGTTAGTATTGTGTTTATAAGGCAGCAGAGAAGTGGTCACTGGGTGTGGTCGGCTAGAGGGGATGGCCTAGGAGAGGAGTACAGAGTTACCTGGCACTGGAGTTTTTGCAAAGTTGTAATTCCTTCCCTGGATCTCAGACTGAGATGTTGCCCAGACACTAGTGACTGCTAAGGACACATCAGTCTGCCTGACTGTGCTGGCCTGTCAGTGTTGGGACTTGAGGAGAGTTGTGATTTCCCCCCAAAATTGTGCTAGGACAAAGAGAGCTCCAAAACAAAGAAATGATTTAGTTTACTGACCAGAGATTGCAACTTGAGATAGCCGAAGCCCTGTCTCAGCTAGCTGTGGCCAGCACAGCTTCGTGGACGTAATGTCTCCTATTCCAGTCTTAGCTAGAACCTCTTCCTGTTTGGTTCACTATCAACTACTTACACTCTCTGGTTGCTGTTTAAGCCGACATATTCTTTCTTTGACACAGCAAGCGTTAGCCTGGGAAGGCGGGCAGAGTAGGCTTAATTGATTAAGGAATCTAGTCCTAGCATTCAGAAAGGAAAAGAGAAGAGCCCGAAGGTAATTTTTACCCTTTTTCTAGCTAACTTTAAAAAATTGTAATTGAATAGAAAGCACTTTCTTACAGTGTAACCGGGAGTATGGGAATGGACACTCCTTGGTGGAAGATCAACTTGTGGTGGTACACGTGAATAGGACCAAATGGGTGTGCACTCCATCTTGATTCAAAACCAGGGGTACGCAATTCCACATCGGTTTTGAGCTCTAGTTGAGTCTTTGCATGTGAGTATAATCCAGAGCTTTTTTGGGTTTTGTTCTAACTAAAAACACTGATGGAAGAAAAAGTAGCCAAAAGTAGCCATTAAAACTAAAGTAGTAAAACAAATAAGGCCGGGAGGAAATGAGAAAGTTAATCAGTGAGATGACATAAGGTCATATGACAGTATAGTCTTTAACAAAATATTTTGATTGTTTTTAAGTTAGAGATCAGTTACAATTCCATTTCCCACAAAATTTTGCTAACATTTTGGAGGATAGCTTGTGTGTGTATGTGTGTCTTTATATATGTGTAGAAAAGAATCACTACTGAATAAGATGAATAAAAAGAAGGATCAGCTGTAACATCATCACTGAGAATTAACTATTTAAAATGGGAATTTAAGTGGTAAGTATTCCAAGGTGTGAATTGGCTGCCATGTATTTAGCTCGCTGATTTTCAGTAACAACACAGATGCTCAGACTGTCCCCGAGGTCCTCATTCAGAAGGTAGGGCCCTAGTGTATATACTTTTAGGAAGCTCTGCAGTCAGGTTAGGAACTACTAATAAGGAGCCGTATGTTCCATACAGATACTTAATGCATGTATAGTATCACATCCAAGAAAATAAAAACCATATGAAAGCCAGAGGGAGGGGGGACTGGGAACAACTGCTTAATGGTTTTCTTTCCTGGTGATGTGATATTTTCAAACTAGACAGAGGTGGTGGTTGTACAACATACTGAATGCATGAGGTGCCACTGGATTGCTCACTAACATGGCTTATTTTAGAGTTTGTGAATTTCACCTCTTATTTTAGAGTTTGTGAATGCCTCCCCCCCCCCAATTTATTGAACACTATCTTTGTATACCCTTTGTTGAAAAAATAAATTACTGTTTAGATCGACTACCTTCTGAATATTATACTCTCTTAACACCTGTATCTTCAACACATTTTTGTTGTCTATAGGATGCATCTTATCAGTAGTACCTTTTTGGAGCTGCTTAGTAATATTTTCTCCTTAATTAAAACACCATCACTCTTTTATGATTGCATACAGCCTCAGGTGGTGGCAGAAAGAGCACTGTACTTGGAATCAGAACACTTGGGTTGGAGGCCCGATCCTGCCCCATCAGCCATGTGGCCTTGGACAAGGCACCTTGCTGGGACTCTGTTTCCTAGTCTGTTTTTCTGTCCTCCTTTCCCAAACTTGTTGGGGGATCCACTGAAATCATTTATATCAGACCCTTTTCTAAAGCTACAGCACCTCCGCACATCACTATTAGGTAGTTATTGCTTTGTTCTTGTTGTTTTTTAAGTTTATTTATTTATTGTGAGGGAGTGAGACAGAGGGAATGTTGAGGGACAGAGAGAGAGAAAATCCCAAACAGGCTTTGCACTGTCAGCGTGGAGCGCTGTGTGAGACTGGAACTCAGGAACGGTGAGAGCATGCCCTGAGCCGTGATCAAGAGTCAGGCGCTTAACCGACTGAGCCACCCAGGCGCCCCTATTGCTTTTTTCTTTTTAACTTGGATTCAGGAGAACCCAAGAATGGATTAAGGAAGGTACTACTGCACAGTTAATGAATTATTGGATTTATTATTAATGTGTTTTGACAGTTTATTTAATTTACAGTATTAATCATTATGTTGTGTATTTAGTAAGACTAAGAATTAGTTACATTTAGATATTTTTAAAAGTTTTTGAGGATTATAAGGAGCTGAGATGAGTTTGGGGGGGCAAGGTTTGTCCTTGGTCCTGAAACACATAAAGCAAATGATGATTTTCAGGTTCCATTCTTAGAGTGCCTTTTATCTTACTTGTAACCAGTCTGAATTTGGTTAATGTCCATAAACGAGAATAGCTCTACGGAGATCTATTTACAGTCTCCTTTGGGTTCCTTGTGTTTTTTCTTAGTTTAAGCAAGCCCCTGGCCTTGTTGTTAACTGACATTTTTGTCGATAGTGACTTTTCTTGAGAAACTCCTAAAACCTGAAGAGTACCAAATACTGGGTGTATCTCTTACCAATAATGACTATAATAAATTAGAAATTTTATTTTATTAAAAAAAAGTTTTTTGTTTGTTTATTTTTGAGAGAGAGCAAGAGCGCGACAGAGCATGAGTGGGGAAGGGGCAGAGAGAGAGACACAGAATCCGAAGCAGGCTCCAGGCTCTGAGCTGTCAGCACAGAGCCTGACACGGGGTTCAAACTCATGAGCTGTGAGATCATGACCTGAGCCCAACTCAGATGCTTAACCCACTGAGCCACCCAGGCGCCCCAGAAATTTTATTTTAAACCAAGAATAATTACGGTTAATATTACCTACACAAAAATGTGTTTATCTGCATGTTTCTTCTGTTAATGGACGTGAGGCAGATTTAGCAACTGAAAGTGCATAAAATTGTGTGTAATGTGTAGTGTATAATGAATGTGGAGGACCTGGCATGGCAGGCATGTAAATATATTTTGCGGTCTCTGAGCACCTTTGAAGTGACTTAAAGATACATATTTAATCCCCACAATAGAATTAAAAGCTTGGCATTTTATTTAGCTTTGCAAATAAAAGTATGGGCTCCACCCCCAGTTGATGGTGCTGGCTGCTCTGATGGTGACGATATTGATGAGGAAAAAAGCCTAGAGGTGAATAGGAGCATCCCTGCGAAGGAAGTGGTGTGGCTCTGACCCCAGAGTCCGCCTCTTTCCTTCATACTGAGCTGCCTCCCTGCTAGCTATTCCCACGATAAGGTTAAGAGAAGAACACTAACATTTATAGAGTTAATGAACTAGAAGTATATTTTGGTACTTTTAAGTAATTGTCATTTTACCTTAGGACACTGGGTTGCACCATTTTTCTGCTCCGGTGCACCTGCAGGACTCACTAAGACAGTGGCAAACAAGTAACACATATTTGTTGAGTGAATGTGAATAGACTTTAGATAAAATAGACTACCCAGAAAAGAGCCTCCATTGTGCTCAGTACATACACCATCTCACGTTCCCATCATATTGTGTTACTTAAGGTCTGAACGAGATTTAAGGCAACAGATTAAGAGGCGCTTTTGTAGAGAGCCTGGCCTGGCTTTTTTAAGGGGAGGCTCCCCTTGGGAAGTGTTGGGGGTGAGGATGGCGTTCACTGAACGGCCTCTGAAGATGCTCTTCAAATGGAACACAAGTTTAAAGGAGAAACTGCTTGTGCCGTGAAGTTACAACTTTGAAATGCTTTCCCCTTTGTGTCCAGGAGAACCCCTGTGGGAGACTATGTTCCTCTAACCAAAGGAGAAGGGACCGTGGTGAAGATGTCCGCCCTCAACTGGAAGCCCTTTGTGTACGGAGGGCTGGCCTCCATCACGGCCGAATGCGGTAAGGCGCCCGCGGGGCCGGATCAGGTGGCGCGCGTGCTGCACGTGACGCTGATTAAAAGTTAAGGTCGCGATCTGGGGTTTGATGTGACTGGAGTTGGAGCACAGAATGCGAGAATATGAAACGTTAGTCTCGGATTTCAAAACTTCCTCCTTTTGGGATGTTTTTCAGACAAATAGTCGTTTTGGCTCCTAGCAGTTTTAGGGGTCAAAGTTTAGTGTGGAGAAAGGGGCACCTGGTAATCAAGTTTTATGAGTCATTTCTAGGTTCCCTCTGGCCCTGTTTTCCTTGTGCTTTTCCCCACTTTGCCACCGTTGGCACACGTGGCTGCAGAGAATTTTGGGGAGCTCACAGGTCTCCCCTGGTCCAGCCTTGACCGACTGTCACTGTGCAGTCACTCCGTAATTATGCGGATCCACGTGGTACCGGCGGCTTCCTCTTCCAGTGGAGGTCCACATCCGACCCCTTGATCTGTCTCTGTTCCCCGTCGGAAATCCCTCACCAGGTACTGATGGCGCAGCTGCCGAGTGCCAGGTGCCGGGCTGGATGCGCCATTTGCTTCCAGGGCTCTGGGCTGCTGTCCTGATACAGAGGCTGCCCCCCAGGAGCCAGTGAGGCCTGGGGCTGGAGGGTTAAGGCGCTAACCACCCACCCACGTGGTTCCCTGTGGGGGCGGGCTCTCCATTCCGCAGCGAATCAGGTTTCTGACAGTGTTCCGAATTAGGGTGGACTACCTGTTGGCACTGCATTTAACATTCGTACCTGCCTTCACAGATTGACTTCTAGACGACAGAACACAGAGTGAGAAACTCCTTCAGAAAATGAGCTCACCCCTCTTCATTCCTAAAGAACCTGATTTTAGCCTTCACGCATGCAAAAGATAGTAACAAATTTAAAATGGATTTCCTGTTGGTGTCAATCATTCCCTGTACCTTCTTTTCCTTTCTTTTCTTTTCTTTTCTTTTCCTTTTCTTTTCTTTTCTTTTCTTTTTTCTTTTCTTTTCTTTCCTTTCCTTTTCTTTTCTTTTCTTTCTTTCTTTTCTTTTCTTTTCTTTCTTTTCTTTTCTTTTCTTTTCTTTTCTTTCTTTCTTTTCTTTTCTTTTCTTTCTTTTCTTTCTTTTCTTTTCTTTTCTTTTCTTTCCTTTCCTTTCCTTTCCTTTCCTTTCCTCTTCTCTTCTCTTCTCTTTTTTTTAACAGCAATGCAGCCTCTCAAATCCTATGTAGAGTAAGATGGAAACCAAATAACAATGTAAAGAATGGAAAATACTTTTGTGCGTTTTTGGAGTATTTTTAATCTTCTGGTTCCTAATTTTTAAAAAATGTTTATTTTGAGAGTGTGTGTGTGTTGTGAGCAGGGGAAGGGGGAAGGGGAGAGAGAGAGAGAGAGAGAGAGAGAGAGAGAGAGAATCCCAAGCAGACTCCACACTGTCAGAGAGCCCAACACAGACACAGGGCTCTGTCTCACGAAGTGTGAGATCATGACCTGAGCCAAAATCAAGAGTTGGATACCTAACCGACTGAGCCACCCAGGTGCTCCTCTAATACTTTTTTTAATAGAAAAAAGATTGCAAAGTATCTGTGCCATTTTTTAATTCTCTTCCTTAGTTTACCTTATAGTTGAAATGTTTCCTCAGTAATATATCACCATGTATTCCTTATTTGATGGAATTTCTTTTTATCAAGTGAAATATTTCTTTTCTTTAAATTTTAAGGTACTTTTCCAATTGATTTAACCAAGACACGGCTCCAGATTCAAGGCCAGACAAATGATGCAAACTTTAGAGAAATCCGGTATCGAGGAATGTTGCATGCCTTAGTGCGGATAGGCAAAGAAGAAGGGCTGAAAGCCCTGTATTCAGGGTAAGTAGACATTTGTGCGTTTATATTTGACTGTTGACCTGTTAAATGAATCTACTGAAAACAGATACTTCATAGAGAAAAAGTAGAAATTTGAGGTGTATTTGAAAAGTAGGTTGGTAGATTTTTCATTTCAACTTTATTTTCTATACATCTTTTATGTAGTGAACGTTTTTTTTTATTATATTCAAGTACAGCTAATACTGTAAAATTTACATTTGTTTCCACAAAACATTACATAATTAAGCGTTTCACTCTGAAAAAAGCCCTTCCCCTTGGCTATTCTGAATTACCAAGGTTTTTGCTGTAGTGAAAATGATAGAGTATTCTCAGTGGGTAAGAGTTGTGAACCACTTTTCTTTAATCCACCATTTAGTGAACAGTGTGCTGAAGGTGCGGGATAGGAAAGCGAGTAAGGCAGGTGCCTGTGTCAGCCTGAGTCCCTGCAGCAAACAGAATTCACGTGGGTGGTTTCTGTGAGGAGACTTTAATGAGGGGGCTACTTAAGGGTTAAAGGAACAAAAGAAGGATATTATGGTACCTAGACACTAGCACAGTAAGAAAGTGTTACCAACCCTAGGCCTAAAGGGACAAGGACAGGAGTGGTGTTAGCAGAGCCTGTTAGGACTGGAGCCTTGAAGGAACAAACAGTAGTTGTTGGGGGATGCTTTGGGAGTGCCCAGGGAGAGATATCTCTCTTCCCCCTCCTCCTTCCCTCCCGCCATCATCTATGGGTGGAATCCACCCTGAAGTCAGTTGGCAGGGGAGCCCGAGTGACAAAATCCGAGGGCACCACCCTCTGAGGCTGCAGAGCATCACAGAGAAGGGCGAGACTGGATCCGGGGGGACAAATGGGGAGCAGCAACAACACACAGTCACGAAGGGGTTGTCATTCACTGGGGGCTGCGGCCATGTAAACGGGATTACAGTGGAGGCTGATAAATGAGTGCTAGAGTCTGGTAGAGGCAGGGCACCAAGCCCAGACTGTGGGGACAGGAGAGGGAGTAGGTTTCAGGAAGGCTGCTTGACCCAGGAGGTGCTGGGTCTAAGCTTGAAGGATCAAGAAGAATGAGTTTGCCAGGTGTGGTTAGAAGGGAACTGTATTGAAGCGCCTGGGTGGCTCAGTTGGTTAAGCAGCTGACTCTTGATCTTAGCTCAAGTCTTGATCTCAGGGTTGTGAGTTCAAGCCCCACATTGGGGCTTTTAAGTAGGCATGGAGCCTACTTAAAAAAAAAAGAAAAAGGAAGTGTATTTATACAGAGCCAGTAGTATGTGCAAGAAAGCATGGTACATTCTAGGAACTGCAAGTAATTCGGCCTCAGGGTAGTGTTGGGAGTTGCTGAGTAGCAGGAGATGGAGTTGGAGCCCTGATAAGGGGTCAGGACACAGCCTCAGGACATGTGAAGCATCTTGATTTCATCCAGGACACCACGGGTCCCAAATTGGTGCCTCACAGCCCTCCTACCTACCAAAGGTTTTTGTTTCTCACTTGAGCCAATACTTTAAACTATGAGAAATTGCACATAGAAACCTGAGATTCCATTTTCTTGAGAAAAGTCACCATCTGGGCCCACGTTCATTCACTCAAGATAGTAGTAACAGGCGTCAAGGATGCCTCCTCTGGTTCACCGAACCCTCTGTCTCTCACAGGATATGTGTGTGTGCAGTTAGACCAGCCCACGTCACTCACATAAGGCATCTGCCCGGTACCCATCAGCACTTGAGTTTGCTGTCAGGCAGACAGAAGCTGCCAGGGTGTTTTAAGTAGGGGGACTGACGTGATAGGGTTTCCATGGTAAAAAGAAGCTGGCCTGCTGTGGGGAGAGAGAATGAGAACTGATAACACTGGAAGCAGGCTGCCATGTGGGAAGCAGAGACGATTTTCTGACCAGAGGGGTTGTCTTGGGGACAGAGAGAAAGAAGACAGCCTGTTTAGGGCATAGGGTTGACCTCTTACGTGACCTAATATACGAGGGGGTGTGGAGGAAGCAGGGGACAAGGCTGATGTCTTGATTTCTGGTTTTTGGCCAAGGTGTTGATGGAGGTTCTATTCCCTGGTCCAGGAAACCGAGAGGAGAGCTGATTGGCTGGGGCGGGAGGATGATTAGTTAGGTGTGGGTGTAGGACATGCAAACTGAGACCTCTGTGAAGCAGTTGGAAATGCACCGTTGGATCAGTGTTGGAAGCAGGAATTTCAGAGTCCTCAGTCTCTGACGGTGGTAGAAGCCACGGGAGGAGATGAGCTCACCCAGGGAGTATGTGGAGCGGGGAGGGAAGAAAGCATAGGACAGAGTTCCCCAGAATCCCCCAGGGGACAGAGGTAGGGAGACTGTGGAGGAAAGGAGAGAAACGGGAGGGGGCGTGTTACAGAGCTCAGGGAGGAGACCGCAGCATGGAGGACAGCATGGAGGACACGAGGTGGACAGCAGCAAGTACCGCAGAGAGGTTATGTAAGTACTAAGTGAACTGCATCATTTAATTTAGTGACAGCGATGTCAGTTGGTCGCCTTGGTGAGGGGAGTTTTGATGGAGAGGGGAGAGGGAAGGCAGACTGCATTTCCAGAAGGAAGTGGGCAGCGCAGGAACAGCTGTGGTGGGTAGCTGTCCCAGGGTGGTTCTGGGGACGGGAAGGCCCAGTGAGGGAGAGGAAATAACTGGAGCAGGGCCTCCGAGGAGGTGGGAGGTGGGCGTTAGAGCAGCGGCTGAAGAACGACAGATGCTGGCAGCGGGCGGATTTCATGAGGTGCCTTGTCCCGAGAAAGGACAGCCCTTTCATTTGAATAGAACTCCATGTTCACTTACATTTGCATTAAGGACAACTACAGGGGGCTGAACTTTCACTTAGTGAACTAATAATTTGCACACATTTAACGGAACCCAGCTATATTTTTGTTAGATTTTGAATTTTGAGAGATCTGATTGAGCACAGTTTGATTGTGGAAGGCCTATATCTCTGTGTATGTGTCTTCTAGAGGATTTAAAGCGCTTTCTAGAATGTATATATATATATTTTTTTTTTTTTTGAGAGAGGGCACAAGTGAGTGGGGGGCAGAGAGAAGTGGGGCTCTCCCAAAGTGGGGTTTTGAGGTCATCGGATGTGAGACTCGAACTCATAAACTGAGATCATGATGTATGCCAAAGTCAGAAGCTTAACAACTGAGCTGCCCAGGTGCCCGGGCTTTAGAATTTCTCTGTGCTTTTGTACGTTGGTTTGACAGGATTGCCCCTGCAATGTTACGCCAGGCTTCTTACGGCACCATCAAGATAGGCACTTACCAGAGCTTGAAGCGGCTGTTTGTTGAACACCCAGAAGGTGAGTGAGGAACCTTCTCTCCATTTGTGGACAGGAGGTGGGTTGGTTGTGTGTCTTTTTAGTCAAGTCAAGATCAGATTTTCTTTAGCCTAATTATCAGATTTTCTTTTTCTTTTTTCTTTTTTTATATTTAATTTTTTAAATGTTTATTTATTTTTGAGAGAGACAGAGAGACAGAGTGTGAGCAGGAGAGGGGCAGAGAGAGAAGGAGACACAGAAGCTGAAGCAGGCTCCAGGCTCTGAGCTGTTAGCACAGAGCTTGACATGGGGCTCAAACCCACGAACCGAGATCATGACTTGAGCCAAAGTCGGAAGCTCAACCGACTGAGCCTCCCAGATGCCCCAAAGCAAGTCAGTTCTTGGCTGAATTTAGGGGGATAACAGTTAAAAGGAGCAATCTCTACAAATATTTTAGTTAGCCTCATCTCCAAAACTCCTAGACTAGAGGATGTGTTGTTATAGTCCTAGCCCACCTAAAATTTTCTAAAATCAGGAATTATCACCTATTTTTCAGGAAAGCAGTGAATATCTTTCTTAGTGTTAAGAACTGAATTCTAATACTCTATTGCTGGTTGACTCTGTGACATTGCTTTAGTCCGTAGAACTTGTTTTCCAATGGGATGAGCGCCAGTCAGCTGTTGCATGAGAGAGGTCAGCAGGAGCGGAGATGCTTTAGCAGTTCAGTACACTTCAAATTCAATATATATGGTGTGCTTTACAACTTTATCTTCATGGTTATCTCATAGGAGTGTATCTCTTTTATTCTCTTACAAGATACACTTCTCTTAATTAGTACAGTAATATGCATTTACAGACAAAAGTTAATTGATAAATGACTGCTCACTTTGCCTGATAATTCACATTGCTTTTTAGATGCCAAGTAATATTGGGGCGCCTGGCTGGCTCAGTCACAAGAGCCTGTGACTCTTGATCTCTGGGTCATGAGTTCAAGCCCCATGTCGGGTGTGGAGATCACTTAAATAAATAAAAAGATATTTTTTAAAAAACTCTTGAAACTACAAAAACAAATTGAAAGCAAATAGATGTCAAGTAATTTTGCTAGGCAAAGTCCCGTTAAGCCAGCAAAATTCCCAATATTTTAAAAATTCCTTGATTCATAAAGCAGAAATTTTATTATTCTCTTAAGATATGCAAGAGGTATGCAAATGAGTTTACATCTATATTTGAGTTGCTGATAATGAAAAGCTCTGTATATACGAGAAGTCGAATAATATGTGCTTATTTATAGATGAAACTCTACTGGTGAATGTGGTGTGTGGAATCCTCTCTGGAGTCGTATCCTCGACCATTGCTAATCCAACGGACGTTTTGAAAGTTAGTGCTCTCCGTATCGTATAGGCACGCTCCCCCCACATTTTCTTACTAAAACGACGTTCAGATAATGAAAGTCTGTGAATGTAACATACACTGTGTGTGTGAACTTGTGTACATTAAGTGCCATGACAACTCTAACTTATAAACATCCACCAGGTGGATTTCCCACTGATAATGGATGCGCTCAAAAGGAGAGCTCATTGTGGAGACAGGGTTTTTGGTGATTAAGCAGAAAAAAATTTAGGCTTGGATACATTTGAATTTCATTTTTCGTTGAAAATCTTCCTGGTTTTATTGGTTCATTAAAAACTGAGAAGCTGCAAATTCTGTCCACTGATTAATGATCATTTCTGAACGTGTGATGTTATCTGTTCACTCAATTTCAGGAAATAATGACGGCAATATTTCATTACCACAGTTAGACATAACACATTGAATGACCTTATTGACAATAACAGGAAACTGCCTCCTTAAATCCTTTCTGGAGTAAGGCAAGGCAATAAACTAATTTAAATTGTTTTTTAATATTTGTTTATTTTTGAGAGAGAGAGAGCGAGAGCGAGCGAGAATTTGAGTCGGGGAGGGACAGGGGGGGAGAGAGACACAGGACCCAAAGCAGGTTCCAGGCTCCATGCTGTCAGCACAGAGCCTGAGGTGGGGCTTGAACTCAAGAACCGCGAGATCATGACCTGAGCCAAAGGTGGATGCTTAACCAGCTGAGCCACCCAGGCACCCCAAGGGAATAAGCTAATTAAACAAAATAGAAATTAGGCAGGAGTTACTCTTTCAACCCTCTCAGGATGTTCGTCTCTGTCCCTTCCTATCCTTTTTCCTGTTAGTTAACCAGCATCCACTGTGCTTCTGTCTTCTGCCGGTTGATGTACTGTGTGCTTAGAGTCCAGAAATGAGTATGAGAGGACCCTGCCCTCAGAGCCCTCAGTCTGATAGGAGATTCTGACAGACGTCAGTAGCGTATGCAGCCGCGTGTTGCGGGCACTACTCTGAGGCGCGGTGAAGGCGCACGTGTGCGAGGGTGCTTCTGCTCTCAGTTTACCCTTTGCTGGGGAAAGGTGGAGAAAAATAGCCACCCTCCCCTTAATCTCTTCAGCATATGTTGGGCTTTGGGAAAGGCCGTTCGAGTGTTTTGGTTTATTTTCCCATGTGCGTGGCAGTTAACAGTTTCCTTTATAAGTTGGAGGTAATGTTTTTGCTCCCTAAACAAAAATAAGGTACCAATTTTTAGTGAGAAATCCCTATTAATTTTAAAAAGCACAGCGAGCTACATCAACCATTATTTTTATGATGGCATCTCGGTCATGTGAATTCCGAGGCCATTCTGGAGTGTATTTGTACATTCAAGTGTAACAGAGCGTGACGGGCGTCATGTGGTCAGCCCGTGCTTGGCTTGCCTGCATACCTTTTGGTTCAGCTGGTTGGAAATAGTAGTGGCTTGGAGTAACTAATTTAAGAAATCTGCTTGTCTGCGCTTAGTGCTGCCAACTGTGCTGGATGCTCCTCTTAGCTATGTGAACTCTTAGTATCAGGTTTTTTTTTGATACTTAATGAGCTCTGGATTCTACTGGGTGCATTTTGTTGATTCCAAAGTGCCTAAGAACCAAGGCTTAAAAACGTTTCGTCTACAAAGGACGTTTGAAGCTATAATTCTTTTCTTTGGATGGTTACTAAACAATGGATTGAATGATATTCAGAAGTCTACATTTGGGGAGAAATGTGCTGTTTCCTTCTCACGTTAATCTTTAAAATCATCTCTAGATACGGATGCAAGCACAGAACAGCACCATTCAAGGGGGAATGATGGGTAACTTCCTCAACATTTACCAGCAAGAGGGAGCGAGAGGATTGTGGAAGGTAAGCCTGCAAGACAGAGCCAGCTGCCTTCGTTAGTTCTTCCCTTTTCTCCTTTGAACTTATTCGTCCTGTTTCTATCATTTTATTTAATCTGAAGGGCAACATGGAGTAAGGAAGGGAAGACGAGTGAAGTCTGTCCTTGAAGTTACTTTCTTCCTTAATTTCCTTATCTGGAAAATGGAAATATAAGGAATATGTCATATTTTAAAATACCTTTTGAATAATTCACGTAAAATCATGAAGAAGATTGAGCATTTTGTTGTTTACTTTTTCTTTAAAAATTATCATAGAGAAGCATTTTCTAGGTTATAGCTAAATGCTAGATTATTATTTTTTTAAGTTTATTTACTTATTATTTTGGGAGAGGGGAGAGGAAGAGAGAATCCTAAGCAGGCTCCATGTTGTCAGCTCAGAGCCCGAGGTGGGGCTTGATTCCATGAACTGTGAGATCATGACCTGAGCTGAAATCAAGAGTCTGAAGCTAAACTGACTGAGCCACCCTGCATTTTTTTATGTGAATGGCTTCCTGGTCCTTAAGTGGAGACTGACACTAGGCAAGCGCTGATATTGAATGCTGTTTCCTGGTATTCTGTTGACCTGTCAGTTCACAGAATAGACCATGAGGGTCATCCAGGGCAGTCTTCTGAGTATGTACTAGGAAACCGGAGCCTCTGCGAGGTGACTTGTCCTGGCTGCATCTGGCCAAGGTCACACAGTTAGCGCCAGGATCGGAACTGGACTTGAGCTTCTGACTTCGTTACCCTCTGGTCTTTTCTACTCTGCCACTCTACATTTTTTGCAAGGCCTGTTCCAAGGAGAGCTATCTGAGTCTTGATTACTCGTCTCCTTACCCAGGGTGTGTCCCTTACCGCGCAGAGGGCTGCCATCGTTGTCGGCGTGGAGCTACCGGTCTATGACCTCACCAAGAAGCACCTGATTCTCTCAGGCCTGATGGGAGACACTGTGTATACCCACTTCCTGTATGTTCATAGATTTCAAAAAAAGTAATATTTTAGGTATGCATGAGTTCAGGGTAGCAATTTGCTACAAATTTATGGACGTTTAAAGAAGGTATATGATAAAAGTATTATATTCTCATATCTGGAAAATTAAAATTCAGAAGGAACTAGGAAAAAGTAAAAGTCCTTATCTGTTTACATAGGTAACCATCGTCAACAGCTTGTTTTTAGGCACATGCAAATCTGTCTATGAAAGTGTTGTGTACTTTCTTACATGAGCAAGAGCATGTTTTGCAATTCTCTGACTTCGCTCTTTATTTCTGTTATTTTCATTTTTTTGGCTTCATTGAGGTATATATAACTGACAAAATTGTAAGCTATTTAAAGTAATGTACGACATAATGATTTGATACACCTGTACAGTGTGAAAGGCTCTGCCCCAGAGTTCGTTAATACACGACATTCCTTCATGCGTCTGTGGTTGACAACCTCAGAGGTATTCTTGGTTGAGGCTGGAATTTATAATCAGTGCCATATTTAAGAAGTTCGTGCAGCGCTTTAGAGATAGACGTCCTCCTGGAAACATACCCACTTGTCACATGTCACTTGAATGTAGTTTGGGAGGAAGCTCTTTCCTGCCTTCGTTGATGGTGGCAGCTCAGCGGTGGTGAACTTCTGTTTTTCTGTTGGTGTCTTCCTCATAGCTCAAGCTTCACCTGTGGTCTGGCCGGGGCCCTGGCCTCAAACCCTGTGGATGTTGTGAGAACACGTAGGATGAATCAAAGAGTCCTTCGAGACGGCAGGTGCTCTGGCTACACAGGTTCCCTGGACTGCTTGTTACAGGTGAGAGGGCGTGTTCCCCCGTGCAGGGCTGGGAAGTCCTTTCACAGCTCATTAGCTTCCCTGTTACCCTCTCAGGAGTTTCTTCTCAGGGTCAGAAACACAATGGTTTCGAGCAAAACCCTTGTCCCTTGTAATTGTATGACTGGTTGATGTACAGACTCTATACCTCAGTTTCCTTGTTAGTGAGGGGGAACAATAATAGCACCTGTGCCCCAGGGTTAGTGTAACAATGATTGAGAAAATGCCTACGAAAGAGCAGAATGCCTGGATTACTGTAGGAAAGCCTTGTTAGTATAGTTAATAATAATTAAGGACACTTATGAAATAAACAAGCTTATTTTTTACTTACTCTTCAACATTCTAGTGGTTTGTTTTAATCATTGAAACTGCCCCTTAAATGTGTGTAAATATCTTGTGTGTGTATGTGTGTGTATGCACATACATATATTTATGTATATATTGTAACCTGAGGAGTAACTAAATTTTGAGGGTTATTATAACCACCATGAGTGGTGCTCTGAAGCCCAGACATGGTACCCAGTTTGGGCCACACTGGGGCTAACGTTTATAAATACAAAATCTAGATGAATGTTTAGAAATGAAAGTTCATTTTCTTTAAACCTCTGCTCTGCTGGAAAGGGTGAGAAAAGAGGCATACTTTCTGACATCACGAGAGAACTGTGTCTCCCTCCTCTTGAGTCAGACTGGCACGAAGATCCTCCATTCAGGCACCTCTCAAAAGAACACGTCAGTCGACTATCATTTTCAGTTTAGACACTGGCGCCTGCTGTTCCTGCTCGGGGCAGAGTTTTGCCGCTGTCTCCTGGACTGGCCCGCCAGAGCCAGGGGTTAGGGCCCGCCTGGCCGGCGTGGTGCTCCGCCTCCTAGGCTTCAAGCCTGCTTTACCCACGCTTGTGTTACGCCTAACGACGTGACGTGACGTAGTGGTGCTCCGGTTACATCTTTACCACCTTTGCTTTGCTTCTTTATTTCCGACCTGCTTGTGAGCCCGCGTCCAGGAGGCAAGAGATTCTAACTGGAATTAAATCTCACTTCTTACTCCTTCCGCTGCCATGTGTCTGCTTGGGGTGGGCTGGCTGGACATGGAGCCTTCGCCTTCTCCCATGCAGAAGCCCTCAAAGAGCAAAAGGAGGCAGAGGGCAATGAGTTTTTAAGCAGTCTTTTCAAACAGGATTTTATTTTTAAGAAAAACCGACCATTCAGTCTGCCTACCGGTTATTAACACATTTGACTTGATTGGAAAGTCGGATGTTAACTTTTGTCCCCTCTTCTAACAGACATGGAAGAATGAAGGTTTCTTTGCTCTGTATAAAGGGTTTTGGCCGAATTGGTTGAGACTTGGTCCTTGGAATATCATTGTATCCTTTTCTGTTGCAGTACGTCTGAAAAAAAAAGGTGCAGCTAAAGGAATATTGTTTGTATAAACTGACATGTTATTAATGATAATTTAGAAGTGGGTTCTTATTCTTTTGAGTTCCTCCGATTCTGAGAACTATTCACTTTCTATCTTGGAAGGTATAAAATCTCTGTGCTGGGCCCAGTGAATCTTGATATAGTGATCGTGTTATTGAAAGGTAGTGATATCAATAAAAATTTCTATTCAGACTCTGTTTTAGAAGCTAAGAATACTTAACGATTACAGAGAGAGACAAGGATTGATTTTATATCTTTAGCCACCCTTGGGAAGGATGCGGTCTGGCAGCGCTGTTCTAGAATGCTTATTTTAGAGAGTGCCTGAGGATAAACAGGAATTAGCTCCTGAATTATTTGGCCGATAAGCACTGTTTCCGGTATGCCAAAGTGGGAGGCAGGAAAGAAGCAGCCGTTCCTTAGACATGAAAAGGAAGAATTATAAAGAAGGAAATGTGGTTTTCACCATCCTCTGTTTCTTTGTATCTGCGCCTCCCTCCTGCTGAAGGCATGCCTAGCGCTGACCCTGGAGGGGACATACCAGGGCGTGCTCTCTTTCAGTTTCCCATAGAATTTACTGTTTTGGCAAGTCTGCTCACCGCAGCAGTCACCAGAGCTGGCCGGCGTGGGTGTCATCTTCCAAGAGGCTCTTGGAGCTGCTGCTAGGACACTGATGGGTCTCGGGTGTGATTGCTCTGTTCCAGGCTGGCCTTGGGAAAGCTAACGGGAAGACCTTTTGGGGCGGAGAAGGATGGAGGCCCCGGTATTTAATCATGTCCATGGCCTGTGGTCTGCCCTGACACGCTTGTCGGATGTGCTGTCCGTGAGTCCGTTTTTATGTGTCAGTGTTGCTAATATGGTGTTTTCATTGTCAGCCTTAACCAATAACCTGCAGTTTTTTGTGACCTACGAGCAGTTGAAGAAACTGGATTTGTGATAAGTCAAGCCTGCATGAGGCCGCGCTCTGGAAATGCCTACTTCCGAAACAATAAGCCTCCTGTGTTTTCACGCTGCTTCTCACTTGCTTGGTTCATCACGGATTCTGAAGTGTGAGCAACAGATGAAGGTGGGGTTGATTCCACTGCTGCGTGTTGGCAGTGGACGCTCTGCATCAGATGTTTAGTGCCACAAACGAACATCCAGACGCTGGTCCTTACCATGGAAGTGACCTTCGACATCGAAGACAGCACATAAAATGCACGTTTCTTGCTAAAGAAAACTTGCACAAAGGTCAGGAACTGTGCCTTGTTTTCTCCAGGGGCAGTAGCAGCTAACAGCTGAGGGAAGCAGACTGCTCTAGAGAAGCTCGTCGGAGCCGCAGGAGAGAGCCTCCACGAGGGTAGTATTGTTCCTGAACTTCTTCGGATGTTGCTTCTCGTCGGCTGAAGAAATTTCCCAGGCGGAGACCTGGCCCTTTCAACTCCAGGTGTAAACAGTGCAGGAAATAGATCTCTGGAATATTGCACTGCTTTATAATTTCCTATTTTGGCAGGATCTTTCACTTACAATAAGTGATTTTAAGCCTTGACCTTTGTGAGGAATCGTTACAAAATATTAATATCTAAACCCATGATGGTGTGATACGTTGGCTTTGAAAATGGCAAGGTTGGTGTTGATGGGAGGGGTTTTTAGCAGCTTGAGTCTGGTCGTAGGTAATGTTGGTAACTTGCTCTGATTTTTAGCGTAGTTTACTATTTCCCAGTCTGGAAAAGGGAGACATGACATCTGTCGATGTTGAGGGTCAAATGAAGAAAATCGCAGCTGCTGTAACTTGACTTGAGGGTCAGTGTGTTTACATCAGTCATGCTGTTAGCCGGCCAGAAGCCCCGCACCACGGTCAGGTGTAGAGAGGAGAGTCGTTTTACCACGGGATTCTCACTGGAATCCCTGGCAAAGCCCGTTGCTAAAGGCCTTGCGAAAATAAAGAACACAGTGTAAGTTACAGTTGTATTAACGTTTTCCTTAGCAAGATGTTGTGGGTGAATTGAAGAATTGAGTTTTCCAGATTTCCCAGATTTTACTTCAGTTCAGGTTAGATCTTGTTAAAATATTTCCTGTCTCGGATTTCCTGATTGGTTTGGATGGAAAGCACTTGCTTCAAATTTAAAAAAAAAACCCTTTCTTTAGTACTGCACCTATTTTCTAGACTGAAAGAGGTCCACGGTGTCTTCCTTTCTTTTTCTTGGAGACAACAAAAATCGTTCTCCCTTTCCTTTCTCTCCTTCATCTTGTTCCTTTGAAAATAAAAAGTGACTCCGAGAGCCTTAAGACCTTTTTAGGCTAACAGCAGACATCCCCAGGGAAGGGGACATATTTACTGGGGTGCTGTCAGTTCTGCCCTGTACTGTACACACCCTGACTGGGGCCCCGGGCCAGACCCTCCCCGGTGTGTGCTCTGCGGGATCTGGGTGTGTCCGGCTCTGGGTCGCCACCTCCCTTGACACAGAAGAGAAGGAACCCAGGTTTTTCTTATGGATCGGGCAGTTTTCCCGCCACTTTCACTTGGCCTTCTTTATTAGTGTTCACTTGGAAGAAGATTTCATGAGGCAGAATTGCATTTCCAAAATAGAGACAGTCACTAAAAAGCGAGAGGAAGAGGCGGTGGCGTGGCATGTAGGGGTTCCTTGGTTAAAAACGTAGCTGAGAGTCCAGATCCCATGACCCAATGTAGCTGGGACTCTGCAGAGCTGAGCTCACAAGGGCTCTGCTCCTGCTACTGAACCATATTTTTTGACAGAGATTTTCTTCCTTCTTACCAAGACATTCCATTGATGTGGTAAGGGCTTTCTCTGGAAAGGCTTTCACTTTTGAGTTCCTTGAGTTTAAAGGATTACTTTTTAAGAGCCACTTTTTTGTTTTTAAGTGAAGAAAACATTCTCTATTTTTAAGTGTACACACAATTTCTAAAACAGTAGAAACAAGGCATTTCGAAGACCGGAAAGAGTCAACATCATGCGACATTCATTCTATCAGTTTATTCAAATCATGTAGATGTTCACACCAGGATGAAAAGAAGCTCAAACCTCACTATAACACTTGAGAACGTTTTTAAGACAAAAACAGAGTATTTCTCCAGTGTAGATTTATTAAACACGTTCGTTATATAGAACAGGATCTTAACCTGTTTTGTTTTTTCTGCTTCCTGAAAGAGTTCATGCAATTGCCACGCTCCTAACCAAGAAAGAACGTAGGGACTTGGAGACTCGGTCCCCTTATTTTCAGGGGTGTGGCTATACAGGTCCTCCCCACCCCTTGGATATTGCTTAAATGTGGCAAAAGGATTTTTAGCATTTATAACTAAAATTAAGATTTTTTTGTTTGCTTGTGGATTTGTGTAATCATTGATGCTAAGTGTTGATGATCTGTGATATACAAATGGCCCCTGTTCATATTTATTCATGAGCTAGAAATAGTATGTATTATATAAAAACTATACATTTTTCATAAGCCTTTATATTTCAAGCTCTTTATTTAAGCATTGTTGGAATATGTAGCATAAACCTTGTTTCATTATTTAATAAACTGGCCTAAACATGATAATCCAAATGGTTTGTGGTTATTTTGGATAAATAGAAACCTTTAAACAAAGCTAAGCTCCAAAGAGTCCAGAAGGTTGGAGTAGAAATGGCACTTGTGAAAGTGGCTACAGACATTTCTCCTCAAGAAGTTGTCAGGATCGTTTCTTTCTTTTTTTTTAAAGTTTGTTTTTTCTTGAGAAAGAGCACAAGCAGCAGAGAGGTGAAGAGCAAGGGAGAGAGAAAATCTCAAGCAGGCTCCGTGCTCAGTGAGGAGCCTGACACGGGGCTCGATCTCACGATCCGGAGATCCCAACCTCAGCTGATATCCAGAGTCGGATGCTTCACCTCCTGAGCCACCCAGGATCATCTTAATTGCCTCGACATCCTTATGACCTCCCACTGTTTGAAAACCTCTGTAGCCCAGTAGAGACCAGTGACTTTAATTTGTGGACTGGCTTGGCAAGGTACCCTGGAGATGGAGAACACCAGGGTGATGACGTCTATGCCTTACCATTTTAGGTTCCCTCAGTCCTTCCACTGTTTGCTGTTGGCTAGAGACAGGAGCTGGGATGTTTGGTTAACTGTGGACCAGGCGGAGGCACCTCTCATTGGCATAGAAGAACGAGTGGATGAAATGCAAATCTAGTTCATTAATTATTTCACTTAATATTTTTGGAGCGAGGGTGCTTGGGTGGCTCAGTCAGTTGAATGTCCAACTCTTGATTTCCACTCAATGATCCATGATCTCATGGTTCGTGGGATCAAGCCCCATGTCAGGCTCCATGGTAACAGCATAGAGCCTGTTGGGTATTCTCTCCCTCCTCTCTCTCTGCCCTTCCCTCCACACGGGATCTCTCTCTCTCTCTCTCTCTCAAAATAAATAAACATGAAAAAAATATTTTTGGGACACCTGACTGGCTCAGTCAGGGTAACAAGCTACTGTCCATCTCAGGGTTGTGAGTTCAGGCCCCACATTGGGTGTAAAGCTTATGTAAGCAAAAATTAAAAATTAAAAACTCATTCCTTGGGGGGGCTTGTGTGGCTCGGTTGCGTGTCCCGACTTCGGCTCAGGTCATGATCTCGCGGTTCGTGGGTTTGTGCCCCGCGTTGGGCTCTGTGCTGACAGCTCAGAGCCTGGAGCCTGCTTCAGATTCTGTGTCTGCCTCTCTCTCTGCCCCTTGCCCGATCACATTCTGTCTCTCTCTCTCCTTCAAAAATAAACATTAAAAAAATTTTAAAAACTCATCCATAAAATTATAAAACATTTTTTTCTAGGTGCTTGTCTTATTAACGTTTGAATTAAATCTGGTGGTTTAGTGAAAATAGAATCTGGAAGACAGGGAACTTTCTCCATTCTCTGCACCTGGGAGATTCAGTGCTGTACATGACTGACTTAATAGGAAGGTTAGTGAGGAGCACTGGCTGCTGGTGTTTCTCAAATATCTGTGGAAAGTAGAACCCTCACGTGCACCTATTAAGACACATTTGGCTTTTAATCCAGGGTATATATTTCTAAACTAGCAGCTGGGAAAATCTAATGCTAAATATTTGGTAGATTATAACTAGATCCATTCTGAGGCAAAACAGGAATACAAGACAAGGGCAGTATGTATGAATAGGTTTCTTGAAAGCTTGGTGCAAATAATGGAATGGAGCAAAACACTGGAAATATCCTGTCTATGTATATGTCCCCTGCTTAAATAATAAGCCGTGCAATGGCTTACTGTGTGGCTCTTGAGAAGAATGAGTTGGATCTCAGCCTGCTGACTTGAAAAGATGTCCATGATATGTTATTAAGTAGGAAAAAGTTAAGAGCCAGATGCCTATATATACACCATGAACTGATTTCTTAGGGAAAAGTAAATTTAAATATGTAGGGAATGGATTTAAAGAGTGTGTATTAGAGTTCTCCAGAGAAACAGAACCAATAGGGTGTGTGTGTGTGTATGTGTGTATGTGCACATAAATAATTTATTTTAAGAGATAGGTTTATGCAATTGTGGGGAATTGGCAAGTCTGAAATCTGTTAAGGCAGGAGGGCAGGCCAGTAGACTGAAACCTCGGGCAGGATTTCTGTTACAGTCTTGAAGTAGAATTCCTTCTTCAGGAAACCTCAGTTTTTTTCTCTTGAAGTCCTTAACTGATTAGATGGGGCCCACCATTTTATGGAATTGTAATCTTAAACTGACTGTGGACCGTATTCACATCTACAAAATACCTTCATAGCAACATCTAGTGTTTGCCATACAGCACACCATTGTCTAGCACGTTGACACAAAATTTCACCATCACAGGGTAGAAAGAATTAGAAATCTCTTCCTTATACATAATTGTATTATATTGGTTTTTCAAAAGCCTGTATTTTGCAATTTAAAACAAAATCTTAAAAAAAAAAAAAAAACCCAAACCCCAAACCCTGGGTCACCTGGGTGGCTCAGTTAGCGTCCTACTCATGATTTCAGCTCAGGTCATTTTCTCATGGTTCGTGGGATCAAGTCCTGCATTGGGCTCTGTGCTGACAGGTGGAAGCTGCTTGGGCTCTCTCTCTCTCTCTGCCCCTCCCCTGCTCTCCCTCTCAAAATAAATAGATAAACTTAGAAAAAACAACGCCACCCAAACCCCAAAAGGACTAGCTTGGAATACAGATGTCCTATTTATGGTAAGAGGGGAGGGCGGGGAAGTAGGATTTGCAGTATATATAATATTCTATTTATATTTTAACTATATAATGTTTCTAAAAGTATATTAAATATCTGTCAAACTTAAAATTTAGCTAATAAGGATAAATGGGAAACGTGCAGTTTTTTTTTCAGTTTCTATTTGCTTTTTTGTTCAATGAACTTAATATCTCTATAATTAAAAACTTTTTTATTTTATTTATTTATTTTAGAGAGAGAGAGAGAGAGGGAGCATAGGTGGGGGAGACAGCATAGGGAGAAAAGAGGGAGAATCTCAAGCAGGCTCCATGCTCAGTGCAGCTACTGATGCAGGGCTTGCTCCCACAACCCTGGGGTCATGACTTGAGCCAAAATCAAGATTCGGACGCTCAACTGAGTCACCCAGCTGCCCCTAAAAAACAATCTAACCCTTTTTTTGACCTTGGGGGGAATACCTCTAGAAAAAGTGCATCATGTGGGCTGTGTACAAACCCTCTAAAATCCTAGGTTATTTTACACAATTCTTAGTCTTTCTCTGACCATGCTGACTTTTGGGTTATATTGTTGCATTGTATTATATGGTAAAGACAGCTACATTCTTACGAGGTTTTGCCTCATTAACTGTAATCTTGCAAATATATTTCTGAAACACTCCACAGTTCTTTATGGAAAGAGCAGCTGACCGAATAGAGGTTATTGCCTGTGTCCACTGAACGTGTGCCTGCGAGTTCTGATCCCTCTAGACTTCAAAGGGATCCACATCTTACCTTAGAGCCAGAGTGACAAACATCCAAGAGCCGAGGGCTACTGGCCAACTTCATCCTTAATTACATCCCTGCTTTAATTTGCTGTACCACTTTGTGCTTTTTTAACCCAGTAATTTGCACATGGGTAGACAATGCAGTGAATACTTGTTATGTTAAATAGAAGCAATCTTCTAAGATTTGCTTATTACTTTTGGGATTCTTATGTGGGGTTATCTCACGGTCACCAAGGAGTCTGTGAGAATTGGGTTAAGAGCACAGTGGGTGGTATTTCCTACTGATTGCTTTATTCACCGAGTCTCTCCTGTGATACTCAAAGAAATCAAAACCTCTGTCAGCTCATGTTCAGTTCAGGCTGAGATTAATATTTAAAAACTATGATAAAAATACATGTAAAGTAAATTTACCATTTAAGTGTATAATTCTGTGGCATTAAGTACATAGCATTGTGCAACCATTGCCACTGTCCATTCCAAAACTCTTTTCATCTTGAAGAACTGACACTCCATTACCCATTGAATAAAACTCCTCCTTTTCTTCTCCCCACCACCGCCTCTCCCTGGCAGCTGCCATCATACTTTGTTTTTTTATGACTGACTACTCGAAGCACCTGATATCAGTGGAATCATACAGTATTTGTTCTTTTGGGACTGGCCTATTTCATTTAGCATACTGTCTTCAAGGTTCATCCAAGTTGTAGCATACTGCAGAATTTCCTTCCTTTTAATGACTGAATGTTATTCCATCGTATGGTATGTATAGACCAGATTTTGCTTATCAGTTCATCTATTGATCAACACGTGGATTGCTTCCATCTTTTAGCGGTTATGGATAATATACTGCTATGAACGTGAGTGTACAAATAGCTCTTTGAGATCCTGCTTTCAATCCCTTTGGGGGTATATCCAGAAGTTGAATGGCTGGATCATATGAAAATTCTATTTAGATTTTTTTTGAGGACCTACATATTGTTTTCCGTGGGATTGTACCATTTTACATTCCTACCAGTAGTGCACAAGGGTCCTAATTTTTCCACATCCTGGCCAATGCTTATTATTTTTTGTTTTCTTAAGAGTACCCATCCTAATGGGCATGAGATGGTATCTCACTGTGGTTGTGATTTGCATTTCCCTGATGATTAATGATGTTGAGAATCTTTTCGTGGCTTGTTGACCATTTGTATGTCCTCTTTGGACAAATGTTTATTCAAGTCCTTTAGTCATTTTTGAGTCAGGTTGTTTGTTTACTTGTTGTTGAGTTTTAGGAGTTCTTTATGTACTCTGGATATAAATCTCTTACAAGATACGTGATTTGCAAATATTTTTCTCCCATTCTGTGAGTTGCCTTTTTGCTCTGTTGATAGTGTCTTTTAATGAACAAAATTTTTTAATTTTCATGAAATCCGGTTTGGCTATTTTTGTTGTTGTTACCTGTGCCTTTGGTGTCATATCCAAGAAATCATTATTGAATCCAATGTTGTGAAGCCTTTATACTATTTTTTAAAGAGTCTTATTGTTTTAGTCTTTATTGTGTTACATTTAGGTCATTGGTCCATTTAGAGTTAATTTTTTTAAAGATTCTTTTTTTAAGCAATCTCTACACCCAACATGGGGCTCAAATTTATAACCCCGAGATCAAGAGTCACATGCTTCACCAACTGAGCCAGCCAGGCCCCCCATTTTGAGTTAGTTTCAGTATGTGATGTTAGTTATGGGTCCAACTTTGTTCTTTTGCATGTGGACACTACTTTCCCTGACACCATTTCTTAAGAAGACTGTCTTTTCCCTGTTGAATGGTCTTAGCACCCTTGTCAAAAATCATTGGAACGTATGTGTGAGGATTTATTTCTGAGCTTCCTTTTCTGTTCCATTGGTCTGTTTATTTTTATGTCAGTACACACTTTTGATTATGGTAGCTTTGTAGTTGGATTTGAAATCAAGAGTGTGACTCCTCCAGTTTTGTTCTTTTTTGAGATTGTTCTGGCTCTTTGGAGTCTTTTAATATTCCATATGAATTTTAGGATGAGTTTTTCTATTTCCGCAAAAACTGTTGGGGTTTTGATAGGGATTGCATTGACTCTTAGATTGCTTTGGGTAGTATTGACATTTTAACAGTATCAAATCCTCTAATCCATGAACATGGGATATGTTTCCATTTATTTATGTCTCCTCTAATTTCTTTCAGCAATGTTTTGTAGTTGTCATTGTACAGGTCTTTCATCTCCTTGGTTATATTAATTCCCAAGTATTTTATTCTTTTTGATTCTATTGTAAATGGAATTGTTTTTGTAATTTCCTTTGCAGATTGTTCATTGTTCCTGTGTACATTGTAAATGATTTGTGTGTTGACTTTGTATCCTGCTACTTTTCTGAATTCATTTATTAGTTTTAATAGTTTTTTGTTTATTTGTTTTTGTTTTTGTTTTTGTTTTGGGTCTGTGCATGTGGAACCTGTAGGGTTATTTTCCATATCATCTGCAAATGGAGATAATTTTACTTCTACCTTTCCAATTTGAATGCCTTTTATTTCTTTTTGTGTCCTAATTGTTCTGACTGGAACTTCGAGTTGAATAAAAGTGGTAAAAGTGGGCCTTCTTTCCTTCTTCCTAGTCTTAGAGGGAAAGCTTTCAATTTTTTATCACTGAGTATGATATTCTTTGTGGCATTTTTATGTATGGCTTTTATTACTTAGAATAAGTAGGAAACTATTACTGGTTTGTTGGTTGTTTTTATCATAAAAGTTGTTGAATTTTGTCTAATGGTTTTTCGGTATCAGTTTAGGTGATCTTGTGTTTTTTTCTCCCTTCATTCTGTTGATGTGGCATATTATATTGATCAGTTTTTGTATATCAAACCATTCTTGCATTACAGGAATAGATTCCACTTGGTCATAATGTACAGTCCTTTTACTATGCTGCTGAATTCAGGTTACTAGTATTTTGAAGATTTTATCAATATTCATAGTGGATATTAATATGTAATTTTCTATTCTTATAACATCTGGCTTTGGCATCAGGGTAATGCAGGCCTCATAGAATGAGTTAGGCAGTGTTCCCTCTTCTTCAATTTTTTGGAAAAGTTTGAGGATTGGTAAATGCATGGTAGAATTCACCATGAAACCATGAGGCCCCGGGCTTTCCTTTTTAGGAGATTTTTTTTTTTTTATTATTGACTCAATTTCCTTGCTTGTTACAGGTCTACTCAGATTTTTTGTGATTTAATCTTGGTACATTTTTGTTTTTAGGAGTTCGTGCATTTCATCTAGAATATTTAATTTGTTGGTGTAGGGCTGTTCATAGTATTCTCTTATAATTCATTTTATTTCTGTAGAATTAGTAATGGCCTCATTTCCACTTCTGATTTTAGTAATTTTAGTCTTAGTCTATCTACCTAAATTTTATTAATGTTTTCAAAGAACCAACTTTTGGTTTCATTGATTTTCTCTATTGTTTTTCTAATCTCTATCTCATTTATCTCTGCTCTAGTCTTTATTTTTATTACTTTTTTAAATGTTTATTTTTTGAGAGAGAGACACACACACAGAGTGTGAGCAGGGGAGGAGCAGAGAGAGAGGGAGACACAGAATCCAAAACAGGCTCCAGGTTCTGAGCTGTCACCACAGAATCCGATGCGGGGCTTGAATCCACAAACTGTGAGATCATGACCTGAGCTGAAGTTGGACTCAACTGACTGAGCCACCCAGGTGCCCCTGCTGTAGTCTTTATTATCTCCTTCATTCTGCTACCTTTGAGTTTAGTTCTTTCTTCTTTCTCTAGTTCTGTAAGTTGTAAAGTTAGGTTGTGGATTTAAGATTTTTCTTGTTTTTAAAAGTGTTTGTAGCTATAAATTTCCCCCATTGTACCACTTTCACTGCGTTCTGCGTGTTTTTCCAAGTTGTATTTTCATTTTTGTTTCCAAGTATTTCTAATTTCCCTTCTGATTTCTTTGATCCATTGGTTGCTTAAAAGTGTGTTGTGCATTTTTTTTAAGTTTATTTATTTATTTTGAAAGAGAGAGAGAGAGAGAGCATGAATGGGAGGGGGCAGAGAGAGAAAGGGAGAGAGAGAATCCCAAGCAGGCTCCTTGCTGTCAGTGTGGAGCCTGAGGTGGAGCTCCATCTCACTAACTATGAGATCATGACTGAGCTGAAATCAAGAATCGGATGCTTAACTGACTGAGCCACCCAGGCGCCCTGTGTTGTTTAATTTCTATAATTTTGTGAATTTTTCAGTTTTCCTTTTGTTATTGATTTATTTTTTTCTTTTTAAAGATTTTAAGTTATCTCCATACCCAATGTGGGGTTTGAACTCACAACCCTAAGATCAAGAGTTCCACACTCCACTGACTGTGCCAGCCAGGCTTCCCTTGTTATTGGTTTCTAATTTCATCCATCCCACTGTGCCAGAGAAGAAGCTTTGTATAACATTTAGTTTTCTAAATCTATTGAGACTTAATTTGTCATTTAACATATGGTTATCCTGGAAAATGTTATGTTTCAAGAGCACTTAAAAAGAATGTGTATTCTGTTGTTGGGTAGAGTGTTCTATATATGCCTGTTAGCTCTAGTTGATTTATTGTGTTAAGACCTTTTATTTCCTTGGGGCACCTGGGTGGCTCACTTGGTTAAGTGGCCAACTCTTGATTTAGGCTCAGGTCATGATCTCGTGGTTCCTGAGATCAAGCCCTGCTTCAGGCTCTGTGCTGACAGTGTGGATCCTGCTTGGGATTTTCTCTCTTCTTCTTTTTGCCTCTCTCTGGTGCTCCATTTCTTTTTGTCTTGTAAGCTCTTTTGACTTAAGTCTATTTTGTCTGATGTTAATATAGCACTCTTGCTCTCTTTGGTTACTATTTGTGTGGAATATCTTCTTCCTTTTACTTTCTTTCTTTTTTTCCTTTTCCTTTCAGCCTGTTGGATCTTTGGATCTTAAGTGAGTCTCTTGTATACAACATATATTTGGATCTTGTATTTTTTAATCCATTATTTCAATCTTTGTCTTTTGAGTAACAGTTTAATCCATTTACATTTAAAGTAATTATTAATAAGGAAGGACTTCTATCATGTTATTTGTTTTCTTTATGCCTCATAATTTTTTGTCCCTCATTTCCTGCATTACTCTCTTCTTTCGTGTTTACCTGACTCTTTGTAGTAATATGTTCAAATTCTTTTCTCATTTCCTTCTATGTATATTCTCTAGAGACATTCTTTGTGGTTACCATGGGGATTGCATTTAACATTCTGAAATTTTAACACTTTAATTTGAATTTATACCAGCTTAACTTCAATAATGTACAAAAACTCTACTTCTGTACAACTCTGTTCCCAGCCCTTTGGTTGTTGATGTCACAAATTACTTTATACATTGTGGGTCTAAAACAAACTAACACTTTTTAAAAATGCATTAGTCTCTTAAATCATGTACAAAACAAGGTAATGGAGTTATAAACCAAAATCACAATAAAACCAACTCTTACAGTAATAATTTTAAATTTTTTCTTTAAGGAGAAGCTGGGTGGCTTAGTCAGTTGAGTGTCTGACTCTTGATCTCAGCTCAAGTCATGATCTCATGGTTTGTGAGACTGAGCCTTGGGTCGGGCTCCACGCTAACATCACAGACCCTGCCTGGGATTCTCTCTCTCTCTCCCCCTCACTCCCTGCTCCTCCCCTGCTCATGTGCTCTGTCTCTCTCTCTCTCTCTCTCTCTCTCTCTCAAAATAAATAAAAAAATTTAAAAACAAAAAAATTTTTCTTTAAATAATAATACTTTTTATTGCTCATGTATTTACCTTTTTTGAGATCTTTATTTTTCCAAATGGTTTTGAGTTACTGTCTAGTGTCCTTTCATTTCACCTTGTAGGATTCTCTTACACTTTCATTTCACTTTGTAAGATTCTCTTACATGTTTATTTCAGGGCAGATATAGTTGTCATGACTCCCTCAGCTTTTGTTTATCTGGGAATATCTTCATTTATGCCTCATTGGGAGGACAATTAGTGTGATACCATAGTTGAATACCATATACTACACTCTCTACAGGTAGAAATCAGTGTTTTTCCTTAGAGAGTAAGAAAGAAGGATTAAAGGCAAGTTAATCTTGTCAAGGTTAATTTGTCTTTAATTCTCAACAATTAAAGTAATAACTCCGAGCAAAACTGGTATTTATCTAGTGGGTAATGGGACAAAGAGTATTCTTTGTAAAAATACATCATTTTTGGTAATGCATGTAGACAGGACAAAGTTCAAAAGATACCAAAAGTTATGCCAAAAGTCCTCTTGCCCTGTACTCCCCACCCCCTATCTTTTTTTTTTTTAATCTGCAGAGGCAGCTGGTTACCTTTGTGTGTGTGTGTGTGTAACCTTCCAAAGCAATGTAGTATTTCTTTATTTTTTTCTTAATGTTTATTTTTGGCAGAGTGAGCTGGGGGACAGGGCAGAGAGAGAGGGAGACAGAGGATCCAAAGTGGGCTCTGCACTGAAAGTAGAGAACCTGACGTGGGGCTCGAACTCACGAACTGTGAGATTGTGACCTGGGCCAAAGTCAGACGCTTAACCGACCGAGCCAGCCAGGTGCCCCGCAATGTATTAGTTCTAAAAACTAATAATAGCTTACAACGTTCTGTGCCTTATTCTCACCTAATGATACACCAACAGTTCTTTCATATTGACATTTTAAGAACTACCTCATTCTTTAAAAAAAATTTTTTTTAATGTTTATTTATTTTTGAGAGAGACAGAGAAACAGAGCGTGAGTAGGGGAGGGGTAGGGAGAGGGAGACACAGAATCTGAAGCAGGCTCCAGGCTCTGAGCTGTCAGCAGAGAGCCCGACACGGCTCAAATCCACAAACTGCCAAAGGCAGATGCTTAACTGACTGAGCCACCTAGGTGCCCCTAGAACTACTTTGTTCTTTTTAAAGACTAATTTGTATACCACTCTAGGGTTGTGTCATTTTTATTTAGCTAATTCCCTATTATGAATATTGTTTCATCAATAGGGAATTGTTTCCAATTCTTTTGCTACTTCAAAAACAGTACATTAAGAATCTTTGTATATTGGGGCGCCTGAGTGGCTCAGTCATTTAAGTGTCTGACTCTTGATTTTGGCTCAGGTCATGATCTCGAGGTTGTGAGATGGAGCCCCGCATTGGGCTCCTTGCTATGTGCGGAGCCTGCTTGGGATTCTTTCTCTCCCTCTCCCTCTGCTGTTCCCCCATTTGCTCATGCTCTTCCTTCTCTCTCTCCCTCTCTCTCAATAATTAAAAAAAAAAGAATCTATGTATACTTATAATTTTTTCACATCTGCAGATATTTCCAAAGAATGAAGTACTGGGTTAGAGTAATTGTAATTTTGATAGATGCTGCTAAGTTACTCTCCACAAAGGCTAGGCCAGTGAACACTTCTACATTTAATATGAGAGTATTAGCAAACTTTCTGATCTTTGCTAATCTATATGAAATTAAGCATACTTTCTTAGCAAAGTACCATTTATATTATATATTTTTTAATGTCTTATTCATTTTTTAGAGAGTGTGAGTGGGGGGGAAGGAGGGGAGAGGGAGGGGGACAGAGAATCTGAAGTGGGCTCTGTGCTAACAGCAGGGAGCCTGATGCGGGGCTGTAACTCACAAACTCACAAACTGTGAGACCATGATCTGTGCTCTAAAGTCAGACGCTCAACCGACTGAGCCCCTTACATTTTTATATTTTTATAGATTTGTATTTCTGTATTTATATTTACATTTCTTTTGAGTTGTTCGTCCTTTTCACGCTGTTACCTGTTGTCCATGATGCGACTTGTAGGTATCTTTTCTCAATTTGTCATCTGATTTTTGACTTTGTATATAGTATTTTTTAAACTGTCTAGAACTTTGTTTTTTGTAGTCAAATTTATCAAATTTTTTTTATGGCTTCTGTTTTTGGGACATAGTGGATTAAGATTATGCATTGTGGAGCTCAGCTGTTCAGATCCAAATCTTAGCTCTGCTGCTTGTTTCCTGTGTGTCTCTGGGCAAGTTACTTAACCTCTCTGTGCTTCATTCTCCTCATCTGTGAAATTGGGATAATAATAGGACTTGATTCATAAGCTCCTTATGGAAATTAGAAGAGTTAACATCTGTCAAATAGTAGAGCACATAGAAAACACTCTATGTACATGTTTCCAGTTGTATCAGTCAGGGTAGATATTAGGTGATACTGCAGGAACTAATAACCCCAACATCTCAGTGGCTTGTAACAAAGATTCATCTCTTAAACACACTACACGTTTATCACAGATCAACTCTGGCTCTGCTCTATGCTGGCTTCCCTAGACCCAAGCTGATGGAGCTTATTTTGGTATATGGTTGATCTGCGGCACAGAGAAAAGAGACCATAGTGAAGTACATACTGGCTCAAAGTGTCTACTTGGAAGTGATACACATCACTTCTCACATTTATTGGCCAAAGCAAATCACAGGGCCAGTCTGGAGGTCAACGAGATTAGCATGCCTTATCTTCCAGGGCCGGGAACACCCAAAAAAAGGAAACTGGAATTTTTAACACATCTACTGCAGCCCTTATCATTATCTTGCACTGTATGTGGGCCTCCACACAAAGATTGTAAAAACTTCTTGCCCTGACTGTGTCTCTGGAGCGGGAACCCGAAAATACTCCCTTTGATGGGGTATTATGAAAAGTGCTGATGGGAGTGCCTCTTTCTTCAGAGACTTTGCAGTGGGCATCCTCTGCAGGCTGAGAATGGCAGTGAGAAATGCTGCCACTTGAGTGGCCTGCTGGAGTCCAGAGGCCACGTGACCGTGTCTAATACCAGAGACACTAGGCAGGGTTCCTGCAAATGGCAACAGGGCCACAGTGGCAAATAGAATGCTCTGACTTGTGAGGATCTTTGATGGTGTCCTATGAGTGAAATAGGGGGTCGGCCTGCCAAAACATGCTTTGACGTACATAATTGGACGTTGGCAGGTAAGCAGAGATCTGATTTGGGTCGCTATCGTAGAGTCACGGCTTCTCACCCAGTTCCGAGATCTCAGCTCGTTCACAGACCCGGAGCCCTTTGACACGGCTCCGAGTATATACTGCGAATCTTTCCTCAAGCCCCGCGGGACCCACGGCCATTACCATGGGCTTCGTTGGAGGCAACGTACAGCACATCTGAGTTGACTGCTCTGAGCTGTTTAGGAAGGAACTTGTAAGGCTGCTGGTTTGGGGTGAGGCCCAGGGCAAGAGAAGGTCTGTGGCAAGTCCAGGCTCTCATGTGTGGTGCTCTACCACATGGACGTGGCCGAGTGTCTAGGGCAGATGGGGTGCTGTATGGGGACTTCAGGAAGCCCCAGTAGGAGAGCTGCAGGGCACACCCCCGGGGCGTGGGGGCGAAGCCATACCTTCTTTTGCAAATAACTGTTTGTCCTTTGCGAAACCGGTCTTGAGTTGTTACTGGCCTCCGACAGAAGCTGAGCGTTTGGTCATGTTTGAGGTGCCCATCATGAGGTGGCAGGGACAACGATGGCTCAGAGTTCTGAGAACAGGGATTTAATTAAAAAAAATTTTAGGGTGGCTCAGTTGGTTAAGGGTCCGACTTCAGCTTAAGTCATCATGTCATGATCTAATAGTTCGTGGGTTTGATCCCTGCATCAGGCTCTGTGCTGACAGCTCAGAGCTTGGAGCTTGCTTCAGATTCTGTGTCTCCCTCTCTCTCTGCCCCTCCCCAGCTCACGTTCGCTTGCTCTCTGTCAAAAATAAATAAAAACCTAAAAAATAATAGAACCTTTAAAACGGAAAAAAATGTTGGAATGAAAATAGGCAAAAAGTTGAAGAGAGCATTGGTAAACTGGAAACCAGGTTTCCAGTTCTCCAAATACAGCATGAGACAAGGAGGTGGAAAAGCACCTCGGGGACAAATGAAGACTAACCACCTTGGCTGTGGTCATGGAGTCAAGACTTCCTGCTCTGGTACAAAGGTGCTGTTTGAAGTCTGAGCCGTTGGAGGATTTTCTTTCCCAGTTATTTCCCAGTGATGCTGCTGATTGGGGGGGCCACACTGCAGCTGTTACTTCCAGCTGATGCCTCTGTATTGTTGGAAACCATCGATAACCAGTCCCAAGTCTTGTCTTCCTCTGGCCATAGGGAAATCCCAGTGATGCCAGGGATGTGGCATGGGGAGAGGGTGGCAGTGCAGCAGAGCTACATGCCAGGGGTGTGTGAGCCACCTCCTCATGCCTTCAGCAAGTGCTTTACTTGGTCTTGTGGCCACCACACCACTTCCACACGGCACCTTCCGCTGCCAGACGTCCTGCCTCCTCTCTGTGCGTTTTACTTCACACTCAGTCCAACCTCAAGTCCAGTGGATTTCATCCTGTATCCCTCCCATGCATCCTCCTTTCTCCACTGGTGCTCCTGCGTTCAGGCCTTCCAGACCTCCAGACTGGCCTCCTGTCATGGCATGTTTCATTCTGTCCAGGACCTTTCTACATGGCCAATCTGGCAGTGTCCTCACTGCTCATTCTTCTCAGGCCGGACTCCCTGTCTGACACCAGGGCTTCATAGTCTTGTCCCTACTCACCTCTTGGGCTCCATCTCTTGTCACTTTTCTAAACTCCACTCCAAATTCCGGCCATATTAGAAATTTTTTGACTTCCTGAAAGTGTTCTATATTCTCTCTTTGAGGCATTAGGACATGATGTTTCCTTTGTCTTGAAAGGGTGTCTCCTTCTCTACTTGTCCCATTGCCCTTCTGATACCAATGCATTCAAAATATATTTATTGAGGGGCACCTGGGTGGCTCAGTCAGTTAAGTGTCTGACTTCGGCTCAGGTCATGATCTCATGGTTCGTCAGTTAGAGCCCTACATGGGGCTGCTGCTCGGGATCCTCTGTTCCTCTCTCTCTCTGCCCCTCCCCTACTTGTGCTCTCTCAAAAATAAACTTAAAAAAAAAAACCCAAAGTGTATTTATTGAGCACTTACTGTATGCCAAGTACAGTGCTTAGATGTCCTTTCCTCCAGCAAACAAACCTTATCTTCCAAGAATGGATTAGATGCTTTTCTTCTGTGCTTTATGTAACACCATCTCACATTCACGCCAATGAAATATTGGGGTAATATATATGGTCTATATAATCATATATGGTATGGTACTTCCCTGTCTCACTAGATTGTAACGTCCTTGAAGCCATAAATGTTCTTCTTTAGTGTTGACTACTCAAACTAGCACACCACCTGACACATAGTAGGTATACACTAAATGTTTAATAAGTGGATGAGTTCATGAATGAATGGGTAACTGGTTGTCTTTGAGATCCCTAACGCTAACACACACACACACACACACACACACACACACACACACCACATACACAGCAAAAATATATAGGAATAATAAATATATGCATGCTGTGACAAATAATACATACTCACTTAAAAGTATTAAAAAACAGGGGCGCCTGGGTAGCTCAGTTGGTTAAGTGTCTGACTCTTGATTTCAGCTCAGGTCATGATCTCATGGTTGTAAGTTCGAGCCCCGTGTCAGGCTCTGTGTTGACAGCATGGACAACATTGGGATTCTCTGTCTCCCTCTCTCACTGCTCCTCCCCTGCTAGCTCTCTCTCTCTCTCTCTCTCTCTCTCTCTCTCTCTCAAGATAAATAAATAAACATTTAAAAAATATTAAAAAAACAGAAAATACAAGTCAAATTGAAACAATTTGAAATGACTGTCTAATAGGCCATCAGACAAACTTACTATAGTTTTATTCTTAAATTGCTTCCAAATGTTTGTTAGTATCCCACGATGGGCATCTTTGTACCTAAAGATTTTTTTACAATATTTAAGATTATCAATTTTTTAAAAATCCTAAGAGTAAAAAAAATAGATATTTCCAAAGATGTTTTACCAACAATTTATTCTCCTCACAAGCATGTGATAATGACTTTATTGCACTTGTTTTAGTTTTATGACCAGCAAAGTTGCAGCTTATAGCTTTTGGAGGTTGAAATATTGGAAGGTAATTATGTGTGTCTTCAAATATGACTTGACTCTAAATATTGATTCTAAATTCTAAGCTGGGGGCCCATTTGATCCAGATCAGCAATTCTTCTTTTAACGTGAAATAAAGCCTCGGCTACTGTATAAATAAATTGTAAAGTTTAAGGTGATTTATACAGTTCACTGATGTGTGAATGAGAAATTGATAACGTGAGTAAACAAGGAAATGACTTGCAAAAGGAAATAGGTCTCCAAACACTTGATACAGCTATAAATACCATTCCCAGAGAAGTGGTTCTAATAGGCTGGAGGATTATACAGGAAGAAATTTGCCAGTTCCAATTTAACGTACCCTGAAAATTCAAGAAGGAGTTACAGGTGTGCATACGGATATTTTCTTTTAACATCTTCCATTTTGCAACTTCATTGTAAGCGAAGAAGTCAAATGGAGCATGATCTGAGAAGCCTGGTGTTTTATCCTTCCTCCTCTTCAGTGCCATGATTTAGTATTTTGGCACTTGAATTACTCCTGCCTTATAGCAAAACAGAACATACCAAAGCTTCAAGCCTTTTCCTCTTGGAGGTGTTTCTTCCAACTTGTGATGCTCGCCCTTAAGACTCATCCTTGCTAAAATGTCCCGTTACAGAAAAGTACTGACTGGTTCAAGTGTAGGTCTTCATGTCACTCACTTTCTTTTTAAAAATTTTAAAATTTATTTTTAATTTTTTTAAGAGAGAGAGTGGGGGAGAGGGGAGGCGGGAGGGGGGAATATCTTAAGTAGATGCCATGCTCAGCAAGGAGCCCTATGTGGGGCTTGATCCCATGACCCTGGGATCATGATCTGAGCCAAAATCAAGAGTTTCATGCTTAACCGACTGAGCCTCCCAGGCACTCCCTGTGTCACTCACTTTCTTAATGTTAGTGAAGAGGGAAAGACAAGGTCTTGTCAGACATCCTGTTTCTGTCAGACTGTCAGACATTCTGCCCCCTACCAACTGAACCCTCTCTGGGGTTCAGTTTCTTCATTCATTCATTGGAGATAATAATATCCACCAACTTTCTCCTAGGGTAAAGTGAGGAGGAGAGAAGAGGTACTTTGCAACTGTAACATTAGCTAATTTTGCAAGATTGCGTTGTTAGCAGGGGTCCTTGCCCGTGTTCAGGCTTTAACAATTGAGCGGGGCTGCCCAAGGTACATCTTTGCAGTGCCCACTGTGAGGAGGTCTTTGGATCCCTATCTCCATCTCTTCTGCTTTCTCACCCCTTTCCTGACCTGGAGCAACCCTGCTTCTTGTCCTTTAGACATTTTTTCCATTACCAGAGGCCCGTTCTAAGACACTAATGGATGGAAAGCCTTAAGAAGAAAGGCATGGCCCTGAAATGTGGAGTTTCCAATACTTGGAGCAAATGACAGGGAAGGTTCACCACTGTTTATGCCTCGAAGGCAGCAGGACACGGGGCAGCGTTTCTCAAAGTAGAGTCTGTGGGCAAAGTTTTAAAATCTGTGTTTCCATTTCATATATTTAAAAAATATATACACATTCTGGGTCATCAACATGGCTGTCTTATAGCTTAGGATGGCCATGTGATTTCAGGTTCCACTCTCCTTGTTTGTGTATATAGGCTATTTTATTTATTTTTATTATTATCATTTTTTAATGTTTTATTTATTTTTGAGAGAGAGAGAGAGAGACAGAGAGACAGAAGGTGAGTTGGGGAGGAGCAGAGAGAGAGGGAAACACAGAATCCGAAGCAGTCTCCAGTTCCAAGCTGTCAGCACAGAGCCCGACATGGGGCTCGAACTCACGAGCCGTGAGATCATGACCTGAGCCGAAGTTGGACGCTTAACCGACTGAGCCACACAGGTGCCCTTAGACTATTTTAAACTACTAAAAAAGAACAGGGATTGATTTAATATGCAAATGAGAAGTACAAGCCAATTAAAGGCCACATCATATTAGGGATCTAGCCTGAGTGAAGGCTTCTTGGTGATTCAAGCGTTGGGGGAATTGAGGATGTCGCGGGTATGACATAAGTTCAGGGAACCCCAAAGCAGCTGTGTGGCAGCAGTCAGTACCGTCCATCTTCATGCGGCCAGTGGCAATCTAGTTTTCCAGCAAGAGAGTATCATCCAACTCATTAATGTTGTTACTTTGAATGTTACTGGTTTTATACTTTAAAAAAATTTTTTTTAGTGTTTATTCTTGAGAGAGAGAGCGAGAGAGCGAGCATGAATGGGGGAGGGGCAGAGAGAGGAGACACAGAATCCAAAGCAGGCTGCAGGCTCTGAGCTGTCAGTACAGAGCCCAATGTGGGGCTCGAACTCATGAACCAGGAGATCATGACCTGAGCCGAAGTCAGACGCTTAACTGACTGAGCCACCCAGGCGCCCCAATTTTACACTTTAATTGATATATAACTTGTAAGTCTATTTTGATGTAAACACACAAAGCTCATGTCAAGTTTTTTCTTGTACATACTCAAGCAACATCATACAACTATTTACATCAATGGTGGGAATCTAATTTTTTCTTGAAGGGCTTTGTACATCACTCCACTTGGAGGAACTCCGAGGCAGTATGAAGAGCATCAGGGGCGGACGGCAGGTTGTCTGAGTTCTAGCTGTGGCTTTGACGTTCACCACCTGTAGGACTTTGGGCCGGTCGTCTCGCCTCTGTACGCCCGTTTGCTCCTCTGTGGAATGGAGGGGTTTGATTATATGATCTTTAGATTCTCTGCCAGCTCTAAATTCTGTTCTTTAAAAGGTCAAGGCCCTCATTTGGGAACAAGCCAAGTACTGGTTTGTGTTATTTGTACTCAGAATGAAGGCTGAAGTCACTGTGACTTGAGGCAGAAACCGCCAAGATCACCGGGGGGGCTGCTGCTGGCTGCCCTGATGCCGGTGGAGGAGGGAAGAGACCCCTATAACTGTTGTCGACTCAGATGCAAGGCACACACCTTGGATCACTGTGCTGTATGACAATGATTCCTTATGGGGGAGGGGTGGGGGTGGTCATCAACATCAGGGCTTCTCAATCCGGTGACCTGCCCTATCTGGAGCTCCACTGCACTTGAGAACCAAGTTGAAATAGACAGCCCCCACCCCTCCCCAGTTGCTGTTGGGACTGCATCAAATCTCTCTGGGGTGTGGCCCAGAAAAATGGTTAAAAGCAGCTGAGGAAGTTCTCCTTGGAATGTGCTCAATGCGTTTCTGGAAGATGCTCACAGGGAGAGGTACAGCTGTGACCCAAGTCCTGGAGGCTTTGGAAGGTCATCCTGGAGAATTCCAAAGGGATTAAAATCTAAACAACTTGAAATTTTTCTCCTCCCTCCTCTCCTCCCTGTCCCTTTCTTCCTTCTGCTCTTCCCTCCTGTCTTCGATAGCTCCACCTTACTGAGTGCCGCCCATGTTTGACTTTAAATATATAAATGTCTTATTTTACCCTCACCACATATCCGATGCAGCAAGAACTTTTATTATTTTATTTAGTACACATTTTCATATCGGGGCACTGAGGCGCAGAGGTTCAAGTTGCCTATATTCACGTGTAGAAGAGATCCAGGGTACACTCTTTGGTGGTCGGGCTGTAGGGCACGGTGCGAGCACAGACGCAAAGACAGGCACAAAGCTGGTGAACACGCTGGACCGCAGACCCTGGGTGGGTAAGCGATGAATGTTGGTCTCAAGCAACAACTGTGGAATAAATGCAGAGACCCTGGGACTGCGCTCTCCAGCCAGGAGCTGGGAGGGGCGCCTGCAATCGGCCAGGCGTGGACAGGAGTCCCCAAGCAGCCGGTTACCGGTTACCGTGGTGCAGGGGCTGTCTCCGCGCTTCTCACACACCCCTGGGCGGCGTTGCCCTGGGCCAGAGTCCCAGCTCTGGTCCGGGGAGGGCCTGGGCTCTTCCCACCTGTCGCCTGTTTGAGGACGAGCGGGCCAGGCACGTGAGCACAGCGCCCAAGGACCAGCAGCGGCCGCCTGGGGGCGCTCCTGAGCTCAGCGGCCACAGTCTACCGGAATCACTAACTCCAAGGGGGCAGAATTGGGGCTGAGGAGAGGCCAAAGGGAAGGGAAGCCGGGACCCAGGACCGCGGAACCAGCCGCCTCCTTGGACTTGATGGCCACTGTTGTTGTCTAGTAAGCTCACATCCCAGTAAGAGAGTATAAATAAATAAATACATAAAAAGTGGAAAAAAAAAACCAATTTTTTCTCCTCCCTCCTTGGCTTGGGGATGCAAGCTGTATTCAACAAAATGCCAGCCACATGTAATGAAATTCGCAGAGGAAAATTTAAAAATATAGGATATAGGGACTCTTGGGTGGCTCAGTTGATTGAGCCTCTTATGCTTGATTTCCGCTGGGGTCATGATTTCAGGGTAGAAGGATCAAGCCCCATGGGGGCTCTGTGCTGAGCAGGGAGCCTGCTTAAGATTCTCTCTCTCATTCTCTCTCTCTCCCTCCGCCTCTCCTCCCCCACTCACACACACTCGCTCTCAAATAATTTTTTTTAAATTAAGGATATAGATTAGGCTGGTTGAGTATCTGCATGTCATGCCATGGTGCAATCATTAAAGTTATCTAATTTGAAAAAGAAGAGACATGATTTTCCTTTTTTGTTTTTATTCACACACAAAAAAGTTCACACGCCAGGCCGTTAGTTTTGAAACTGGGAGCTCCAAACCCTGACTCCACCCATAGGAGTGTGTCAGAGATCACCGAGACCTCCCCTCCCCACCATCCCTGCTGACAAGAGCAAGGAGGGGACCTGCTTTGGTGTGTGTTGGGGGAGGAGAGACCCGTTTCGGACCTTGTGCTGGGGATCCTTTATCTTAGATTGACCACTGGAACACCCTAACAACTTCTACGTGTAGTACACGTACAACCGCTCTGTTCCTGGCAGTGGAAATGCAAGCTGAGTGAGTACTGTGTGCACAATCCATACGAGCAGAAGTTCAAGTCGTCCATGTTCACGGGCACTCATTGGAGGAGGGTTTCTAGCACTTGGTCAGTCCCCTGAAGTCCTACTGTGCCCGCAGTTTCTTTCTTTCCTCGCCAGATGCCCCAGCTGCCGCTCCGTTGCCGGGCTGCTGGGATGTCCACGCCAATGTTGGTCATGACAGAGGGCAGTCATAAATCTCCCTTAGCCCTTTCCTGAAAGGCTTCTCAAACCACTGCAACACACATTTTTTTTTTATGTCCAGCAAGTGAACTTTTCAGTTTCTCTATGATAGCTCTGCAGTAGTAGGTGCACACATTATGGATTAAAACAATCCCCCAGGACACAAATTAGGTACCATAAAATGAGGCTCCAGCAGAGTGGAAAACACACACTGCCTAATGCACCCGACTCAGTCTGGAGCAGCTGAAATCTTCCCTGTTGCCGGAGACTGCGTGTATCCCCCGGCCCAGACCTGCCCTCGTCCTCACCAGCGAGGTGACCAGACAAATGGGGACAATCTGTGTGATTTGGGCTGGTGTGAACAGGCTACTTGATGGAGTATTGCTATAAACAAGTACGTTTTGTTTTAGGAAATTAAGATATGGACTCAGGGCTAGTTAGCAGCAGAGCCGGAAACAGAATTCCCTTTGTCTCATCCCCAACCTATGTTCATTCTTTAATAGTTCTTTTTCAATAAGCAATCCTAAAATAATGAAGCCCTTGTTCTCCACCCTTCTATCTGCTCTGCCAAACCAACTCCTAGGGGGTGACTGCTAATAATGATTTACTGCGTATCTTTTCAGACCCTTTTTTTCATGTGTGTGCATGTATTTTTTTTAAGCTAAATATGGGATTATATTCATATTGTTCAGCAGTTTGCTTCCTTACTTCAACAGTATATGATGAACTTTCTTCCGTGTCATCACTCACAGATCTGTTTAATTCTCCTTTGCCCCAATTCTACTGAGGTATAATGAGTACACTGCGTGTGCATATGTACACTACCCGTATTGAAAATGTACAATATGATCGGTTCTCACGTATGTGTACAGTTGTGAGACCCAACACCACAACAGAGATGAAACATTTAACAATAGCTTACAAGACAACGTTTGATAAAACGAGGACATTTCCAACATTTTCAAAAGTTCCCTCATGCCCCTAGGTAATCCATAGGTTGCATACAAACAGAATTGATAAAATACTTCATTCTCTCTCTATATATAAGTTTATTTACTTATTAAGAGAGAGAGAGCGAGAGAGAGAGCAGGGAGGGGCAGAGAGAGAGGGAGAGAGAGAAAGAATGCCAAGCAGACTCTGTGCTGGCAGTGCAGGTTGGGCCCCGTTTTGTGTTTCATTTGCTTATCTCTAAATGAAAGAGAATAACTCCCCTGCTGCCTTACTCATAGGATTTTGATCAAGAGATCAGAAGTGAAATCTGAATAATACAAAATGTCATCTATTGTGATATGGGGACCTTTATCATTCGGGCATGAAACTCCTCTGACCTCATCTTTGTCCTTTTCCCAAGAGAGTCTATGCAATCCTGTCTTCTTTATTGTCTCTTACACACACACACACACACACACACACACACACGCTGAATACATATGTGTATCTTATATGTATATATGTATGAGTATATACAATATGAGCTTTTGCTATATCAATTTCAGTGATTTTATGGAAACAATTAGAAATTCTTAAATACCTTGTAAGAATTACAGTAGAAAATTAAATCTGCAATTGTATTTGTCCTGTCGGCTGGTGCTTCTGGGAATAAGCTAATTACTAGCTGAAAACAGGAAATAATTTGACTTGTGATACAGAGTATAAAAGTGGATTCATGGGGCGCCTGGGTGGCTCAGTGGTTAAACGCCCAACTCTTGATTTTGTCTCAGGTTAATGAGTTTGAGCCCTGGAATTCTCTATTCTCTCTCTCTCTCTGCCCCTCCCTTCACACACACACTCTCTCTTTCAAAATAAACATTTTTTAAAAAGTGGATTCCTTTTAGGAAACGTAATTTTTTTGGAGGGGGAGACTAGACAATATTTGTCCAGACAGAAAAGAGCATTACAGTCTGAAGCAGTATATTGCATACCACATTTCTAGTATAGTTTGAGCAACCGCTGCATTATTTAGATGTATATATTCCTATGCTAGTGCTCTGCATAATTAAAACACCCAGTGAAAACTGCTGTTACTCTGTTTTCTTGCTCTTGTTTCCCCCCCACCCTTGCAGAGGCAGCTGGTGACTGCTGGAGCTTCCAGGCACTGCTTTTTTAGCTCTCTCAGTTCTTCAGTTTAAGAATAGACCAGGCATTATTATGCTGCATATCTATTTTCCTTTCCCCACAAGTGATCTCACAGCAGCTGATTAAACATTCAGCCCTGGCTCAAATCTTTTCCATGGGTACCATGACCTGCTTTGCATTCCTTTATGTCGGTCTGAAGCTTCAGGAATTCCCTGGGTGAAATTAGTAACTGGAGCCCACCACTGGAAGGCAACGAGAGCCTGAGGAAGATGGCAGGCCGCTCCTGATTGGCAGGCGGCAGGTTTAAGAAGCAAGGGAAGGCTTGTCTTGGTCAGCTGTGAGACAAGTAGATCTTGCACCGGACTGCCAGAATCTTAAAGGTTTATATAGAGGCCTACACTGGGGTCAGTCATGTATTAGTCCAGATGGTCTCAACAACATATTGCTCTCTCAAGGCTGTGTCCTTGAAAACACCTCCACTGTGGGAACGGTGGACAGAAGGTACATTCTAAGAAGAGGCGAGGGGCCTCTTCTCTGACTGCCAGAGTCCAGTTCTCAGGTCAGTTGTGGTCATGTCTCCTCGATGACCTCCTCTGACACTTTAGTATTATGAATCACCAGTTACTAAACATATTTTAGGGAATTAAACATAATTTTTAGAAGAAAGCAGAGTGATCATGGATTTAGGAAAATCTGCAATAGAAACACATTTGGGAGAGGGGCAGCTGGGTAGCTGAGTTGACTGAGTGTCTAAACTCTTGATTTCTACTCAGGTCATGATCCCAGGAGGAGTGGGATCAAGCCCTGTGTTGGGCTCTCCGATGAGCGCGGAGCCTGCTTGAGATTCTTTCTCTCTCTCTGCCTCTCCCCCCACTCACTTCTCTCTCTAAAATAAAAAAAAAATAAAAAAACACACTTGGGAGAAAAATGTTTATATTTGGATGAATATTAAAAGGATGATGTTTGGTGAAAAATTGACATCACAAAACTCAACAAAAACAACTTTATTTCTGAAACTTTTGGAACTAGAGATAAGTCTGGATAGAAGAAGACAAAGTTTTAGGTACTTCAACAAGAAGATCAACCTGTCTCATATCTACAAGATGACTTTAGGAAATAGTGATGGAGTGGTTTGATGGGGAAACAGTGATTAAAAAAAAGATAAGAAAGGGAAAAAACATAATTAGTAATTCCAACAATCTTAATTTGTGTAGGTACATGTTTTCTACAACATGAGAGTTTTAACTCATGACTTTGAGATAATTTTAGACTTCGGAAATATTGCAAAAGTAGTACAGAGTTCAGGTGTGCCCTTCATTCAGCTTCCCCCAATGTTATCATCTTACATAACCACATACAATAATCAAAACTGGGAAATTAACATTGGTACAGTACTATTACCTAAACTATAGACCTTTTTAAAATATCTATATTTTGTTCTACAGTTCTACAGGATCTAATCCAGATTCCTACACTGTATCTAGCTGTCATGGCTCCCTCACCTTCAATATGTAACATTCCCTCCGTTTTTTCCTTGTCTTTTATGATATTAGCACCTTTGAAGAATACTGATCAGTTGCTTTGCAGGATATCCCTCATTTTGAGTTTGTCTGATGTTTTTTCATGATTAGAATGTAGTTTTGGATTTTTAGAAAGAATTAACGATGATGATGTTGACTTTCGGGGCTTGCTTAAGGTAATATTTGCCAGGTTTCTTCACTGTAAAGTTAATATCCCCCCCCCATTGCTACTAATAAATACCTTGCGGAGATCATTTGATATAGTGCAAATTCCTGTTTCTCCTCAAAGTTTCACCCATTAATTTTTGAATCCATTCTTAGATCTTGCCTGTCAATTATTCCTATTTCTCCTTATTCTATATTTATTGATTGGAGTTCTCTGTAGAGGTATCCCTTCTCTCCCGTTTATCTATTCAATCATTTATTTAGCCATATGGACTCACAGATATTTATTTTATTCTGTAAGTTATAGAATATATAACTTTTATTTTACATATATCTAATAGTATAATGATTTGTTTTGTTGCTCAAAAAACACATGATTTAAAAGAATAGTATTTCAATTATATGTCTGTGCCATGAATTAATCCAGTTCTTCAATGTTGGACATTTAGGTTGCTTCCAGTTATCTAATACTATTAATGATGTTTGATATTCAGAAATCTTTCAGTTTTTATGTGTTTTCAGAAGTTGGTTTTCTAACAGCAGAATTATTGGATGTTGGAAAATTTTATACTGTGGTCGTGATTTAGGCGGTGAAAACTGTCAACGTGTCTACACGGAAATCAGAGACCACGCAGTCCACCCAGAGTACTCATTAGTGAGCAGAGGCAGTAGATCCGGTGGCCCAGGAGGACCTCTGCCGGCAGGGTCACGTAACTCAATTGTCAATAACCTGAACACACATTACAATAAAGTTATTGAAGTTGAAGAAGGGACTTCCGGTAGGGGCACATCTATTTCCGTCGGGGCCTATATTCTTCTCCCTCTACGCCATCCCAACCGGAAATATTTGTACCCCGTTTAGAGCCACGTCTGTCCTGGCCTCGGTCCCGCCCCCACACACTGTGGAAGCACTTCCGGAGTCAGGGTATTCCACTCCGCCCCGCCGCCGGTGCCTTGCTGGAAGCCCCGGCTTCCCCGGAAGTGGCCCGGGCCTGTCTGTCGGGGTCCCCTTCACCCCGCTGCTGTTGAGGGCCGCAGGGGCGGCGGCGATGGCGGAGGCGGCGCTGTTGCTGCCGCCTGAGGCGGCGGCAGAGCGGGACGCTCGGGAGAAGCTGGCTCTCTGGGATCGGAGACCCGACACGACGGCGCCGCTGACCGACAGGCAGACCGACTCGGTGCTGGAGCTGAAGGCGGCGGTGGAGAACCTGCCTGTGCCGTCCGAGGTGAGGTGACGGGCTGGGACTGGGCTGGGGCGCCGAGGAAGGGGGCTGGGATGCTTCGTTCGCGCGCTCGTGGACCCGGGCCTTGCAGATTCGCGCCCGGGGTCTCTTCTCCCTCCTCCCCGGTCACGGCGGCGGCTCCGGTGGGAGAGGCTCCTCTCCTTCCCGGGCTGTCAGGCCTGGCTCTGCCGGCGACCGCCAACTCTACTCTCGCGCAGGGACGACTGCGGGGGCGTCCAGTGGCTGGTGTCGGCCGGCGCCCAGCCCTCCGCCTGCGGTGTGGGGCGGTGGGCTGGGAGCCTTGCCGTGGGCGTCTTGCCCCGGGTGTCCGTGCTGTCAGCTGAGGGGTGATCCTCTCCCAGGAGAGGGCGCCCACCCCAAGTGCTTTGCTTCAGGACAGCCTTCTTACGAGTATTCATTTACCGCCTTCATGAGTAACCCAGCTTCCTTTTTCCGTGGGGCACTTGGAGAGACAAAAACTTGATCCTGAGTGAGGGTTTCATTCAACGCACACAGAGCAATGAACTCTCCGTCAAGTGCAGATTATGGGAGATCGATTTATCTGACCTATAGCAGAGCAATAAAAAAGAATTTTCTTTGAAAGCTGGGTCAGTACATTATTAGGTAATGCTGGTTTTCGGTGTTAGTGTGTTTTTAATTCTAATTATCATTGGGATGTTACGCGTATTATCCCTTGTGTAATTCCGTTCAAGTAGTTAAAGTATTAAAAAGAACATCTTATGAATTGTCAGACTTTTTTTCTGGTTTGAGGGCCCGGTTTAGGAATATTATTTTATTAATTATTTTATTAATAATGATGGTGGTTTTTTTTTTTTTTTTTTTTACGTTTTTTTTACGCACTCATTTTACACGATTTGGGATTGTGTCTAAGCGTAGATTGTTTTTTAGAGACTTAAACTTTTTTTTTTCTACCCTCAAGTTTTAGAGATTAAGAACTTTGATTTGAAAGTAACTTTCACTGTTGCATCCCCTGCCCTAAAATACAGGTGTTCTTTCTTGGGTTTCTCTGTTCACCTGTAGGATGCTGTGCTGAAATAAATGAGGAAACTGGTGGAAATTTCTTTGACTTGGCTCTCGAAGTCTTTTATGCTCTGCATAATAGAAGTTGTTTGCTCTATAAATGTTCCAGTCCGTTTATAGTTGATTTGGCCTGTTAACAGAAGCACCTGTGGGGAACAGAGTCCACAAGAAAAGTAACCCAATTTGTTTTTAGTGTCTCAGCTCATAAACTCTTATTATTCTCGTTGAGCACGAAGGAAAGGTTTTGGAGTGAAGTAAATGAAATCTTTCATTTTCATCCTTTTTTTTTTTCATAGTTATGCAGTGTAATACCCACATTAATCTCATGCAGGTGTTTAACATCTATCTTGTGCCTATTCTGGGCTAGGAATTGAGGGTAGAAAGATAAGAAAATCAAGCTCCCTAGCCTCATGGAGCTGACATAATTGTGATCATGAGCTGGTAGAAAAGAACAAGGTTAGTTCAGACAGTGGTCGTGGCATAAGGAAAATAAAACAAGATAGTATGACGGAAAGGGATGAGGTATGCTCTAGACAAGGAAGGAAGCCTCTCTAAGAAAGCGACAGTCTAAGGCGAGAACTCATGGTGGAAAACAAAATGCCAGCCTTGCAAAGACTAGAGAAATAACCTTCCAGGTGGAGGAAGAAGCAATGCAAAGTCACAGGTAGGAGATGAGCTTGACAAGTTCAAGGGTTGAGTGAGGGTGTTCCGGCATGTGCAGCGTAGGTATTGGATTTCTGTGCGAATGAAATGGCCTTTATTTTCCTGTCTGGGGAATCTGTCAGGGGGATCATTGTTTTTCAGGAATCTATAGCCCGTGTTTCCCTTTACTAAAAGTGTTTATATGTCTGGTGGGAAGACTGGAATTCAACTTTTTTATCTGTTACCACTCTTTTCTTTTTAATGTTTATTTATAGAGAGCGTGTGAGCACAGTGGGGGAGGGGCACGGGGGGGGGGTGGGGAGAGAAAGAAAATCCCAGGCAGGCTCCACGCACTGTCAGCACGGAAGCCAACACACCGCTCCATCTCACCAACCGGACCATGAGATCCTGACCTGAGCCGAGATTAAGAGTTGGATCCGCAACCGACTGAGCTACCCAGGTGCCCCTGTCTGTTCCCACTCTTAACACTGGTGCTGAGAAAGAATGGCTCAATTTTTATTTTGTCCGAACAGTTGAGTCTGTAAAGGATTTTCCGTAATGTTTCACAGTTTTCACAAGATAAATTACTTCCTGAATGGCTGGGGCCAGGCAAGTTAGCCGAATAGCGAAAGGCCACCCAATGCTTCAGCAAATACCATAAAGCTGTTAACTTCTTTAGAAAATAGCTTTCTCTTTTATGAAGAGGAAATGGTCAAATTTTGGAAAGAAGCTATATCTTTCTCATTTTTTGGCGTTAGATAAAAGAATTTGAAGTAGAATATTAGGTAGACTGGTTTCTTATAGCCAAGATGATTTTTTTTTTTTACTTAGTGAGGGCCTTTTCCTTTCTGCCGAATTTAGTGGTTCTTGATAAATGCTACAATAACTAACTCTGAAATTTACCTGAAATATATTGTAACTTGTTTTCCTAAAGGCTGCCTGTTCTTAGTCTATTTAACTTCTCTGAGCCTGTTTTCTTCTTTATAAAATGGAGATTATAATACACTTACTGTGTGATGGAGGGTTGTGAGAATTGAGTGAAATCATGTATGTAAAGTGCACATGGCAGGCGAGCTAGGAGCACTGTATTATTCATATGCTTTCCCCCCAACATGATCGATAACTTGAAAGCGTAGATTAGAATCTTGTGATCTGAGCTGGTGTAGGTGTCACTCAGACCAAAGGCAAGAAGAGGTTAAGTGCCTTGAGGAAGGTTCTGCGATTCCATCTATGCGTCTTCAGTGCTTTGCTTCACACAGAGAAAGTAACCTCAGGTTTCGTTTAGGGAATGAATTGTTTAGATTACAAAAGTTACAAAAGTGATTTTCTCCAACCCGGAAATGTACAAGAAATCAAGTTTGGGAGAGAAAGGTGTATTTGTTTTTTTCCTGGACCTGCGTAGCTGGTCAGGCAAGGTTGGTTGTTTATTGTAATTATTATTTAACGTGTTAATGTACCATTCGTATAAACAATACAGTAGCTCTCTAGGACTGCCAGTTAGGTACCGAGATTTGTGTTCTTCTCTCTCTGATGGTGAATGCCCCATCTGGAAGTCAGCACAGTGTAGTGTGCCAGAGCACTCAGGAGTGAATGAGTTACTGAGAGTCAGTTTATTTATTTATTTATTTTAAAGTAATCTCTACACCCAACGTGGAGCTGGAGCTTGAACTCACGACTCTGAGATCCAGAGTCTATGCTCTACTGACCGAGCCGGCCAGCAGAGGCAGGAGTGAATGAGAGGTCAGAACAGGAAAGTTTGTGGCCCAGCACACCCCTTCTTGATTTTCCATTCTATTCCAGGTGCTTTAAGAAAAGAAGACAGCTGAACAAATAAATGTACCTAATGGGGCCATTTTTTCATACTCTTTTAAAAAGTAACTTTTTTCTTAAAAAAATATTATTTCTTAAAGTAGTTGCAGTCAGGGGCGCCTGGGTGGCTCTGTCATTTAAGCTTGGGACTTCGGCTCAGGTCATGACCTCATGGTTCATGGGTTCGGCCCCGAGTCAGGCTCTGTGCCGACAGCTCAGAGCCTGGAGCCTGCTTTGGATTCTGTGTCTCCCTCTCTCTCTGTTCCTCCCTCGCTCACGCTCTGTCTCTCTCAAAAATAAATAAACATTAAAAAAAAAATTTCAATTAATGCGTCTTGTCTCTTGCATGGTTTGAGAGAAAATGGTTTTGTATTAGTGAGAACAAAGGAACAGGACAGGAAGCCTCTTTCTGTGTCTGGTATTTAAAAGTCCTCATGCTTGTAAAGTAGTTAGTATTTGTACATGAAATGCTCAAATAGAATGTTTTTCATATATTCACATGATCATGTTTACTCCCAGTATCTAGACTACAGACTTTATCTGGAATATCTACACTCCCTTCTCAAGTATCTAGAGTTTTCCTATGATTTTGTTTTGTAAAGTAAATTAGAAGATAAATATTTTTTTTAAGTTTATTTTGAGAGAGAGTGCGCAATTGGGGGGGGGAGAGAGAGAGAGAGAGAGAGAGAGAGAGAGAGAAGGAGGGAGAACCCCAAGCAGGTTCTGTGCTGTCGGTGCAGAGCCTGACACAACTCGAGGCTTCAACTCACAAACCACGAGATCATGACCTGAGCCAAAATCACAAGTCGTCGCTTAACCAACTGAGCCACCCAGGCACCCTGATATATTTTTGCTTTTGACATTTATCTTTCTGAGTGATTAAAAATTAAAAAAAAAATAGCATGTTTACTTTTATTTAACTATTTCTAGAGCCTTTAGTATTTTGTTTGTTTTTAAGATCCATTTTTCCATCAGGTATTATGTTCCTTCTGCTTTTGAAGAACTGCCTTTAACATTTCTTGTAGTATAAGGCTGTTGGAAATGCATTTTCTCAGCTCTGTTTAAACAGTCCTTTTTATTTAAAAATGATACTCAACTAGATAAAGAATTCTGGATTGACAGTTTTTTCCTTTTATCACTTAAAAGATTTGTTTAATTTCTGGTGAGAAGTCTGCTGTAATTCTTATCTTTAATTCTTATATTCGTTCTTCTGTCTATAATATGTCTTTTCTCCTCTGTCTCCCAGTATATTTTTTTTAAACTTTATTTTTAGGAATTTGAATATCACGTGTGTACATGTGCATTTGTGTGTGTGTGTGAGAGAGAGAGAGAGAGATTGATGATTGATTCTGCTTGGGATTCTCTGAGGTTCTCAGAATTGTAGTTTGCTGTCTTTTATTGGAAATGTTTCAAATATTATCTTTTTAAAACATTTTTTCTACCCTGTTCTCTCCTTTGGGGATTCCATTTATACATGTACTAGATAAGTTGATACCATCTCCCTGTTCTTGGATATTGTGTTTGGTTTTTATTTTCTCACTCTGTTTCCTCTTTATGTTTACTGTTGGGTGATTTTTATTGACTGTCTTCAAGTTCACTGATTCTTGAGCTGTGCTGAATGTACTGATGAGTGCATTGTAGCAGCACTCTGCCCAGTTTTCTTTACCTTAGCTGGTCTCCCTGTGCGTTCTGGTATGTTTTTCAAATCTGAGCCTGATCCACATCTCCTTCCGCCTTTCCCCTTTAGGTGTTGTGTAAACATTGGTGATAGAATTATATGTTTGAATTTTGTCACAGTCTGTTCATATAGAACTAAATTTTACTACTAATGAAATAGAATTTTATAAAGATAGCTTATGGGGCTGTCTGAGTGTCTCTGTTGGTGAAGCGTTTGACTCTTGACTTTGGCTCAGGTCATGATCTCACGGTTATGAGTTTGAGCCCTGCGTCAGGCCCGCACTGAGCGTGGAGTCTGCTTAGGATTCTTTCGCTCCCTCTGTCTCTGCTCCTCCCTCACTTGCACGCATGCATGCACATGCTCTCTCTCAAAATAAATACATAAATATTAAAAAGAAAAAAGACAGCCTATGGACTATTCTTTTCCCAAGAGCACTATAGATTCTGATTTATAGATTTACTGACTCTGTTGCTGTTCCTAAATAGGAATAATAATAAAATGATAAATGACAGTAGTTCAGATTTATTGAGTGTTTACTGTGGGGCAGCTGTGGGGCAGCTGAATCCATGGAGTACTATCTCTGGTGGGTTTTCCTCCCCCTCCGAGGAGGCAGCTTGTTGTTGGCAATTGGGCTGGTTCCATGGCAGGAGTAGTGTGACTGAGCTCAGCTTCCTCTGCCTCCAGACTGAAAACTGGAATTGAAATGAAATAATTAGGCCCTTTTACCTTCAGAACCCCTGGTGGCAGCCCACAGTTGCTGATGACACTTTGAACTCAAGATAGATTCTCACTGGATTTGAGAAACTTAATTCTTACTGTGCCGTGCTCCTTTTATCCTGAAGCACTATGTCACCTTTCAGGAAGGGTTTCCGTGAACGGGTGAGACCCTTAGTAAGATGTATTTACGTACTCATGGACTCCTGGCTCTTGAGTCAGAGTCATGTGTGGGGAGAAGGCAGATTGAGGACGTTGCTGAACTTTGTTTTTTTTTTGTTGTTGTTGTCGTTGTTTTTGTCTGCAGCTTCCCAGCAGTTCAAGAAGCCTGTTTTCCCACACCTGTGTTTTCTTTTTTCTCCAATGGCTTCATTCTACAGATGCTGTAGTTCCTATTTTACAGAAAAGAAATTGAGGATTAGAAGCATTAGGTAATTTGCCCATTGTCACACAGCTTAAAAGTGAGCGGAAGCAGCGTTCAAGCCAGGCCGCCCTATAACATGCTTCCCCAGGCCAGAAGGCAGAGCCCCACTTGAACTCAGGACAGAAATGCCTGTTTTGGGGGTGCCTGGGTGGCTCGGTTGACTGTTTGACTCTTGATTTTGGCCCAGGTCATGATCCTGGGGTTGTGGGATTGAACCCCTTTATTCTAGGTCTAAAAATAGTATGTCTGTGTGACTATAGGTAAATTAACACCTGGACTACCTTCAGTAGTGGCGAACTGGGAAGTATTGTAGGTCTGATGGTGTCATAAATGAGGCCTTGTAGGTGGGCTCTTCTGAAACTGACGGGAGATTCTGAAATGGTTTCTCCTCAGCTGTAATTTCAAAATTTGGCATCAAGAAGGCGTGGGTGAAGTGTGCCAGTGGTAGAAATGGCAGAAGGAGGTCATTTTTGTTGATAGTTAGTTCTTGGGTGTGATTTATTTTCTATTGGCGTGCATTAATGAGGCCAGGCTTTCTGCTTTCAACAGCATACAGGTTTTTGCCTTTGGTGCCAGTTCATGAGGTTAAAGTAAGAAAATGTGTGTTGATTCACATAGATTGACTGCCAGTGTTAGAAACGCAACTCAAAAATCATACTTTACTAACAGTGCGATAACCGTATCACATTTACATTTTGAGATTAGCATTTAATAGAGCCTCGCTGTAAGTGTTACTATCCTATGGTGGTTATTAACCTCAAATGATTTAATAGAAAACATTCCTTTCTCTTTCAAAACAAGTGAGGTGGAATAACAATCATGAGTTTAGGGAATTTTCAAGTTATGTAAATATCTGTGTGACTCTTTTATTTCTGAAGCTTCCGCTTGAAGACTTGTGCAGTTTAACATCCCAGTCGCTGCCTGCTGGAGAGCCTGCAGTAGTACCTGAATCTACGGAAGACATTCTCCTGAAGGGTTTCATTTCCTTAGAAATGGAAGAAGAAAGAATTGAAACTGCACAGCAGGTGAATGGCATCGTTGTTTCTAAGAATGCTCAATTATTTTAAATATCTCAAGACAGGGCTAATAAAAAATGTCTCAGTTAAAAGTTCTAAACCTTTGAAAATATAGTTAACATCAGATCTTTCTAGGACATTCTTGATTTTGTGTTAGCTGTAGTTGTTTTGTGTTTTATTTTTATTTCTATTTATTTATTTACTTATTTAAAATGTTTTATTTATTTTTGAGAGAGAGAGAGAGAATGAGCAGGGGAGAGGTAGGGAGAAAGGGGAACGGAGGATCTGAAGTGGGCTCTGCACTGAGATCAGTGAGCCCAATGTGGGGCTCAGACTCCTAAATTGTGAGATCATGACCTGAGACGAAGTCAGATGCTCAACCGACTGAGCCACCCAGGAGCCCCTGTACGTGTTTTAAATAAACCTGTTTCCCAATTGTATTTGTACTACAGATAAAGATATGATATGCCAACTTTGGATGTTGGTAGCTAATCATTAAGGTTTTAATGTTTCATGCACTTTTGACCTCCCCCAGTGTCTACTTATGTTAATGGGTCCCCGTAGCATGCGTGTGAGTATGCACATACACGCACATGCACACACATACACCCCCCTCTGCTTGTTGCTAGGCAATTTCTTTTTTAAGAACCTAAATATTCTCTTTAGAAGAACCCTTACTGGTATTTTTTAATAATTTACATTTGTAATCAATCTTCCCCTGATTTCTATTTATTCCTAATTATAAACCTAAATGTATAGCAGTTTCTTCTGCCACTTCTTTTGTCTCTTCTTTCTGCTGTATAAAACTCAGAGCTGAGGCATTTACCAAGTAAAACAAAAAGCCAGAATGCTGAATTGCAGATAGAGGAAGTCGAGGCAGTGCGGCAAAGTGGAAAAGAGCTCCATCTCTTGAGTTAGGCCAGCCTGGATCTGCAAGTCACCTCCTCCATCACTTACCAGCTTTGTGAGTTTAGGCAAATTACTTATCCTCTTAGGCCTTTAGTTTTCTAATCTGTAAAACAAGGATGATTATATACCTATCTCATGGGATTTTTCTGAAAATTAAATGATACTGCATACAATGTATGGTAGGGACACAGTCAGTCATCAGTAAATGATAGCTAAGGCACTTGGCAAACCTAGGATCTGGAGAGAATGAAGCATACCTTAACTTCAAATCCAACTTGAGAATTATAGAAGATAATCTTGTACTGTGTCTCTGAACTTATTTGGACAATTTAGGGGGAAAAATCTGGGCTAAATTTGTACCTGCATATTTTTCTTTAAATTAAAAAAAAACTAATATATTGGGGGTGCCTGGGTGGCTCAGTTGGTTAAACATCCGACTTAGGCTCAGGTCATGATCTCACGGTCCGTGAGTTCGAGCCCCGCATTGGGCTCTGTGCTGAGAGTTAAGAGCTTGGAGCCTGGAGCTTGCTTTGGATTCTATGTCTCCCTCTCTCTCTGCCCCGCCTCCACTTGCACTCTGTCTCTCTCTGTCTCTCAAAAATGAGTAAACATTTAAAAAAAATTAAAAAAATAATATATTGAGTTATAATTTACACACAATAAAATGTATTCATTTTAAGTATATAGTTTGATGAGTTTTGACAAGTTTAACTACCACTATGATCAAGATATAAAACATTTTTATCCTTCATGCTTGTATAAGGTCAATCTTCACCTCTTTTAATTTATTTTATTTTTTAAAATTTATTTGTTTATTTTGAGAGAGAGAGAGAGAGCACAAGTGGGGGACGGGTGGAGAGAGAGGTAGAGAGAGAGAATCCCAAGCAGGCTCTGCCCTGTCAGAGTGGAGCCTGACGCAGGGCTTGAACTCACGAACCTTGAAATTGTGGCCTGAGCCAAAGTTAGATGCTTAATAAACTGAGCCACCCAGGTGCTCTTCCACCTCTTTTTAATAATAGATATTTTTCATGACATAGATGGTAGGGCTAGAATCCAAACCCAGGTTTAGCTGATACAAGAGTCCCATATTCTTAGGCCACTCTGTTATATTATTTCAGAGTTTGTATTTTTATAATCCTTATTAGATAAATGAATATTAACATTTACCCAAAGCTCTATGTTACCTACTCAAATTTAGCAATGTAGCAAATAGGCATTAGCCTCTTAGGAAAGAATATATATTTTTAATATATTGTACCTTTAATACTTACCTCTGTTTGACTCTGGATATGGCCAATGTTTTTAATATCCCTTGCTTTTCCTAGCATGTAGATATTGACTATGGAATTAAGTTATCATCTTCTGGCTTAACAGTAATTATTAATGTCTGAACCACAAACAATAGGACTTGGTAGTGTCTACCCTTTTGACTTGCTATTTAGCCTGTAGCCATTTTTCCTTTGGTCTGTTTTAGTTTTGTTGACAATATTATATGCTTTATTTTTCCAGTTTTTCTCATGGTTTGCAAAGCTACAAACTCAGATGGATCAGGATGAAGAAACTAAATATAGGTATGTTGTTCTTGAGTTTGTTGACTATCCTAACTTAAATTTTTTTTTAACGTTTATTCATTTTTGAGAGTTGGAGAGAGACAAAGCATGAGTGGGGGAGGGTCAGAGAGAGAGGGAGACACAGAACGTGAAGCAGGTCCAGGCTCTGAGCTGTCAGCACAGAGCCCAGTGCTGGGCTGGAACCCACGGACTGCGAGATCATGACCTGAGCCAAAATCGGATGCTGAACCGACTGAGCCACCCAGGCGCCCCCTAACTTTTAGATCATAGTCATCTGCAGCATTTCATAATCTGTATCTTTAAATGAAATTAAGGTAGAAAGAAAACTCCCAACAGCAACATTTTCTTTAAGAAGAGCTAGAGATAAGTTGTGTGATTTAAACAAATAGTTATATCATAATAGGTTAGGAGGTGCACACATTGGTTTTTTAGAGAACTCTAGAAAGGTTTGAGTTCAAGTGGGAATTTTATAGGAACTCTAAAAGATGTTTGTTGCTTTTCTTTTGAGGTAGTGACCCAAGAGATTTTGGGGATGCCCACCTAGATTGGGTGTAACTATGTTGTTCTGTTTGTATATATTGATAGCATAGGGGAAATGATATCCATAGTGTCTAGCTGATTTGGGGACTGTGGATTGAATAATTGCATTTATTTAACATTTATTAAGTGACTGTTATTGCTAGGCAATGTGTTAGCTCTTTGATGTGTGATTCCAGTTAATCTTTATAGCAGTTATGTGAGGAAAGGTATTATATTATTCCTGTTTTACAAATATGCAAACCGAAGCCTGAAAGTATTAAGCGACTTGCCTAATAATGACTCAGTGACTCAGGTCTTCTGATTCCAAGTCCAGAATTCTTTCCATGACATCACACCATCTCTCAAAGACGTACGTGACCTGAGAGATTGACCTACTTAATACCTTGGGTTGGCTCTAGTGTCCCAGTCTTTGAAAGTTGAGCCGGTGATTTATTGCCTTAAATGTGAAAAGACAGCTTGTGGCTTTAAGGCTGATTCCTTTTGTTGCTCATAGTTTCAGTGATTTTTCCTCTTAAGTATTGGAAAAGGTACATAATTTTTGGTACATTTCTAAATATAATAAACTTCAGTGAGTAGGTCGACTTTTCTCCTGAGATTCAGGCATTTGGGGAAAAATGAGACTTTGTTGTTTATTGACTCTGCTTATTGGGGGAAAATATTATTGCCAATCCCCTTTTGGTTCTGTTTTCTAGACAGATGAGGGATTACTTGTCTGGGTTTCAGGAGCAGTGTGATGCTATATTGAATGATGTAAACAGTGCTCTTCAGCATCTGGAATCATTGCAGAAACAGTATCTTTTTGTGTCCAATAAGACAGGAACTCTACATGAAGCCTGTGAACAGCTCCTAAAAGAACAGGTAATTTGGAGTAGGGGAGAGGGTTAGTGACTATATTTAATATTTTATTTTTAAATAGATGAATAGAACTTAATTCTAATTTCTTTAATTTCTCCAAGTATATATTGAACTCTGCTCTGTATGAGGCTTTGTGCTAAGCATGCACGTTATTACACTGTCGGCCTGTTTACATTCTAAATAAGCTTACATGGCTGGGGCAAAGCAAGCTTTCCTATGTTTTGAGTTAAGTCTCAGTATAATTTCAGAGTGAGGAGGATACATTAGTTTGTCCACTTTTTATTGACACTTTTCAAAGAAGCAAAGCAATTACAGTAATGGTGAGCTTTATAAAAAGATGAACTGATCTAGATGATACTTAAACTTATGATTTAAACATGAAACATGTAAGTTACTTTATCTGTGTTTTCTCTATGTGTATCTTGTGTGTGTGTTTTAAAAGGGAATTATTTATTATTCTATAAAAGATGATATGTAAGTTGCTATAATAATCATCACTTAATTTGTCCATGATTGCAGAAATCTTTGAGCATTAGTCTAAAATCTTAGGTCTAAAATAAACTTACATGTCTGGTATAAATGTATTCAATGTACTTTTGAGACTCGAGTGTTGATTTTTATGTTCTTATACTGCCTTTTTTCTTTTAAAAAATGCAAGTCGGAACTTGTTGATCTGGCTGAAAATATTCAACAAAAGCTTTCCTATTTTAATGAATTGGAAACTATTAACACAGTAAGTATGGGTTTTTTTTTTTTTTTTTTTACTTTTTGTAAAGTTAGTGACTTTATTTGTATTTTCCTTTCTGATATAAATCTTTAAATTTATAAATTGGCTTGAGTGATATTTTAACTTAATAGTTTGCTTGCAGATAGATATTCCTACTTGTACCAAATGGAGGTATCATTACCAGTTCAGATTTTTTCAAATATGATTTAAATAGTAGTTGCTGTTAAGTTGTATTACTGTTATTAAAATCCTTTTGTCTGTTATCTTTTATAGTGTCTTGTTTGTAAGCTGTCACGATTGTGAGGGGAAATAGTAAATTTTAAATCTTGCTGTGGTTGTGCTACGATTAGTAATCAAAATGTTTTTAAATTAATCTCATGTTTAGTTTGGAGTATAGTCCTTAAAACGCATCCTTGTATCCCAAAGTAATAGTCTCAATTAAGACTGCTGTGTAAATTATATTCCTATGTCTTCCCGGCTCATAAATTAATTATAATTACTACACATAAATTACTAAAAGCATTAAATTAATGATAATTATTATGGTTTACTATAGAGATAGGAAACTAGTAACCAGTTAATAATGGAATGCAAGGGGGAATTGTTCATTGCTAAGCTATCAAGATAAAAAAAATAGTTGGCTGATTTTACTTAATATTTTCCATACACTTCTTCTATTTATATTTTTATATTTATCTTAAAGATATACATTACATAGTTTCATAAGTTTTAAGGTGTAGTTTTATATGTTAAGTAGTAAATATTTATTACTTGTATTTATACTTACATTTGTATAATGTTTATTAAACATTTACTTATATTTTGCTTATATATTGTTTTACTTTCATAGTATGACTGCTAAACATAGTATGACTGCTAGTGAATCCTTTAACCTTGAGAAAATTGCCAGTATTTGAAAGTAGGAAATTTGTGTATGTTGTAAAGTACTAGAAAATGAGAAGTCGAGGTACTTGATGTGTTAATTTAATATAGCATTGTACCAGGTATTAATGTAAATATTTGCTAATTTATGAAGAGCCCCTTAAAGCTTACTAGGAATTAAATAAAATACTGAATTAAATCAGTATTACTTTTTGTCCTTTCTTTATGATTACAGATGGGCTATATTTGAGGATATTTTGGTGATTCTTAAAATGTAAAGACATTAGTATAACTGTGTTCTAGCCTAAAGGGAAATATGCTAATTTTAACACTTAATTTTTAACTTTTGCCTGTATATTTTTTGTGAATTAAAAAAAATTTTTTTTTCTTAAAGAAACTGAATTCTCCTACGTTGTCTGTTAATAGTGAAGGATTTATACCTATGCTGGCCAAGTTAGATGATTGTATAACATATATCTCATCTCATGTAAGTCATGGTATTTCTGCATTTTTTTAAAAGTATATTTATTTATTTTGAAAAGGAGAGAGAGTGTGCATGCGTGTGTGCCTGCACAAGCAGGAAAGGGCCAGAGAGAGAGGGAGAGAGAGAGAATCCCAAACAGGCTCTGGCTGTCAGCATGGAGCCCAACACAGGACTCGAACTCACACACTGTGAGATCATGACCTGAGCCAAAATCAAGAGTTGGACACTTAACTAACTGACCTATCCGGGTGCCCCTATTTCTGTATGTTTTTAAGAAATCTTAACATTCATATTATATTACGTTTTATGTTATAAAGTAATTTTTTCTTCTGAAGGGAAAAGTGTATCTGTAATATACTTGAAGAAAAACTATAGTGAATTCTTAGGCATCGTCAGTAGTGATGTAAAAAAAAGTACTTTCAGCTGCTGAGACAACGCCTGGACTAGAAAGGGGTCCTGGCGAACACAGGTATATCCATCTAAACGGTTGGGTGATTTTTAGGCTTTTGACTTCCTGTTGTTATAGATACTTCTTTGGAAACAGGAAATGTTACTTGGGAGGAAATAAAGGAATAGGCCCTTTGATTTAATCACCCTCTTTCTATCCCCAAGGATTTATAGTTGTACAGGTTTTCCCCACTATCTGAAAGCAGAATGTTACTATGAAACCTTTTGTAACCCAAAGTGGCATAAAGCGAAGAAGCAGTTACCATTTCGTAAAAGTGAAAATCCTCTTTGGATTTCTTTTGGTTAACAAAAAATGGTGCTATTGTAGGTCTTTAGTAAAAGCAAAGTGGCATAAAGTGAACTTTTGGTTGAAGGGGAATTGGGGGAGAAGGCCTGTAGTCGTCTTTGCCACGCTTATAATCTATATAAGACCTTTTGAACGTCATACATATCTTTACTTAAAGGACAGGTTTGTTTTCATAGTTGGCTGTGCCAGTGTTTGCTTCCTCTTTGTAAATATTTCTTTCCTTTATAGCCAAATTTTAAAGATTATCCTGTATATTTGCTGAAGTTTAAGCAGTGTCTTTCTAAAGCTTTGCACCTCATGAAGACATACACTGTGAACACACTACAGAACCTCACCAGTCAGTTATTGAAAAGGGTGAGTTCACTTTTTTCTTTTTTTATTCATTTATTGTCCTTAATCTAAGATTAGTACTTAGTAACTCCAGAAACTTTTTTTTTTTTTTTTTACTTTTTGTTAAATAGGACTATGCATCACAGTTTTATTCAGAATAGAAAAAAAATGGCTGTATTATATCAGTCCATCAGAATCTTGTTTTCAAAGAATATTTAATAGTGTGAGAAGTACTCATTATTATATGGTAAATAATAAGCTTCGAACTATTTGTCACTTAAAACATTTTCTTATCTTCTTCATGAAAATATTGGAAGGAAATACACCAAAATGATGAAAGTGGTTCTTAGTGGTAGGATTACATATGATGGATACTTTGAATATTTTTCTTTACACATGGTAGATAATTTAATTTTCTGTGTTTAGCAAATGTGTTTTTATTGAGTGCCTTCTCAGTGGTTGACATTGTAATGGGAATTGTACAATATTGAGAAGGAGCCAGCAAGATCCCTGTGCTCTTGGAGAGTTCAGAAGAAATAATCAGCAAAGAAGGAAACAAATTAATCAGTTACAGATCACAGTAGATGCTAGGTGGAAAATGAGCAGAGTGTTAGGTTAGAAAATTAAGAATGGAGCTAGCTAAGATGGCCATTGAACATATAAGAAAATAAAATTGTAAAGATTATGCATTTTATTTTTTAAGCTTACTTTCCAAAGAACATGAAATATCTTCTTGAACTTTTAGTTCAAAGCCTCTGATTTTTGGGTTGCATTTTCCTGTTCATATTGTTCTTAGCTGACATGAAGGCCAGTCTGTATAATTTTTATTTTGTAAAATTTTTAATAAGTTTAGGAAATTAATACCTATTCAGTACTGGTACTTAACAATGTACCAGTAACTAATGCTTTACTATTGAGCTGCATAAAACCTTTATGAGTATATGTTATCTGCATTTAATGGATGCAGTGAATCTCAGAGAGGTCCAGTAATTGGGCCATTATCCTGCTGTCAGTAAGTGACTGAGTATGAATCTGAATTCAGGTCTGTTTACCACCAAAATTCATGCAACATAGGGTAAATTTTTAATTATAAAGAGGAAGGAGATAACAGTTCCACCTAAGTGTTTCTCATTCGTAGCAATAATACTAATATTAATCTTTCTGAGATTTTTTTCTTAAGTTTTTGGTTGGTATATAGGCCAAGCAGTAGCCATTTAAAACGGTTGGTGTCATATTTTCTGAATAATTATTTGTTTGCTAATTATCTTCCTTCCCTACCCCTTCCCCATGTCTCTTTAGGATCCTGCACCTGTACCCAATGCAGACAATGCCTTCACATTATTTTATGTGAAATTTCGAGCTGCTGCTCCCAAAGTCAGAGTAAGTCTATTGACATAAATAGGATATTGCTGTGAAGTTTGTTTAGCCAGCCCTTTTGAAGCTCTACTGTATGTTAGGCCTTTTGCTTATACAGGAAAATGAACACATTTCCATATTACAGCAGTGTACCTTAGAGGGGCCTTAAGAGCACAGAACAGGAAACACTTAGCTCTTCATATGATGCTCAGGGAAGGTTTCTAGATGAAAGTGATATTTGACGTTAAAAGACACAGATTTATAGTGGGCTTGAGGGGATTGATAAGGATACTTTATGCAGAGAAAACAGCATTTATATGGGTGGTTGTAGAGATACGTATTTTGGAAGAGCTGCTTATAACTTGTGATCAGAACACAGGACATTAGTAATATGTAATGGGGACAAAAGATAGGAAAGGTGGCAGACAGCATTTCACAAGGGGTATCACATGTCATGCTAATTCAGGGAAAGTGGAGAGTTAGTGAAGCATTTTATTTTTTTAAAGTTTATTTATTTTGGGGGAGAGAGAGACGGAGCACATGCATGTGTACAAGTGGGGGAAGGGAAGAGAGGGAGAGAGAGAGAATCTCAAGCAGGCTTTGCACTGTCAGCTCAGAGCATGATTCAGGGCTCAAACCCATGGACTGTGAGATCATGACCTGAGCTGAAGTCAGATGCTTGACCAACTGAGCCACCCAGCCTCCCCTAGTGAAGTATTTTAAACAGGAGAATGATTTGGTCAGATTTGCCATTTCTTTAGCTTAAGAATGCTCTTTGAAGAATGGATTATAGTGAAGAAAGATTTGAGACAGGGAGGCCTGATCAACAAGGAAGATTTTGCACTGGTCCATGAGAAATAGGGGTTGATGAAGTGTTGGTAGTATATTCTTGAGCTTGGGAACAGGTGCCTTATTTGCTCTCCTTAGCACAGTGGCTGGTTCTTATGTACTAAATATTTATCTTGATGGAGGGATTAGAAAGGGAGGGTGTAGAACGTAGATCTGTGTGTCAGTATTTACATATTTAATAGCATAAATAAGAAACAGTTGACTGGAGCTGTTACATGTATCTTTTTCCTACCCATTGTGAAGATACTAGAAAGAGTAGTCTACTTTTGCTGTATGACTCAATCCCTTCCTTGTTTCCCTCTGAGAGTTAGTTGAAAGGAGTTTTGTGTTTTTTGAAATAAGAGAAACTTGGCCTTATTTATAGAAGATACAGGAGAAGGGTGGTTCATTGATGGTATGAGATTTAGATTGTGCCCGATTAGTTGCTTTTGCTTAGTAGTCAAATACCAATGGTAAAAATTTGATTAGAAAAGAAATAGTATAGATAGATGTGATATAGCTCAGTGTGGTAGGTGAATATAAAATGATTCTCTAATTCTCAGTGGCCTTCCTACTTGGCATTTACTAATGGTAACTAATTTTATATATGTGATAGAGTCCTATTTTTATTAGTGACAGCGTAAAATATTTATCTATAAATAACCTAAATGGAAATACAGGGATGAAGAAAATGGCAAAACTAGATAGAAAACCGTAAAAGAGAATAAATAGTAAGCCTATCTTGTTCCTGGTTGAGGAGACTTAATTTTTTAAATGTCAGTTCCTCCTAATATAATTTATTAGTCAAATGTAATCTTAGCAAAAATTCCAATGGAATTTCTTTTTGGATAATGCTAAAATTCATCTGGTATACTAAATAAGCAAGACTAGTCAAGAAAAATATGAAAAATTCAGTGATACTAATTTAAGAATTCGATGGATCATTGGAATGGAAAATTCTAGAACTTAGTACATAAACTTCTTAAAGAGGAAGGGTTCTAGTTTTCTACATAGTATTGGGAAGATTTGCTAAGTATTTGGGGGAAAAAAGTAAGCTCTTCACTTTATAACATTACCAAAATACTCTATAAGTGAACTCAAGAGTTCAATGTAAAAATAAGCAGAAAAAAAGAAACTAGCAGAAATTATTGGGAAAAAATTATGGAGTAAAAGATTTGTGATAAAAATTAAATTTTCTGGGGGCACCTGGGTGGCTCAGTCGGTTAAGCATGACTTTGCCTCAGGTCATGAATGGTTTGTGAGTTCGAGCCCCATGTCGGGCTCTGTGCTCACAGCTCCGAGCCTGGAGCCTGCTTCTGTGTCTGTGTCTCCGTCTCTCTCTGCCCCTCACCAACTTGTGCTCTGTTCCTCTGTCTCAAAAATAGACATTAAAAAAATTAAATTTTCTGAATTTTAAACAGCCAAAGAAAAGTAGAAACTAGAATGTTTCCAACAGATAAGTGTGAGAGGGTTACTATTTTTAATGTACTAAGAGTGCTTATAAGTCAGTAAGAAAGATAAGTATCTAATATATAAGCGGCCAGATTACTCAAAGAAAATGCAAATGATTAATAAATACGAGTGTTTGTATAGCCTCCATGGTGAATATGTGCACTTTAAGGTTGGCTGGCATTTTTTGCCAAGAAAATGGCAGATTAAGGTGTAATCAGTCAGTGCTTTTGAGGATTTGGTGAGGCAGACAGTACTGCTGATAGGGATATAAATCAGTTCCTTTCTCAGAAACGTCTTAGGAGAATGGAGCAAGAGCCCCTAAAAGTCTCTGTTTTGACCCAGTGTTGGGGTTCCCCACCTGGGAAGTACGTACTGTTGTTATGGCAGCTTTACATGGGGGGAGGCGGACAGTCAGAGATGCGAGCCAGCTCTGCTGGACTCAGGCTGCTCCTGGGCAGTGTGCCCAGGCCCTCTGGGTTCACTGCAGGCCCAGAGCCCCTGACCACTGGGCTTTTCTTCTCAGAATACAAGCTGGATGTCGAACAGAATGTTTGACTTATAGTGCACCTGCCCTGGGGATTCTTATGTGGCTGTTGAAAGTAATGCTTTAAATAATAATAATAATAATGACTCGTTGAGTGCTTACTAGATACCAAGCACTATGCTAAGGCTTTCCATACATTTTCATCTGATGTTAAGTAGGATGATGTTTTGGAATGTTAATTTTTTTGAAAGCAGATTATAAAGCTGAATACATAATTCTAGGATTTTTTTAAAAAAAAAATATAGTAACTATAGCATACAAAAAACTGAAAGAATATCCTAAAAATATTAACTGTGGTTATTTTGTGGTATTATATAGGTGACTTTTATGTTTCAGCATTTTTGTATTTATAGATTTTCTAACATTAGCATGTATTAGTTAAAATGAGAAAGTAATTAAAAATTATAACTAAAACAGATATATTTTTAATTTATTTTTACTTTGCAGACTATCATTGAACAAATAGAACAGCGATCTGAAAAAATACCTGAGTGAGTATCTAGAATTTCATCACTTTCCAAATGACCTTCTTCTTGATGTGCTATTTTTCCAAACTTATTATGTCCTTCATATTTTCTAGCAGTTACCTTGCATACTATGTCAACCTGCTTGTAGCACATTCCTTATTTGGGGAACATGGTCGTAGACTTGACTTAGTGAGTTTGCAAGGCATCTCTTTTTTCCATAGCAGGATTTTCTTTTCTTTTCTTTTCTTTTAAGTTTATTTATTTTGAGAGAGAGAGAGAGAGCAAGCGGGGGAGAGGGAGAAAGGGAGAGCGAGAGAGTCCCAAG
>CM053574.1:79609536-79657943 GCA_028646485.1 Cryptoprocta ferox | reverse complement strand
GGGAGACAAATCTTTCTTTAAAAGATAAAAGTTATAGCTTTTGACTCTTTTTTTTTTTTTTAATGTTTTTTATTTATTTTTGAGACAGAGACAGAGCATGAGAGGGGGAGGGGCAGAGAGAGAGGGAGACACAGAATCCGAAGCAGGCTCCAGACTCTGAGCTGTCAGCACAGAGCCCGACGCGGGGCTCGAACCCACAAATGTGAGATCATGACCTGAGCCGAAGTCGGAGGCTTAACCGACTGAGCCACCCAGGCACTCCTAAAAGTTACAGCTTTTGAACCGCAGTTGATTATGGTTTGTTTTTTCTTTTTATACATAAATATTTGTAGTATTTAACGTGGGCAAATGAGAAGTGACCTTACAGCTTTAGAGGTGTGGAAACCACTTATGGGATTTAAGATCAGGTTTAATTTACACACCTGAAATCAGAAGTTTGTACGCCAATCTCCTCTGCTTTTCATCAGATACCAACAACTGCTGAATGACATCCATCAGTGTTACCTTGACCAGCGGGAACTTCTTTTAGGCCCTAGTATCACTTGTACTGTAACAGAGTTAACAAGCCAGAACAACAGAGATCATTGTGCCTTGGTAAGTTTCTGCTAGTTTTGTTTGGTGTTTAAACCTTCCTCTGAAATATTTTGATATTCTAGAAGCTACAAGTGGGTAAATAAGTTTTAGTTCCCAGATCAACAAACTTAAAGAATTTCTTTCAGTTATGAGAAATCTAGTGTAGTACGTAGCAGTCACCTTGTCAAAATATTCTCATTTTGATGTATTTTTTGAAGAATGAAGATTCCCAAACAAGTATTCCTTGAAAGATGAGGTTTCACGGTTTGTGGATTTATACTGACCATTTAGTTACTGCTTTTGCTGTGGAAGTGCTTTTTTGTTTAGTGATTTTAATTCATACTATAGAAAGATGTATAGAGATTCTTTTATTAAACATCCCCTTTTCAACTAGTAAAGTAATTTGTTTTCATTGTCAAAAGTTTAGAAAATGAAAGCAGAAAATAAAAATGAGCCATGTTTATGTGAGGCAGTAAATCTTTGAAAACCCAACCATTTTCTGTCCTTGAATAAGTTTTATAAATATATATGCATAATCTCATTGCAAATAAAATCTTGGCTGTATTTATAAGTGCTGGAATCCTTGTGTGTCTTTAACTGTAGGTGATGTGTGTTTGTTTCCTGCAGATTCGCAGTGGCTGTGCTTTTATGGTCCACGTGTGCCAGGATGAGCACCAACTTTACAATGAATTTTTCACAAAACCAACATCAAAATTAGAGTAGGTGGTACACAAAATCTAACTCTTGTTTTTGTTTTTGTTTTGAGAGCAAGAATTAGAGCGTGCGTGTGTGTGTGCATGGGGCAGAGAGAGCAAGAATCCCAAACAGGCTCCATGCTGTCAGCTCAGAGCCTGACATGGGGTTCGATCTCACAAACCATGAGATCATTACCTGAGCTGAAATCAAGAGTTGGACGCTTCCGCAGCTGAGCCACCCAGGGTCCCCTAACTCTTACTTTTAAGATTTAATTTGCTAATAACCATCATGGCTTATTATATTTTAAAATTAACTGCAGAGTATTTTAACTTTTGTAGGTGTGTGAACAGAATACTTTTGGGTGGGACAGTGTTGTTGTTTTTTTCATAAATGCAATTTAAAGGTCAATATGCTTTTATATTACTTATATTTATGGAGACAATATGGGATGATAGTAAGAATCCTATTTGGGAACTAAGTCTTGGCAGTCTATATCCCTTTAGCTCCACTAAGTATAATTCCTCCTAGTTAAAAAATTCTATGGTTCTAACCAATGAAAGACACTTAAAAATAGACACTATTTAATACCTTTTCCTTTTTTTCCTGAAAGTGTCTTTCAGCGATTTTGACTCTTATAAAGGTTTTAACATTATAACTCTTGTACTGAGGAAGAGACAAATGTATCTTATGGTTTTGATTAGGTTGATCACTGCTGATGAAATGCTCTGTATAGAAGAGTTCTGTTGACAACATGGAGAATATAGACAACTTGAGTTTTTTCTTTCAAGTGTTTAAAATTGTCAAAAATATGCTTGTATGTCCAAAGTACTTTTTTAAAAAAAATTTTAATGTTTATTTATTTTTGAGAGAGAGAGAGAGACAGAGAGACAGAGTGCAAGTAGGGAAAGGTCAGAGAGGGAGACCCAGAATCTGAAGCAGGCTCCAGACTCTGAACTGTCAGCACAGAGCCCGACATGGGGCTTGAACTCACAAACTGTGAGATCATGACTTGAGCTGAAGTTGGACACTTAAGTGACTGAGCCACCCAGGTGCTTCTATGTCCAAAGTACTTTGAGGTTTGTTTCTCTAAGTATTTAAGAATTTTGAATTCATCTTTCCTAGGGAAAATGTTACATTTAATTCACAAATGATATAGAGTTTAAAAGGATACTTTTACTGAAATATTTGTTGTGGACAAGGGACATATATATCAAAGTATTGCTGCAGTAAATAAAGTTGTAGTAAATTGACATTTGGCTGGGGGCAGCTAATTTGAGTGACTGCTGAAGACTCCTTATTGATTGGAGCTTTTATTTTTATTAAAAAAAATTTTTTTAATGTTTATTCATTTTTGAGAGAGAGAGAGAACATGAGTGGGGGAGGTGCGGAGAGAGAGGGAGACACAGAATCTGAAGCAGAGTCCAGGCTCTGAGCTGTCAACACAGATCTGGACACGGGGTTCGAACTCACAGACTGCTCATTATCACCTGAGCTGAAGTTGGACCCTCGACCAACTGAGCCAGCCAGGAGTCCCTGATTTGAGCTTTTTTAAAGCCAAAAAAAAAAAAAAAACCCCAAAAAACTACAGTATTGTTTTCACCCTTTCACTTCTCATTATATAATGTTCCCACACACTATTTTCTAATAGATTTTTATTTTTATTGGCTGGAAGAAATCAGTGATGCCATTTATACTATTAGAAAATCCTGAAAAGATTATTACTTATAACCATGTTTTATTCTTTCATTTTAGTGAACTTTTGGAGAAACTGTGTGTGTCATTGTATGATGTCTTCAGGCCCTTGATCATTCATGTTATTCACTTAGAGACTCTATCAGAACTTTGTGGAATTCTTAAAAATGAGGTGCTTGAGGATCATGTACAGAACAATGGTAAATGATAATTCAGAAAATTTTAAGTCTTTTAAAGTAATTTTTTTAATGTTTTTATTTTATTTTTGAGAGAGAGAGAGAGACAGAGTGCGGGTGGGGGAGGAGCAGAGAGAGAGGGAGACACAGAATCCGAAGCAGGCTCCAGGCTCCAGGCTGTCAGTACAGAGCCCGGCATGGGCTTGAACCCATGAACCGCGAAATCACCACCTGAGCTGAAGTTGGATACCCAACCGACAAAGCCACCCAGGCACCCCAAAATTTCAAGTCTTTTTAATTCTATCTGTGGCTCAATGAATTTGAAAACCCCTAATCTTCTACTCTCCTTATCTATATAAATTTAATATTTTTGTAGCCTGGCTTGATACCTTGTCCCTTTTTAAATCAAGATGCACCTTACTTTTTGACTAGAGGTACAAATTAAACGGAAAGAATTTTAAAATCTGGGCAAAATTAGTAATAAAATAATTACAGTTACTTTTCTTTCTGGCATCTGAAATCCAGAGAGAATTGTCAGTTTTGGGTTAGGCGTTTCTAATACATTTTTACCAGAATACATAAAGTCATTGACTATATTACATACTCTTGATTTAAAAACAAATTATTTTAGCATACATGCATAATAATGAATTATTGTTTTTGAAATTACAAATAAAAGCAATTCTCTGGAAAGCTCTACTTTAATCATCTGATACATTCTTTAATACTGTATTTGATTTGATTGTCATTTTCCTAATGGTACTTAGGTATTTTATAAAAAAAAAAAAACCTTCAAGTAGTTATTTTACTGGTAGAAATTATTGTCTTCACTTTGACTTTCTATAGGAGACACTACAGGTTTGTTATGCTTCCGGAGTTTCTTATTCTACTACATTTATTTCATTCTAAGATGGGTATTTTCTCACATATTAATGCTCTAAATTAAATTAAATTGGATATGTATGTTATCGTGTAGTGTCTCTAACACCCCAGCCTCTAGGAAAGCTGTTACTGAATTACTGGTTTGTCTTAACACTCTTGGCATCTTAGGAATGAGGAAATTCTATATGAACTCATATTTCATTTTAGGTTCTTACTCATTTTTCTTTGTAGAAACATGAACAAGTCATTTACTATCTGTGGGACTCAATTTATTTGTAAAATCGGAATGATACCCCAACTAATAAGCTGCTCTAGCCCTCTCTCAGGATTGGTCCAGAGCTGTATGAGATAACTTTTAAAAAGCAAAAAACACCTTAAAATTCAGATTTTATTAGTTATGTTAATAATAGAAATAATATCACAGAGTCCGGGAAGAAGGTATAAAGGCAAATTTATTTCCCAGTTTTCAATGTGAGGAAATTGAAAGACATTTATTAATTTTTTTTGAGGTCTTTAAATCATACTTAAATAGAATGCAGCCACAGTCCTGAGGCAAAAATGGTTCCTACTGTTACTAGGCAATTTAGTAATATTTTTGCTCGTTTAAAGAAAGCATTTTTCTGAGTATAAAGGAATGGATGATTACACTCTTTTATCAGCTGAACAACTGGGAGCATTTGCAGCTGGAGTAAAGCAGATGCTGGAAGATGTACAAGAGCGGCTTGTCTACAGAACCCACATCTACATTCAGACAGACATCACGGGCTACAAACCTGCTCCTGGAGACCTGGCCTATCCGGATAAGTTGGTGATGATGGAGGTAGGGGCCCCTTACGTGATCTCTCCCTCAGTTCCACACACCTTTTGAATGTTTTGTATGAGTGAAGCTAGGATTTTTCTTTTTAATTCTCATTCAAAATGTAAAATCAAGATATACTTACCATAAAATCATAGGAAATAAAGTAAAGTAAAAATTGAACAGAAATGATGTTAGGTTGTTTTTCCTTCAAGTCTTATAATTCGGTTCCCTCCCCTTTTCTAGGAAATGTGTTCTCAGTTTTTAAATTGAATTTGTGCTCCCTGTGATTTCTCTTCTTGTTTTTAATAAATGGCTTAGAAGAGGGTTGATAACATCGGAGCCACTATAGTTGATGGTCACATAACCAACCATGTGTCATTCCGTCTCATAAAAACCCTGGAGGCCATCTCTTCAAAATTAAACAGTATTGATGTCCAGTTTATGGTTTGAAGACTTAGATTTATCTCACTGATTATTTATCTCACTGATTCAGTTACATATGGATATTTTCTTTCAGTGCTGGACAGAGTTTAAATAATGCTGAGGATATTAGTGCTAAAACAGAATTAGAATCTAGAACCTTTATTATTATTATTATTTTATTTATTTTTTTTTTTTGAGAGAGAGAGAGCATGAGTGGTAGAGGGAGAGAGAGAAACCCAAGCAGGCTCTATTCCCAGCATGGCTCGATACCACTACTGTGAGATCATGACTTGAGCTGAAATCAAGAGTCTGGATGTTCAGCTGATTGCGCCAGCTAGGCAGCCCAGAATCTAGACCTTTCTTGATGTAAGTTTCAAATCTAAGCAAAAAGTAGAATAATCAACTCTTACATATTATTATCCTAGCTTCCACATGGCCAGTCTTATTTCACTAAGACCTCCATTACTCCCTCTCCTCACCATTAGTTATTTTTCAGCAAATTCCAAACAGTTCATCAGTAAAGACTTCAGTAGGTAACTTTAAAAGGTAAGGGCATGTTTTATTGTTCGCAATGGAATCTTTTTTTCCAGTTTCATTAAAAAATAATTAGCGTGTATCAGTGATAAGCCTAAGGCATAGAGCGTGATGATTTGATTTACGTACATTATAAGATGATTACCACAGTAGGTTTAGTTAACATTCATCATCTCATATGGATAGCAATAAAAGCATTTTCGTAGGGGCTTTTTGGTGGCTCAGTGGGTTAAGTGTCCAACTCTTGATTTTGGCTCAGTTTGTGATCTCATGGTTTGTGAGCTCGAGCCCTACATGGGGCTCTGTGCTGACAGCATGGCGCCTGCTTGAGATTCTCTCTCTCTCTCCCTCTCTCTCTCTCTCTGCCCCTCCCTTGCTTGTGTGCACACGCTCTCTCAAAATAAATAAATGTGAAAAAAACCCACCAAATTTCTCTTTGTGATGAGACCTCTCAGGATCTACCTCTCAACAACTTTCCTAGATATCATATAGTATTGTTAATTGTAGTTATGTAGTCATTTCGTATATTACATTCCTAGTGCTTAGTTATCTTATAGTTCAAAGTTTGTACCTTTTTGGGTTTTTTTTTAGATCTCACATAAAAGTGAGATAATACAATATTTGTCTTTCTCTAAGTTATTTCACTTAGCATAATATCTTCAGGGTCTATCCATGTTGTTGTAAATGGTAGGATTTCCTTTTTTTCTTTTTAATGGCTGAATAATATTCCCCTGTATATATGTGCCACAACTGCTTTATCCATTTATCCACTGGTGGATACTTAGGTTGTTTCCATGTCTTAGCTATTATGAGTCATGAGTCACGGGAGTGCAGATATTCTTTTGAGTTAGTGTTTTCATTTCCTATGGATAAATATCCAGAAGTGGAATTGCTGGATCGTATAGTAGTTCTGTTTTTAATTTTTTGAAGACCCTTCGTACTTTTTTCCATAAAGGCCGCATCAATTTACAATCCTACGAACAGAGCACAAGGGCTCCCTTTTCTCCACATCCTCACCAGCATTTTTCTCATCCTTTTGATGATAGTCATTCTAACAGGTATCAGATATTCTCTCATTGTGGTTTTAGTTTGCATTTCCCTGATGATTATTGATGTTGAGCATCTTTTCATTTACTTGTTGGCCATTCGTGTATCCTCTTTGGAAAAATGTTGATTCAGTTCCTTTGTCCATTTTTAATTGGGTTATTTTTAGATTTCACATAAAAATTTTTTTGCTGTTGAGTTTTTTGCTGTTGAGTTTTAGGAGTTCTTTATATATTTTAGATATTAACTCCTTATCAGATATATGGTTTACAAATATTTTTTTCCCATTCTGTAAGTCATGTTTTCACTTTGTTGTGGTTTCTTTTGCTGTGCAGAAGCTTTTTAGTTTGATGTAGTCCCACTTGTTTATTTTGGTAAGGGCACTTTTAATTGTAACCCAACTGTGATACAATTATCACACCTTCTTAAAAACAGTATTATAGTGCTTTAATATCATTGAATATTCAGTTGAAACTAGAATTTTTCCAGATTTACTAGTTGTTAGTGCTTTGTCCCATTTACTTTAGCTCTTTGTGTGGATATTTTATTGCTGAACCATTTGAAAGTAAATTACAGGTATCATGATTCTTCACTTCTGAACAGTTCTTTCTTAAGAGTAAAAATGTTTTTGGGGTGCCTGGGTGGCTCAATCATTTAAGCACCCAATTCTTTATTTCGGCTCAGGTCATGCTCTCACAGTTTGTGAGATCAAGCCCTGGGTCAGGGTCATGCTGACAGCCTGCTTGTGATTCTCTCTCTCCCTTTCTCTCTGCCCCTCCCCTACTCGGTGAGCATGCATACATGTGCTCTCTCCTGAGATAAATAAACATTAAAAAAAGTTAAAAAAAAAAACATTCTTCACATAATCACATGCCATTTTTACATATACATATATGTTAACATTAATTCAACAATATTATTTATATGCAGTAGTACATTTCCAAATTTCCCGAATTGTCCTTCAAATATCTTTTCTAACAAGATAAAAAATTTTAGAAAGTGGTTACTATCAAGGTTACTTTCTCCCCCCACTTGCTTTTTTTTTTGTTTTTTTGTTTTTTTGTTTTTATGATATTGACTTTTTTGAAGAGACCAGGCCTGTTTTATTGTTGAATGTGCCATATTCTGGATTTGTCTGATTGTTTTCCTCATATTTAGATTCAGGTTACACTTTTTCTCTTCTTCTTTTTTGCATGAATACTACATAGTTGATGTTGTGTCCTTCTTTATCACATCAAAGGCGCATAATGTCGGGATGTTCCGTAATTGGTTAATGTAGTTGTTGCTGACTTTCTTCATTATGAAAAGTGCATTACCCCTTTTGTAATTAGTGAGTAATGATGAAATGATACTTAGAGATTATGTGAGTTCCCTAGCATCTTTTTACCCAGTGGTTATTGCAACCATTAATGATCTGTGGCTGAACCAGTTATTACATTGGGAGTAGCAAAATGGCAATTTTCATATCAGCCATTTCTTCTACATTTATTAGTTAGCAATCTGCTGTAAAGAATTAATTTCTCTTTCTCCTTCCCTGTTTCCTACCCCTGTCCCTTGTACACTAGTGGATTTTTTAAAGAAGTCATATAATCTATTGTCATTTTTTTTTTTTCAAGCTCAGAATTGTCCCAAATCTGAGTAGTGGAAGCCCCTTTAGATAGCTTCTTTGTCCTTTTGACATGTTCCCATAATCTTTGAGGACTTTTTTCTTAAATAGTTTTATTGAATTATAGTTTATGAACTATAATTCACCCATTTTGAGTTTATAATTTTGTGGTTTTTAATATATTCATGGAAAGGTACATGTGATACCATAGTCAGTTTTAACCATTTTTATCATCTCAGAAAGAAACCCTGTACCCTTTATCTATCACCCTCCTACCCTAGCCTGAGGCAAACACTAATTTCTGTCTATAGATTGCTCTGTTCTAGACATTTCATATGAACAGAATTATATAATATATGGTCTTTATGATGTCTTGCACTTATTGTGTTTTCACAGTTTACCCATGTTATGTATTAGGACTTCATACCTTTTTATGGCTGGTTAATCTTCCATTGTCTGGGTAGATCACGTTTTGTTGATCCATTCTTCCACTGATGGACATGTGGGGTGCTACTACCTGTTGGGTGTTATAAGTTACACTGCTACAAACATTCATGCACATATTTTTGTGTGGACATGTGTTTCATTTCTCTCATGTATGTTGCTGAGTAGTATAGTAATTCTGTGTTTAATAATTTGAAGAACTGCCAGATTGTTTTCCAAAGTGGCTGCACCAGTTTACATTCCCACCAGCAGTGCATGAGGGTTCTGATTTCTCCACCTACTTGCCAACTCCTGTCAGTATTTGACTTTTTGATTTCAGCCATTTTAGTGGATATGAAGTGGTATTTTGTTGTGATTTTGATTTGCATGTTGTCCTTGCATCATTTGTTATCCGAGCATTCTGTCCAATTGTCCCACCATCATGTATTGAAAGGCTATTGTTTCCTATTGGATGGTCTCGGCCCCCTTATTGAAGTTAGTTGCTCATAGATTTTTTTTTTTTAATTTCTGAACTGTCAGTTTTATTCCATTGATCTTTATGTCTATTTTTGCGTATCATGCTTTTGATTATTGTTTTATAATAAATTTTGAATTTGGGAAGTATGAATTCTCTTTTGTCTTCTTCCTTTTTAAGATTGGACTGTTTTTGGTCCATTGCATGTCCACATGCATTTTAGAGTCAACTTGTCAATTTCTACAGAGAAATCATCTGGGATTTGGTTAGGCATTCCCTTGTATCTTGATTAATTTGGGGACCATTGCCATATTAACAGTGTTAAGTCTTCTAATTCATGAACATGAGATACTTTGAAATTATTTAGATCTTTTAAAATTTCTTTCAGTGATACAGTTTTCAGAGGATAACTTTTACACTTCTTTTGTTAAATTCCTAAGTATTTTATTCTTTTTGATGCTAATGTAAATGGAATTATTTTCTTTTCTTTCTTTCTTTTCTTTCTTTTCTTTCTTTTTTTTTTTTTTTTTGGAGAGAGAGTGAGGGAGAGGCAGAGAAAGATGGAGACGGAAAATATTAAGCAGACTCCACACTGAGTGGACATCCCATGACCCTGGTATCATGACATGAGCCGAAATCAAGACTCAGATGCTTAACCAACTGAGCCACCAAGGCTCTTCGGAACTATTTTCTTTTTTTTTTTTTTTTAATGTTCATTTTCTTTTTTTTGAGAGAGAGAGTGTGCATGCAAGTGGGGGAGGGGCAGAGAGAGAGAGAGAGAGAGAGAGAGAGAGAGAGAGATGGAAAGAGAGGATCCCAAGCAGGCTCCACGCTATCAGCACAGAGCTCAACATGGGACTCAAACTCATGAGATCATGACCAGAGCCAAAATCCAGAGTTGCATAACCAGCTGAACCACCCAGGCGCCCCACTGGACCTATTTTCTTAATTCCATTTTTTGATTGTTTATTGCATGTGTATAGAAATATATTTTGTTTTTATGTATTGATCTTGTATCCTGTAACCTTGTTGGACTAGCTTATTCTAATAGTTTTTTTAGTGAATTCCTTAGGATTTTGTGTATGTATGTGTAAATATATATGTATTTATGTACCTAAAATCATGTCATCTGCAAATAGATACTTTTACTTCTTTTTTTCCAAACTTAATGTCTTTTATATATCTCTCTTGCCTAATTGCCCTATCTAGAACCACCAATACAGTGTTGAATAGAAATGGTGAGACAGTGGGGCACCTCGTGGCTCAGTCAGTTAAGTATCTGACTCTTGATTTTGGCTCATGGTTTGTGGGATTGAGCCCTGTGTCCAGCTCTGTGCTGTCAGCACAGAGCCTGCATGGGATGCTCTCTCTCTCTTTCTGCCCCTCCTCTGCTTGTGTTCACTCTCTCTCAAAATAAGTAAATAAAGATTAAAAAAAAAAGAAGTGGTGAGACCATATATCCTTGTCTTATTCCTGATATCCAGGGGAAAACATCCAGTCTTTGACTTAGCATGATGTTAGCTGTGGATTATTTATGTGTGCCCTTTATCAGGTTGAAGAAGTTCCTTTTTTTTTTTTTTTTTTTTTAAAGAGAGAGAGAAAGTGCAAGCAGGCGAGGGGCAGAGGGAGAGAGAGAGAATTCTAAGTAGGCCCTATGCTGTGTGGAGCCCTACAGGGGGCTCATTCCCATGACCCTGGGATCATGGCCTGAGCTAAAATCAAGAGTCAGATGGTCACCTAAGCTGCTCAGGCACCTCGAGGAAGTCCCTATCTATTCCATTTTTTTGAGTGTTTTTATCATGAAATGGTATTGGTTTTTGTCAGATGCTTTTTCTGCACGTATTAGGATGATCTAGTGATTTTATTCTATTGATAATATTACATTAATCAATTTTTGAAGTTAAACCAACCTTGCATTCCTGAGATAAATTCCATTTGTGTGGTGTATAATTCTTTTTATATGTTTCTGGATTCAGTTTGCTAGTATTTTGGTAAAGATTTTTGTATCCATATTCATAAGAGATTCTGGTGGGTAGTTCTCTCTTTTCTTGATATCTTTGTCTGGTTTTGATATCAGAGTAATATTGGCTTTGTCAGTTGAGTTGGGAAGTATTTCCTCTTCTGTTTTTTGGAAGAGTTTGTGAAGAATTTTGGTGTTAATTTAGATGTTTGGTGGAATTCAGTGGTGAAGCAATCTGGGCTTGACTTTTCTTAATGGGTAATTTTTTTATTCAGGCTTTTCACTTGTTACGAGTTTGTTCATATTGTCTATTTCTTCTTAAATCAGTTTTTGTAGTTGTATTTTTCTAGGAATTTTAACATTTCATGTAAGTTATCTAATTGTTGGTATATAGTTATTCATTGTTATTACATTTACAATTTTTATTTATGTAAGGTTGGTATTACTGTTCCCTTTTTATATATGATTCAGGTAATTTGAGTCTTTCTTTTTATCTTGGTCAAACTAGATTTCTTTGCTTTCTTACTTAAGATGACCCAGGCACTTACCTTTTACATTTCTTGTCCTAGACCTGTAGTCCCCTGTTTCTCCAAGAAGTTTTAGTTTTCATAATGGGAGGAGAGTCGTATTTAGAAATCAAGATCTGAGTGCTAGGTGTTTTCATTGCTAGCAGTAGATGTCATTACTTCTAACCCCTTTTATAAGCCAAAGGTAGAAAAAATATAATTTTACATGTCATGAGTTTATACTGAAACCTCCGATTCAAATCCAGTTCTGTAGGGTTCTTCTTCATTTTTCCCCATTTCATATTTGTTTCTGCCTTCTCTCACAAAAGAAACTGTGGCTTCTAGTACCTTCCATGTATTTACTAATTTGCTCCAATTTCCAACATACTCAAAAATAGCTTTAGAATTACACCACTAATACCGTAACTAATAAGAAACTTATTAAATTCCAGGTTTTTTGTACTTCTTTTGGTCCTTAGATTATATCCTGCCAAGATACACAATCAGATTACTTTCCAACCTAGACCTTTGAGTCTAACTATAGATCTGAAGATTTTAAACTAAAAGCTAATCTCTTCAGACTCGGGATTTTGCCCATGTAAGGTTGCCATTTGCATGGCCTAGGGGAACTGTAGAGTCAGACAGATCTAGGTTCAAATTCTAGCTATGTCAATCAGTGTCTGTTACCTAGTTTCTGTGAATATGTTATTATTTGTAAAGTAGGTTTAACAGTACTGACTGTGGAGGTTTGTTGTGAGAGGAGAGATAACGGGTAGAAAGCACTTGACCTATATAGTATCATATAGTAGACAGTGGCTGTTATTTCATAAACCTTGAAATATTTAAAAACAATATTTGACTGTTTTTAAAAGTCTTTAAATTCATGTAATAAGCATTGAGTGAAATATAACTGATCAGTTAAAAATTGTTCTTTTAAAATTTTTAAAGTTTATTTATTTATTTTGAGATAGTATGAGGAGGGGAGGTGCAGAGAGACTCCCAAGCAGGTTTTGCACTGTCAGCGCAGAGCCCGACATGGGGCTTGAACTCGCAAACTGTGAGATCATGACCCTAGCTGAAATCAAGAGTTGGATGCCTAACCGACTGAACCACCCACGTACCCCAAAATTGTTTTATTTTTTAAAGTTTAGTTTCTTCCCAACTTTTTTGAGATACAATTGATATATAACATTGTATAAGTTTAGGGTATACAATAGGGGTTTAATGTATGTATACAGTGTGAAATCTTTATCACAGTAAATTAGTTAACATCCATCATTTCACATAGTTACATTTTTGTGTGTGTGTACATAGTAAGACCTTAAAAAATCTATTCTCTTAGCAACTTTCAAATATACAATACAATGTTGTTAACTATAGTTAACATTACTGTGTATTAGATCCCCAGGACTTACTTATCTTATACCGGAAGTTTGTGCTCTTTGACTGCCTTCCTCCCCTCGCCCACAGTCACCAGTCTGTTCTTAGTTTCTATGAGTTTTGGTTATTTCTTATTTAAAAATAAACATTGGCTTCTTAATAAAGGTGAGTTTTGATGTTTCTGCTTTTCTGTATTAAAATTTAATATGAAGGGGGTTGGCCTTTCAGTTTCCTTTACCTATAAGAAGGTGACTTTTTTTAATGTTTATTTTTATTTTTGAGAGAGTGTGTGTGAGAGGGCAAGGGGCAGAAAGAGGTGGGGACAGAGGATCTGAAGTGGGCTCCATGCTGACAGCAGAGAGCCCCATGTGGGGCTCGAACTCACCAACTGTGAGGTCAGGACCTGAGCCAAAGTCAGACACTTAACTAACTGAGCCACCTAGGGGCCCCAGAATATGACTACTTTTTAACTTATTAAAACCAATTACATGATCTCGTTTGTTTGAATATCTAAAATACTTAAAATAAAAGTGCATTTTATTTTATTTTATTATATTATTTTTTTAAATGTTAGAGAGCATGTGTGTGAGTGGGGGAGGAACAGAGAGACAGAGGAAAGAATCCCAAGCAGGCTCTGTCCTGTCAGTGCAGAGTCTGATGTGGGGCTCCATCCCACAAACCGTGAGATCATGACCTGAGCTGAAATCAAGAGTTAGACAATCGATTGAGCCACGAGGTACCCCTAAACAGTCATCAGTAGCAGCCTGATTGTTTTATTTGAAAAGTTCCAAAGGAGATTTTGATGCCAATAAATTTGAAAATGTTCCCTGAAATAATTTTGCTAAGTCATTACATGTTTCTAATGTATTTTTAAAAATGTAGTCTAATTTTTGCAATATTTGTAAACTATCTTTCCTTAATTATTATTGGCTTACAGCAGGAGTGCTGACTTAAATTTATTAGTCTGTGAAAAATAGTTTAAAGTCCATTTCTTCCTAAGTGTATCCTATATTCATCCCCATACTTTTTGTTCCTGAGTAATCTCTGTTGTTATCAATGTGGCTCAGATATTATCCTGTTTCTATTTAGACTGCTTTTCTGGGATGTCACACATCCTGATTTTCTTTTCTTGTTTAATAGATTTTATTTTTTAGAAGAGTTTAGATATACAGAAAAATTGAGAAGGTAGTACAGAGAGTTCTCATGCACCCCACACCCAGTTGTCTCTGTTAATTAACATCTTATGTTAGTATGGTACATTTGCTATGGTTAATAAGCCAGTAATGATAAAATAGTTTATTTGGATTTCCTTAGTTTTTATGTAATGTCTTTTTTGATTCCAGGGTCCCATTATCCCATTTATGATACTATATAGCATTTGTTTTTCATGTTATCTTAGGTTCTTCTTGCCTATGACAGTTTCTCAGACTTTCCTTGTTTTTGATGATTTTAATATTTTTGAGGAGAATTGGTTAAGTATTTTATAGGGTTTCCACTCCCACCTCCCACCCTACCCCCTGCCATTGGAATTTGATGTTTTCTCATGATTAGACTGCTGTTAATGTGTTTTGGGGAGGAAAACCCAAAGTACCTTTTTTTGCACATCATATTTAGGGTAGATGGTATCAACATGGCTTATCAAGTTGTTACTGACCTTGATCACCTAGCTGAGATATCATTGTCAGGTTTCTTCACTGGAAAGTTGCTCTTTTTCCCCAATCTATGCTGCTTTCTAGAGGTGCAGAGTATTTATATAAATCCTGCTTCCTTGAGGTGCAGAGTATTTATATAAATGATTTAGAATTTTTCTACAACGGAGATCTTTTTCCTTCTGTGCATGTATGTATTCATTTAATCATTTATTGATACCAGTATGGACTCATGGATATTTATTTTATACTTTGAGTCATAGTCCACTGCTATTTTATTTATTGCTCAAATAGTTCCAACTTTGACCATTGGGAGCTCTTTCAGTTGGTTCCTGAGTCCCTTTGACATATCCCTGGCTTATAGGTTGGTTTGTATGTTTTTGGAACACTTCCTTATCTCTTGGGTCCATAAGAAGCTCCAGGCACATCTGGTCTATTTCCTGTAGTAGCCCAAGAGTCAGCCATTTCTCCAAGGAGTCCTGGCTTCTTTCATTGGAGAATAGTATTAGAAAACAAAGTCTAGGTGCTAGGTGTGCTCATAGCTATAGAGGGTTCCTGCTTTTGGATCTTCTCAGCTGACAGAGGAAAGAATTATATGTATGTATACTAACCCATTCCTGTTTCTGCACATCCTCACCAGCATATTCACTTAACTTAGTTTAGCGCCTAGGCTGATAAATGTATAGTAAGAAGTATGTTCGTTTTAAAGCTAACAGGCTTGAAATATACTAGGCTATTTGGTTTAATGCCCTCACCTATTTTACAAATATTCTCCTCAATTTTCATCCCTTCTCCTGACTACTATTTAAATTTATATTTTGGATAGTTATATTATTTGCATAGTACTTTTTTTAAATATAATATGTAAAATCAACCATGCAGGGATCAGATACATGATAGGTAGGGCATGTAGTATTGGGGCTTGTTAGTTTATTTCCCAGCTTTTCTTATTCTGTGGGCTCATAGTAGGAATTCTTTTGGTGTTTGGATACTGCTAATAATTCCAGGGAACCAATAGATAGTCCATTTATAGGAGTTACCTTGGCTTTGAAGACCACCAAGTGTATATGACAAAGATTAGAAATGTTTCTCAGCCCAATCTGGGGTATTGTGTTCTTTCCTTGTTCCCCTCCTTTCCTCTTCTTCTTATAGTAGTTTTATATTGCAGACAGAATGCCTCTCGTAATCTATCTAATAGACCGTTAGGTGATGAAGTTTACTAAAGCCCCCATCCCAGTGTAATTTAGTGACACATTTAGTATGTTTAGTCAGTCATCACATGGCCAGTATCCTGATGTGTAGACCTTTTGGTTTAAGGACACCACTTTTGGTAACTATGCTTGCTTTGTTTTTCTTTTGATGAGGGGCAGGAGTATAAGGTGATCTTGCTGTGACATCTGTGTGCCATTTAGGGATTAGCTACGTTTTCTGGTTTCTGCACGCAGAGTAAGAGGACTGGCCCGGAGTCGGTCTCCCAAATAGTTCTCTGGCCATTCCTTTTGGCAGTAGCTAGGTGTCTGTTAGGTCTCCCTTTCTGTGTATTTCCACCTTTATAAAGGTGTAAATGTAAACTGGTGAAGTTTTCATTACTAACTTAGTAGTTTGTGACCTGTGTGTGTTTGATGTTATTCTTCAGGCAGTGAAGAATGGTTGAATGGTCTCAGTCCATAAGCTGATTTTTAATATCTGTTTGAAAAATAGCTTACTATAGCCATTCACACATAAAGAGAAAACGAGTTGTTTGAATTGGCCGGTTACTTGATAAAGCATTTCTGACATTCACGATATATCCAATCTTAAACTTTGTTTTTAAACATAAAGTTGAAAGTAGCTTCCTATGTGAGCCTTGTGTATTTGGCCCGTCAACAAATACCTGGCAGTGGTTCTGAGATGAGCGGTTCACAAAAGGCTATGTATGTGTTTATGGGAATAAGGACACTCTATTCTAATTTAACTTTTTCATTTCCATGGGTTGTTTTGCCTTAGTTTTCTTCATTAGTCCATTCATTTATTAACTAGGTGTTTTTTTTTTTAACTTTATGGAAAGAACGTGTTCATATTGCTAAATACAGCCGAAAACTATGCTTTAATTTTCTTCCTGATTTCTTTACACAGCAAATTGCACAGAGTTTAAAAGATGAACAGAAGAAGGTACCTTCGGATGCTTCATTTTCAGATGTTCAGTTAGAGGAAACAGAGTCTAATAACCTAACAAAATCTGGTATGTTAATGATGTTTAACGCCAACTTTTATTTATTCATTTAAACTTTTGTTGAGGACTTGTCATGTTCCAGGCATGAGAAATAGCTTATGTGCCTCCAAGGAGCCCACACACATGAGTGGGGGGAGATTGACAAGCCACAGATGTAATTCAGTGGTGACACGCCTGAAGGTATACACAGGGCACTCTTGGATCATGGACGAAGGGCATCAGAATTACGAAGGGAGATGAGCTTTGAGTGCAAGAAGGCGAGTTCAGTGAGAGGTGTGGTGTCTGAAAGCTGTACTGTTTATGAAGGCAAGAACGAAGCCAGGTGAAGTAAGGTTGTTTAAGACAGACTAGCATGGAAGAAGGCATGCAGGAATGAAGACCTTGGATGCTTTGGGGAAGTCAGGCAGTTTGGAATGTTTGGGCATAGGTTATTTGTAGGGAAGGAGCAGATGAAACAGGCCAGGTAGGTGTCCGTGATAGGCTTGTGGACTGAACTTCTTGGTAATATAGTGTATTGGCATCATTGTACTACGAGATTTGCATTTTGCAAATATATTGAGTGCCTGGGCTGGGATAGAATACTGATTGAAATTATGGGCTGGCTTGGACTCTGGTGCATTTTTTTGCAGGGAGCAAAATTGTCCAGGAATCGTCCTGGATTCTCATGAGTTATGTAGACAGCGAGCTGGTTTGTTGTCTCTCCTTCTAGCTGTAAGGGGGACAGTGAAGCTCAGCGCGTCATGGAGCCAGGATGGCCTGGGATGGGGGTACTGGGAGTGGGAGCCTTGCCAGGGTCCCAGCTGCCTCCACGTTCCCAGTTTTAGGGCATCATCAGGTATTGTGAGTTACTCTATGAAGAGTTGATACCTCAAAGCCAGACTGCCAAGCAGCCTGGGTATTCGCTCTCTGGCAAAGCCATTTTATCATGCTTTCCCCATAGGAAGAGAGACCCATAGGGGATTAAAATTGCCTCCTCTGAAATAGAACCTGTGCCATGTCTTAGTATACCTCTTGGTCCTAGAAAACCTTTCCAAGAGATATTGGAGAGACTAGATTACATTTCTGTCTTGCCAACCCTGGTCTTGAACTCCTTCCCTTTCCCCAGTGAAGTCTGTTTTCTTTTACCCATGCCTGGCCTTAAAATAAATAAGGTATCGTTGGCAGAACTAACTGTAGAGACTAGTTAGGAGCTTGTTTTGTTTTCCATTTGAAAGATAAAGGTGGTTTGAACCAGGGTACTAATGAGGGATGGAGAGAAATATATAGATGAGACATACGGTTAAAAGCTTGAGTCAGTAGAATTTGATGTATTAGGTGTGGGGGCTGAGGAAGACTTCGTAGGGTCCATGTGGAACAACCTGTTCAATATGGTAGCTGCCTGCCATTGAGCATGTGGAATATGGCTCATCTGAATATACCTTTAGCATATAAAATGCACACCAAATTTCTAAGGTTTAACATGAAATAAAGAATGGAAAATACCTTATTAGTAATTCTGTCTTGATTACATGTTAAAATGGTAATATTTTAGATATATTGGGCTAAATATATTAAAACTCATTCATTTGTGGGTTTTTATTTTCCTTTTTTAATGTTTTTTTTTTTTTTTTTTTTTTTTTTACCTTTTTTAATGTGGCATTTTAATGTGTCATGTCTGTGGCTCACATTGTGTTTCTGTTGGACAGTACTGCTCCAGAACTACAAAGAGGAGGACTGATTTGGAAATAAAGACAGTGGAGTACTTGATGCTGTGGGCTTGTATAGGATCACCCCAGCACCAAGAATAGAGTGATAATAACAGAAATCAGAGAGAGAGAGAGACAGAGAGAGAGAGAGAGAAAATAAATCTGAGAGAGAACCTTAACAGATGCTGACAGTAGGGAGCAAAATGGAGTATCCTGGGCAAACTGAGGAGGAACAGCCAGAGAGGTCAGAAGCCACCAAGAGGATAAGGTGTGATTGAAGCCAAAGGAGGAGGGGTTGGCAGTGTAGTTTGGGTAAACAGGTGAGAAATAGGATATCACAAAGATACTGTGGTCACAGTGGGATGCTAGGGTTTAATAATTAACAGGTGGAATCGTTTGAAGTGATAAGAAAGTATGTAGAAAGTAATAAATCACTTCTGAAAGGAAGTCTTGAGAAAATCTGTCTATGGGGTTGGGGGTGCAGGGATAGAAATGAAGGTCTTTGGAATTGGGAATGTCAGGGACAACCATATGGTTGTATGATTATTGATGGTACTTAAAATGGTGATAGAATTTGGGATGGAAAAAGCAAGACTGAGTCATGTGGCAAGGGGAGCAAAAAAGAGTATAATCCCTTTTCTTGGTTCTTGGTTTCTTGGTATGCTGGAAGCAAGAATGAGAAGGCTCCAAAGTGAGGGCTTTGAACAACACGGCGTTCATGTAGTAGATCTCGGTGTCTGGGCCAGTGTGAGGGACCATTGTGTGAAGACGCTGATTATCAGTGTCTTCAAAAGGATAGGCTCTATTCTCTGCGTAGGGCAGAGGGGACGGTGGGCTGAGGGACGATGCTGGAGGGAGAATGCTGGAGGCTGAGGGAGAAGCCTTACTTGGCTTTGTTCCTCTCTTTATTCTACTAAGGGCAGCTAGTAGATACTTGCCTTCTGATGGTTTGCCATGTTAGTAAACTTTCCCTGCGTCGGTGTTTTAATGTTAACTATTTTTCATAGGAAAGTGAAAAAATAAACAAGCCAACTTCTGGCTTTAAAGTACTTAAAATAGATTTGTTTCACTAAACTTTTATTTGGGTAATTTTTTGGCTCTTTATTTTGAAGGAGGGATCTTGAAGACATAATAGATACTTTCCTAAATATTTTTCCATAAAATTTGTCTAGCTTATTCTTTTTAAGGAACTTCATATAAAGTTATTTTAGTTTAAAGTAAGGCCCTATAGAAAGGCTTTTAAAATGACACAAGTATTACATGCTTTTGAAAAGCAAAAAATTAAGCTTACAGAATTATACAATGAAAGCACTAACCCACACCATTCCCCTCCTTGTTTTCACCCATAACTCTATATACCACAGTCTCCAGACCTCCTTCTAAGCATAGGCACTCCTGGCTCTTTTTTAAAAAAGGGAATTATGTTTTGCTTGGCTATACTTTTATTTTTTTATTACTGAAAATATTTCAAATACACAGAAAAGTAGAAAGAATGACACAGTGAACAGTGCATACCAGTACCCACCACCTGGAATCAAGACTTAACAGTTTATCACATTACATATACATATGTTCTTTTGCCAATCATTTTATTTTTTATATTTATTTTTCTAAGTTTGTTTATTTACATAATCTCTACACTGAATGTTGGGCTCAAACTCGCGACCCCAAGATCAAGAGCCGTGTGCTCATCTGACTGAGCCAGCCAAGTGCCCTAGTCTTTTGCTAATCATTTTAATGTAAATTATTGACATCATTGCCAGTTTACTCCTGCGTATTTCATCATCTCTTCAGAAAGTAAGGACATCTCTTACATAACCATAAACCATTATTGCACTTAAACATTTAATAAGGTTTCCTAAGGCCGTCTAATGCCCAGTCCATATTTCACTCTCCCCTCTTGTTCCAAAGTATTATCTTAGCTCTGCTTTTGTGGCTCATTTCAACTCTGGTCTCTTGAGCTGAAGTGGTTGTGCTTTTCTTTATGAAGCCAACTAAGCCCCATTCCGTCCCCTCCTCACCCTCACCAGTGTCTGACCTGTCTCGTAGAGAAGGGGGACAGTTCTCTTCACTTGGGAAATGTATAGACTGAGGAAGCCTATGTCATACAGCTCAAATCGTGGAAGGCAGGTTGTCAGGCAAACCAGCTTTGATTAATTTTCCTGTTTAACACTACTTTGTTTCCTTGTCATTCCCCCACCTCCATACGCTCCCACTTGCTTCCACGTGACTACATACAGATCTATCTCCTTTTTGTATAATGTGTATATACTGTTCATTTATTCCATAAAGATTATTGATTGCAGTTTGGGCATAGCTATTTGAGTTAAGCATATATATGAGGCTAAAATGTGCGCATATATATATATATATTCATGTGTATTCTCTCTTATTGTGTTAAATCTCAGCTGCCACTGATTTGGGGTCATCAGTGACATTGTGGTAATCCTGTGGCAATTTTTTTAACGATTTCTTTTTTTCTTCTTTTTTTAAAAATTAAGTAAAGTCTACCTCCAACATGGGGCTCGAACTTAGGAATTCAAGAGTTCCATGCTCTACTGACTGAACTAGCCAGGTGCTCCCCCTTGGCATTCTTAATTAAAGGTGAAAAAATATAGAAACAATGGATGCCTCTAGGCATTGATAACTAACAAGAACAAACAGGTTATAGTTGACATGCAAATAAGACAGACCTTTATGTGTGTGAAATATGTTTTCTTTTCCATTTGGGTTTTTAGGTTCAACAGAATCCCTCAATCCTAGACCACAGACCACAATTTCTCCAGCAGATCTTCATGGAATGTGGTATCCTACAGTTCGAAGAACTCTTGTGTGTCTCTCCAAATTGTACAGATGCATAGATGTACGTGTGTAAATTCTTGTACCTTTACTGTAAATTGCTTGCTCTTTCACGTGAAATTTTTTAATTTTAATTTTAAGATATCGATGTAGTATTTTGTTTGGTATTAAATTCAAATCATATGATTTTTCAATATAGAGATAAGTTTAAGATCAGTCTAAGTTAGGAATTCTTAATCTCTGCATTCTGTAGACCCTTAGAATTCACTAATGGCCTTTGGGGAGTCTATGAACAACTTGAAATTGTGGGAAAAATTGTGTATGTATGTTTATATTTGTATCTTTCTGAGAAGGCTTTTATTACTTTTCACAGGGATCTATAACCACATATAAGTTTAAAACTACTGGTTAAGTCATCTGTTTTAGTTTATAGATAAGGAAAAAGACATGCAGAAAGGTTGTAATATACATAATATACATTTAGTATTAAATTTATTATTAAATGCATCTACTTAGTTTTGTACTCCATTTAAATCAGCATCCTTGATAAGTAGTATTAAAGTTGCATGTGTTTCTTATCATGGGATTAATTTTAGTTATTTGCTGAAATTAGCGCTACTTTTTTTTTAAGCACCAACTTAAACACTGCATTGATTTTAGGTAAGAGTAACTGTATGCATTCCAGAATGTTTAATAATATGATTAATGTAGATGCATAGTGGTTGGTGGTTATCAATCTTGAAAGATTAGATTTGTCTACATTTATTTACTTAGGAGCTTGCTGCTGAAATAGTTTGTAAGATTCAGTGTTTTTTTGTTTTAAGTCTTATTTAATCTCTATACCCAACATGGGTGTTGAACTCAGATCCTGAGATTAGGAGTTGCACGTTCCTCTGACTGAGCCAGCCAGGCAACCCTAAAATTCAGTGGTTTTACTTTAAATTAAACTGTGTAGCAACTCCAATAGCATATAAAGAGAAGAGTGATTAAATATAACAGCTATGTAATTAATTGTCCAGATGCTACTGTTTCTTAAGAATATAGTTCAAAGGGGGTGTGTATATCCCCCCCCACCTCCTGCATAGAGATATGTTTTTTTTTTTCTTTTATGGTTTATTGTCAAGTTGGTAGAGATATGTTTTTTTAGAACTTGGTTTACTGAGGCTTTGTTTTAAAGTTGGTTTTATTGAGTTTAAGAAAAGCCTCCAACATATTGAAGTCAGGGCTCCATGGGGTCAGAACCACATCTGCCTTGTCCAGCCACCACTACTCATCTAGCATTTAGCACAGAGCCTGGCATGAATTGGTGCTAAGGAGATGTTATTGAAGGGTCACATGAGATCTCTCATGTCTTGAGAGATGCAAATTACAAAACTACGTTTTGGTCTAGAAATAGGAATATGAGTAGGAAATTCCAGGAGGAATATTGCCAGTAATATAACTTAATTCAGTGGATGAAGGTAAGCAAGCATTCATTGTTCGTTGTACTCAGCTTACAGTTTTTCTTTTTCCTGTGCTGTGAAACACTTCAGGGTAATGTTTTTCTTTTATTTCGCCAGAGGGCAGTGTTCCAAGGATTATCCCAGGAAGCCCTATCTGCCTGCATTCAGTCACTACTTGGAGCATCAGAGTCTATCAGCAAAAACAAGGTTTGATGAAGTGTTAGGTGAAATCTTGTTACCTATAGTAATATGGTTCAATACAGCATTTATTTATAGGCACAGAAATTTAAAGCCATTTTGGCAGTAGGATATGTTTCTTTAATAAGATTTAATTTTGAGGCCCTTTAAGTAGAGAAGGCAGAACAGTTGACCCTTGACCAGCACAGGAGTTATGGGCACAGGTCCCCCCACGAAGTTGAAAATACATGTAGAACTTTTGACTCCTCGAACACTGAACTACTGATAAATAGCCTTCTGTTGACTGGAAGCCTTAATGGTAACATAGTCAATTAGCACATTTTGGACGTTACATGTATTATGTACTGTATTCTTACCATAAAGTAAGCTAGAGAAAAGGAAATGTTATTAAGAAAGTCATGGGAAAGAGAAAATACATTTACATTACTGTACTCCAAAAAATGCACGTGTTGTTAAGTGGACCAGTGCAGTTCAAACCATGTTGTTCAAGGCTCCGTTGTATTTTGCTATAGTGCTAAATAAAGACTACGCTGTATAAAAGAGTGCCAACTTTGCTAAAGTACCAAAAAGGGTACTTAGGTTATACATTCTGTAGGATAAAAGTTTCTTATTATATCCTTAGAAACTGGGAAGGTAGTAGATTTCCCGTATCCCTGGAAGACCAAAACTGTGTTTTTAAGGAAACATAGCAATTTATAATCATCCTTTAGTGATGGTTTTAAATAGTTGAATGGAGGAAATCAACCAAGTCTATTTGGAAGACAGACAATTGTGGCCCATGGGTTGCGTGACTGGAAGTAGTTGCCATGACTTTGTGACTTCCATTTGTTAATCAAGAAGGCATCTGGGGCTGAAGCCTGCTCTGAAGGCCTCCTGAGAATTTTTTACAGCTCGGTCAAAAGTGTTGCTCTGTTCTACCCTCTGTTAAAATACCTGTCGCCCAGGGGGAGGGAGCTGTGGGAGGTGTTTCCAGGGAAACTTTTTTTGCTGCTTGAGTATTCAAGGTTTTATATAAATTAGGGTAACACACACACATACATACATACATACATACATACATACATATACATACACACAGCTTCCCACAAAATAATTTGGGATTCTGTTGCTAGGAAAGTTGTACCTCTGTTTGTGACCGCTGCATTCTCCCACTCATGGAATGGAAGGTCAGAATTTTTGTATGCTAGAAAGAGGATGGAGAGTTAGTTGTAGACAGGCAGATTTAAGTTTTAAAAAGTGGTCCTAAGTCTGAGCTCTCACATTTGTTATAATGTGTGAAATCAGGAAAGACATTCTAATATTAGGTAAATGGTTAAATAAATTGTGGCATATTCCTCATAGTAGACTATTACATGACTGTTAAGTTTTTTAATGAAGCAGTAACATTCCACTTAAATATGTTATGGCAAAAAAAGGGATACAAACCAGATGTACATTATGATTTTATGTGGTGAAGATGCAGCAAAACAATAATATCGAAAGCTTTTGGGGGACTATGAATGATTTTTCCTTTCTTTTCTCTGTACTTCTCTTACTTCCCAGATTTTCTAGAATGAGCATGTATTTCTTAGATCAGGAGAAAAAAAAAATGACCTAATTTAAAAATAAGTTTATAGGCTTAGGTCTTCTTATACACTGTCCTCTTTTTAAAGGGAGGAGTGAAGGGCTTTTTGATTCTTTAGTCCTTACCCTGTGAGGCCTGTGAGGCTGTCCTATTTTATCTAGCTTTGCTTCCTACATATTATAAGGGGTTTAAGTACGTATAAGGAAGCCCTCTATTTGGTAAGCATTAGCTAATTTATTTTCATTCTGGAGTTTGCACTTTTGCCTTTCAAGAAAATGATCACTTAGTGTCTTAGCTTTTTAAGGCAAGAAATTATTCTTCCGTACTTAAATTGAGCACCTCGTAGATCAGTAAATTACTAACAGGATACTATTTGCTGGATAATAGCTTTAGTAAAGCCAATCTATATTGTACTATTTTTGCCCCTTGGAGTTGTTAGTTTTTTGAAAAATAGAGCAAGTATTCAGAATGTGTAGTGTTTCCTGCTTATTTAATGCTCTGTGTGCCAGAGTGCAAAGTGAGTTTCCATCAGTAAATCATACTTCTCTATTGATTATGGGTTTATTTAGAAGGAAGGAAGAGAGAGAGACCAGAGAGGAGTTATTTTGCTTAATAACCCCTTAAAATTTTTATTTACTAAAATACTTTTTCCTTTTCCTAGTATAGTATAACATCGTTAGAAATATTTTCAGAATAAGATTCTGTCTTGAGTAAGCAGCATGAACGAGCAAACACAGCCTTGCTTTTGTTAATATACAGACTTTTTCCTGAAAAGAAAGTTATCATTTTTCACTGTTTCAGGATTGGGTCTGAGCTTTGGCAACAAAGCTTGAATCCTAACACTATTCCGGACAGACCCTAAACAGGGCAGATGCTGGGGCAGCCACTCTCTCTCTCTCTTTTTTTAAAAAAATTATTTATTTTTTAATTTACATCCAAGTTAGTTAGCATATGGTGCAACAGTGATTTCAGGAGTAGATTCCCTAATGCCCCTTTCCCATTTAGCCCACCTCCTTACCACAACCCCTCCAGCAACCCTCTGTTTGTTTTCCATATTTAAGAGTCTCTTATGTTTCGTCCCCCTCCCTGTTTTTATATTATTTTTGCTTCCCTTACCTTATGTTCATCTGTTTTGTTTCTTAAAGTCCTCATATGAGTGAAGTCATATATTTGTCTTTCTCTGACTAATTTTGCTTAGCATAATACCCTCTAGTTCCATCCACATAGTTGCAAATGGCAAGATTTCATTCTTTTTGATTGCTGAATAATACTCCATTGTGTACATATATATGTGCGTGTGTGTATATATATATACACACACACACACACCACATCTTCTTTATCCATTCATCCATCGATGGACATTTGGGCTCTTTCCATACTTTGGCTCTTGTTGATAGTACCTGGTGCAGCCACTCTCAGGGTGTAGGTAGGCAGGGTGGTATTGGTGGGAGGCTAATCCACAATGGTAACCCCAGCTCATTTCTGCACTTGGAAACTCCTTTAGTACTTTTATGTAAATGTGAGTATTTCTGATATTCTAGATATTGAAACCACTTTGACCAAACAGTGAGAGCCATATTACTTGATGAGAAGCTAGAAAGCTGTTAGAGGTCAGAGTCATGATCCTGCTTTGAACTTTACTTCCTGCTCCATGCTGAGGTTGGGTCACTCCATCTCTTCTGTTTCTGAACCAAGTTAAAGTAGATTTGGTTTCTTTTTCTAAATGTGTTCACTTTACAACCTTTGGTCTGATTCACCTCCTTGGATTGACGAAGTAGAGTGGATGGCCGTGTAAGTGTTTGCAGCAAGATTTTTCCAGATAATTCTAACATGGGTAATGTAGGGAGAGTTCATTGCACAGCAAAGGAGCATGGGTACATATGGTTGTTAAGGGCCGTGAAGTTAGGTAGATTAATGTTGATTAATAACATGTTTTATATGTTTTTTATTTAATCTGTGATAATATCCATTTTTCTGTCTTACAATTTAGACTCAGATTGATGGACAACTTTTCTTAATTAAGCACCTTTTGATCCTTCGTGAACAGATTGCTCCATTTCATACCGAATTCACCATTAAGGAAATTTCCCTGGACCTCAAGAAAACTAGAGGTACTTTATTGTCCTGGCTGGCACATTTGGGTGTGTTTGACCTGTCCAAATGTGTCAGCAAAGGTTATAGGTTTATTTTATGTTCATCTGCAATTGTCTTGCATGCTCTGCTTGCTAAGCTTGTTACTTGTTCGTACTAAGCTGAGCTTTCAACATCCTAATTACATCTAACTTGCTGTCTTTTCTTTATGAAGGGAGCTGTATCTGAGCATTTCAGTTTGTAATATAGCATTTCTTCTCTTTGATTCTGTCACATATTACCATAACCAGTTAAAAAATGAAAAATCAGTGTAACAACTACTTACAGTGTCAGCTAATTGGAGCGATTTTAAACATTGAGTAGAGTTTGTCAGTTCATGAAAATTCAGGAAGCCAGCTGGGTGAAATGGAGGAGTTCTTATCTAAGAGTCTGAAAGAGTTGGGTTCTGTTCCTGGCCCATCATTTCCTGGCTCTTGTGTGATCTTGGATGGGGGTTTTAGCTTTTTTGTCCCAGGTGAAATGAGCAGAATCAACTTGTCATGATAACTTCACCAGGTTATTGAGATCATTAAGCATGAAAAATGTATGTTCAAGTGCTTTATAAGCTCTAAGTGCTTAAATAAGCCTAACTGGTAATATTATATCAGCTGGTTGTTAAATAATTATGTGGATAGGGGTTTTGAATTGTTAATAGACATTGAATCATTTTGGAAAATATGACTCATCTCCCAATGATTTGTCTCTGACTGGATTAACAAGAGAGCTAACTTCTAAAAGATCAAAATAGTTATTTTCTAAGATGTTGAACTTAAGTGGTTCAAGATATACAGTACTAAGGATTTTCCTACTTTCCCCTACTTACAAATTTATCTAAACTTTATCTTTTCTTAACCATTTCCAAGAGAATTAAGCTCTAATGCCTTAAGCCCTTGTTTATATAATGGACTTCTCTCTTAAGTATTGGGGGAATTGAGAAAATAGTTACATGATTTCCTGCACCGTGTGGTTTAGGAGAACTCCAAACACAGGATTTGCACAGGCGACCGGTTGTTAGTTCCCTAATGACTGTGCTTGTAAAATAGTGGGCTTGACTTAATTCACCTGAGAGCCAAGTGATCTCTTCATGAGCCATGTTAGAACAGTTTACTTCTTTTCCTAATGCTTTCTCCTTTTCACCACAGAGAATACCTTTTGGTTCTGTTGGAATTTGAATAGTAAGCCTGTGTGTTATTTATATATTTTGTGATTTATTTATTTTTTATAATGTTTTTTAATGTTTATTTTTGAGAGAGAGAGATACACAAAGAGCATGAACAGGGGGAGGGGCAGAGAGAGAGGGAGACACAGAATCGGAAGCAGGCTCCAGGCTCTGAGCTGTCAGCACAGAGCCGGATGTGGGGCTTGAATCCACGAACCGTGAGATCGTGACCTGAGCCGAAGTTGGGTATTTAATCAACTGAGCCACCCTGGTGCCCCTATTTTTTTTTTTTTTTTTTTTTTTAACAGCAGCCAGGTTTCCTGGCTTCGGCTTTCATAGAATGCATAATTTTTTTAGAGCTTATTCTCATCAGAGGCTTCCATCCCCCAACCAGTCTAAGCTGATTCCCTCCTGTCCTTTCAGTGTGAAGCACAGGAATAGTGTTCTAACCTTGAAGAGTGCGAGGGGCTGCTGGTCCTTAACTTTTTTTAAGTGGTGGAATTAAGTAGGGCTCTTCTACTTTCTTTCACTTATTTTCTAATCCATAATATGTTGCTGCTTACTTAGTTCTGGTATAGATCCAGTGAAGTGTGAGAAAATGAAATGCCGTAAGATTTTGGCAAATACTGGTTTAAAGTATGTTTTCTGCAAAACATTATAAAGCCTGCGTAATCCTCCCATATACTGATTTGATTCCATTTATCACAGACAGTCTTTTAGGTTATCTGGTAGAAAAGACAGCAAAAACAAGGAGCCATTTACCAGAGCTTTACTCTCAGCACTGAGCGTGACAAAGAGGTCTTTTTCAGTCAGATCAGGGTGCGGGCAGCAAGTACTGCTGTGTGTGTACTGGTGAAAACTAGGGTCGAAGCGTTTTGCCACGCTTTCTGCAGTGTGGCAAAGCGAAGACGTGTCTTTTCTATCACTTGAGGATACTTCCTCTCTTTACTTTTAGACCTCTAACCTCTCATGACTAACCTTATATCTTATTGCATTTGAACATCAATGAGACCTCAGTCAGCACTTGCCATAGATTCTAGTTAGTCTGGAGGTTGAGGGGTAAATAAGTCCTTTTGGTGTTTTCCACTTCTGGCTGACACATGAGTTTATTCACGCTGCTTTTTAAATGAATAAATTTCTGTGCCAGGCAGGATCCTAAGAATCGAAGCTGGGTAAGTATATGAATTTGTTTTTTTGAAAAACCTGTTTAGCACCCTAAAAGTAAAGCAGTGAAATTTTAAGGTATCAATTACCATATATCCTTTTGCTTTTCTTCCCCCCTGTAAATGAATAATTGAGATTAATAGTCATGTCGCAAGCCTGGCTTCTGGAAAATAGCCGTGTGTGGGTACTATAGCTGTGGTTGGCACTAATCTCACGCTCCTCCATTCATGGAGATGAGTTGGTAGAAAGGAAACTTCTGCTTTGTGATAACAGAGAACTAGTGTATATTAACACACTGAAACAGTAACTCGGCTTTTCTCTTAAAACTGTACGTGTTCACTGGATGAGTCATTTTGTTTCGCAGATGCAGCATTTAAAATCCTGAACCCCATGACTGTCCCGAGATTTTTTAGGCTGAATAGCAACAATGCCTTGATAGAGTTCTTGTTGGAGGTGAGAAGGAGTCTGTTTCATTGGTGGTGGGAGATAAACGGCATTCTTGACATGTCTGGTCATTTCTCAGCACATAAAAACAGGAGGAAATTGTCATCTTCTTTTTAAGGGTACTCCTGAGATAAGAGAACATTATCTTGACTCTAAAAAAGATGTAGACCGGCATCTGAAATCGGCCTGCGAGCAGTTTATTCAGCAGCAGACCAAGCAGTTTGTAGAGCAGCTGGAGGAGTTCATGACAAAGGTAGAGACCTTGGTGCATATTTGCTAAAGTAATTTCGAATCCTTCCTTAGATTTCCTTTTGAATTACCCTCTTGTGAAAACTCTGGCAGGAGACAGTAACTAGTAAGCCCAAATCTTAACGATTCCGTCTAGGAAATCACCGTGTTTCCTATTATGGAAGCTTTTTGGTTTGGACTTTTAGATACGCTTGCACAGTTTTTGCTTTTTAAGAGAAAGAGTGCAGATATTGACTCCTAGCCAAAACCCACCAGCTGGCAAATGCTAGCAATGAAAAAATCAGATTGTGGCTACTTTGACTTTCCTGATTCAACCTAATCGTTGTTTTGTTTTGTTTTGTTTTAATACTTACGTACTGTTATGAAGGACTTCATAAAAATGCTTAGATAGTCTTGAAATTAGCTTTCATTTATTAAGCCTCTGCTGTCTGTCCGGACATGTATTAGAGGACATTATAATTATTAAGAATTAAATAATTAAAATATGACAGCCCTTTCTCTCAAATTTACTTACCTAAGTCCTACGTGGGGAGACAAGATGTATCTTTGAAATGACCAGGAGACAACTAAGTGAATTGTCTGTTAGTCATTTTTTGCTGGGGCCATCAACGCTAATATGCCTGAAGCCTGTGATTTTTTTGTTCGAAAGACAGAAGATATTTGTTTTTAAAAATAATAATAAATATCAAAAAAGCAAATATAGAAATGTTAAAGCAGTCAAGCTACTCTTTTGTTTATCACTGGCATATGGTACATGTCCACTGCATTTAGTCCATTCATATTAAGTATTTGGAGTGTGTTTTCCCCCACCACATAAATTTAAAAGGAGAGTGGTTAAATTAAAACAGAAATGTTTCCTGCTGGGTTTTGATTTTTAAAAAATGGCACAAGTATTGATACTTTGTAATTTACAGGCAAGTCATTACAGTTTTCACTGAAATTGTCCTTACGTGTATAAATTGTAGTATGTATTTTTGGGAGAGTATCCACATTAATACTGGTGGGAAATATTGTAGGTGAGCATTGTGCAATAACAGAGCAGTAGATTGAATCTTCTGACATAGCAAGTGGATTATAATGAAATCTAGGATTAAAGGGTTTTTCTGGAAAAGCACAGTCTTCGTAGAAGTCAAGAGAATGTAAATTCACTGATGTGACTAAGCGAATGTTAGTAGAAGTTTGGTAAAGCTGGTATGACTCTGTAATTGTGCATTTTGGAAGGCTCTGGACGCAATGAACATTTTTTAAAAATTAGAGGTTTATGGGGTACCTGGCTGACCTAGTTGGAGCGAATGACTCTTGATCTTGGGGTTGTGTGTTCAAGCCCCAAGTTGGGTGTAGAGATTACTTAAAAATAAAATCTTAAAAATAAAAAAAGGTTTATGTAGAAAACATGTATTCCAAGCCTGAATCATTTAATGGTTCTCCATGGACATGCTACGCATCTATAGCAGGGGCCCCTCTTTCATACACCCCTCACAGAGGGATTGGTGAGGGAAAGGGCCTGCCTCTCGACATCACTGAGAAGCCAGTCCCATGCCCTGTGCTCAGTCTCTGTGTTGCCCTTGCTCAGACCATTCACTGTTGCCTCATTTTCTTTTGTCAACCTCGGTCCCTCATTGCTCTTCAGACTCGAGTCAGAATACTTAGTAGATACTACAGCTCAGAGGACTGAGTGTCCCTTTTATGTTCTCTTAATCCAAATTCAGGTCCCTTCCCCCATCCTGTTGGAATGGGGTGAGCCAGAGACAGAGATGCACACGTGCACAGGCATACAGCGGGAGCACTAGAGTTCACACAGATATGTGTAGATATGTGTGATCCTTTAAGATGTTGCTTCTTGGAATTTGTGGACCCAACATTTTTCACTTTTTATCTGGTGAATGCTACTAGAATAGCAGAGACAAAATAAATGATTTTAAAACTTGAGAATGATTTTCTTTAAAGGTAAATCTGCAAGTGCAGAGTCTTGTGCCTCTTTTATTATAGTTGGCATTTTATAAGGCAGCCGATGATTGTACCTTGATGAATGATTGCAAGAAAAGCAGCATCCGTAGGTACAGGAAGGAAACCGTATTTCATCTCTCATTTGGATGCATGCTTGTAGGTGTTCGTATTTCTCCATTCGGATGTAAGCCTCACCGACAAAATGTTCTCAGCTTGTTTTTAAGTTTGGACTGATTTTTAAAATAATGTATGGGTTTGCATAATAAAACAAACTGTGTGAGTGGAGAGAACATTCTTAGGCTGCCTGAAGACTTGTTTTTGAGCCTCCAGATGCTGATGTGATTCCGGTCCCCTGTCACCTGCTATAAATTGGCCTTTTTGCTTATATAGCTCCTTCCTTGGCTCTCCTTGTTGAGATGCTGTTTTTTCATTAATTCTCATTATATCCCTACACCTAGAGAAAGTAAAACATCTTCATTTCACAGATTGAGAAAGTTTTGCAGAGTGACCCAGTATACATAAGACAAACATTTCTACAGACTCTTAATCTGATTGGTATAAACATTCTCCCTGATTTTTTGGTATAATGTGTTTTTTGAGGAAAATAAATTCTAGCATAACATATGTTCTATTGCCCTATTTCCTGCTTCTTGAAAAATAACCTTTTTTCTAACTATTTGAGTGACCCTAGGGAATGTAATACTGTTCTAAGTGTTGGAGGTAGAAGTTCATATGAAAACAATTTGGATCAGATATCTTCTGTCAAACTCAAAAACTGTCGATACTTTTTCTTTATTGTTTTAGAATTCCATTGTACTGAACATTGCTTGAAACAAACCCGTAAGTAGGGGTTAGACTGGCCATGGGTATAGTAGAGAGAGCCTAGAATTTTGACTCAAGAAAGTTGAGCTCTCTCTAGACCCCCTTCCGCCACCTCCTGAGTGAAATGGTAGTGAGGTAGTTTCTCCAAGCCTTAGCTATTGCATCCCTCTTCCCTACTTAAGGGCATTATGAGGACCAAAAGATCATTTCTGCAGTAGACTCTGTAAATGCTGCAGAAATGTTACAGTAAAATATGACAGATTTGAAGTGCAGGTTTTGCTTTAGCAAAAATCCAAATGAAAGCATTTTAAAGGAAGTATATTTCAAGTTTATAACTAAGCTGAAAGTGTTTCCCCTGGTGGGACCAGTTTATGCTAAAAATACTCAGACTTGTATTTGGCAATATTCATTTTCTTTCAAGCAGTTTACTGAAGTGTTGTGAGTTTATTCTTAATATTCCTTCTGAAGTGTTATTAATTTCCTCAGCAACACTATAAATTTAAATTTCTTCTGATTGTAGTGCATATGATAGAATTTGACCTGTAAATTTAATTTTTGTTCTCAAGGAGTTATAACCCAATGGGAAATCAAGATAGAAAATATGTAAACATTACGAAGTATATCACAATGTCATCATGAGACAATTGGTCATCTCATAGGGTTTTTGAACAAAATAGGGTTAATTGGGGAAAACTTTTGAAGAAAATGCTCTTTGCACTTTGACCTAAAGAAAAGTATATATTACCGAGATAATAGAGCTGGGTATACAAGTTTGTGTTGCTTTTTAATATAAAAATAATTCAGTCTAAACCTACAGCATCTATGTCATTATGAAATTGATTAACTTCTGGAACAATCAGTGGAATAATAGAAGCCATTACTATTAAAACATAACTGTTGGACACAGAAAAATGTCCAGAATTTCGAGTTAAGTGGAGGGAAAAAAGATGCCACAGCATTCTGTTCCTAATTTTGTAAATGTAGACCCATGAGTATGTTTACATATTTATGTTGGGAAGTATTTCGGATAATATATACCAAACATGAACATATTTCTCTTTTAGCATTGTCTAATCTATAATCCTATATATGATTTTTTTTTTTTAAAAACTGCCTCTCACAATAAAAATTAAAGATACAGAGAGGAATTGAGTGACATAGGAAAGGGTGATTTTATACACCTGGCAGTATGAGTAAAGGTGTGGAGCAGTCAGGAGTGTGAGCTTGGATTGGAGTTAACATTGTATCCTGTCCATGCCCATCTTCTGCCTAAATATTTTTGTGGCCCTCTTTATTCGAAAGAGTTGGTTCTCACATTTTTCTGTTGAGACTGTAGTGAGGCCAAGGTCACAGCCTGGACCTTTGGCACCAAACAGTCCGTTAAAAAAAATGTTTTATGCGGTTTTTGTCCTTCACCATCCCCAACTACACCTTAGCCCCACTGTAATTTGCCATCTTAAGAACAGACTTGCCCAAGCGGCCAAATGTACTTTTTTGGTTTGCTTCTCTGCTGATGGCTGTGGAATGAAAAGGGAGATGAATAAAAGGTGAGCATCGAAGTCTTCCTATAGCACTGGTTTGGTCAAGTGTGACTTTGATGCTACTTGAAAGTCTGGTTTGTCTTCATAACATTCTCTCTTACTGTGATAAAGTAAAAGAAATTTCTAGGCAGGTAAAGGAGGTTTTGTCCTGCTGGAGTGATATTTTTCTAACAGCATACAAATAATAATTTAATGTGATTGTAATAGTCCACTTAAAAAAAGACCTGTTTTGTGTTATTTCCCTGGCTCCTCAGTTTTACCTTCTCTAAAATGTTTAGGACATTGGTGTTCAGGACAAAGGCAAGACAGCATATGCCTTTAAAATCACAAAAGAATTTTTGCTGAAGTATGTTATGTATGTTGAAAGGATTATGAGTTACGATGCAGTTTTTAGTATTACACCTTTGACTATCATTACGTTTACTAATAGGTTCAGATGGTGGTGTGTGTCATTCAGGAGTCGTGACATGAAAGGAAACATTTTTCTTTTTGTCTCATCTGCCAGGTTTCAGCATTGAAGACGATGGCCAGTCAGGGAGGCCCCAAGTATACTCTTTCACAGCAGCCTTGGGCACAGCCAGGTATTCACAGTTTACTATTTGGGATTTGTTTTTTGTGGATGTTGATTAATTTGCATTTATATGGTCTCTGACAGACTGGAGTTGGTTTGGTTTCCTGCTCCTCCTGTGGTTTCTGTTGATGCAGGATGCAGTTTGGAGCTGACAGGTCTTAATGAGTCAACAACACTCCTTGCATTTCAAAAAACATTCCAAGGAAGAAAGAATTAAAAAGAAAAAATACTCAAACACAGAGTGGCTTAGATGGAAACACTTTGATTCTGTACACCTGCTTTTCATCGTGCTAGAGCTCTGATGAAAGCCCTGTGCGTGGTGGTCCGAGATTGGGGAGGGGACGCTGCTGCTCCCGAGTAGTACGTGAAGTGCTGGGTCATTATTTTGTTTCACATTTTATGCAAGTTACAGCCTCTGTTTGTTCACATTTTAGAGTGTTCTAGAAGAGTTGTAAAAATTGTGGTGTCCGAGGGGAGTTGGCAGACAGTATCATTGTCTGATTGGCAGATAATGCTTGAGAGGTTCCAGTCCTCCTCTTTCCTAAATGTAAATTTTTTTTGTGCCAGAAGGATTTTTTTTTTTTTTGTCTTTAACATTAGACCTCAGACATTTAAAATCACAACTTTGTGAGTTAGTGTTGGTTTGTTTTGTGGCATTTTGAGTTGCCTTTAAACTGGAAGGAATCATTTTGGTAGATTAGTATTTTTGGCCATTTTCCGGCCCATATCATGGTAGAGATCTTTTGAAACCAGAAAGGGCAAAATGGTACAAGAATCTTGTTTTTAATTATGGATAATCTTATCTGAGTTGGTGGGGCAGCTCTTTGCTCAGAGTGAGACAGATCCAAATTCAGGGTTAGTATCCCTAAAAAATTGACTGTTTACAGGCACCTAAATCTGGTGTTAGGTTTTTAATACAATTGGTTTTCAATATCAAAAGAATGTTAAAGTTTGCCAGGTATTTATTTCTTTTGGGGAAAAGAACTGAGGCCATTCGAAACATTTTCAGTTAGTCTTATTAATGCCTCAGGTTAATTTGAAGTTGAACTAGAACTAAGAAGCTGAAGGAGAAGTCTCCTAGGAGGATTTGTAAATGTACAGAGTTACTGCTTATGTTTGAATGAAGACAGGATTTTATTTCAAAACTTTGTCCCATAAACTTTGATGACATAATATAGGTTTGCCTTGGTTTGCTTTATTGCAAATAAACTTTCTGACTGCTTTAGGCATTTTGTTTATTGTGATGGAGACAGTGAATGTTTCATTATTTTAAAAAAACCTTTATATCACGTGTGAGATTGAAGTCTTCATTATGTTACCGAAGGACAGAGATCATACTTGATGCAGTAGTACGTTCTGTCAGAAGACAGAAAATGAGATTCTTTCACTGATAACACTGGAAATTCTAACAGTAGTTGGCTGTGGTGGTGGCCACCTGTCCTGACCCCTCACAGGAGCAGACTGGTCACTCCATAACTCAGCACAGTTCCAGAAGGAATTCTGACCACCTTTGGATTAATTGGGACTTTGGCTCAAGGCTTCAGTCACTTATAAGGCTTATTTAGAAACAGCTGATTTTACTTTGAATGTTTATATAAATGAAACTCTAGGGTGCGATAAATCTTTTTTAAAATAGGTAGAAACCAACAGACAGGCATAGGCATATTTAATACATCTAAGCCCAGGGGCTTGATGCATAATTAATATATTTTTCTTTCCTCTTTGGATAGATCCTCTTTCACTCAAAACTGGGGCTGTCATTTTCTCCAGTGGCGTCCTGGTGGAGTGCCCAGTGTTAGGCGTGTGGTGCCCTGAAGCATTACTGGCAGGGTCTTGGTAAAGCAAGGGTAGATGAAAGGAAGCTGACAACAGGACAGATTGCAGTGTGGCTTGCTCTTTTGTCATTAACCCACTTCCTGACTTTGTGAGGAGGACGGCTTGGCAAATATAGCAGTGGCGCTATAGTTTGCCTCGTTGTACCTTCTGTCCCATGTAGCCACGTGGAGCTGTGGAGTTGCTTTTTCTTCACCTGTATGACAAGAAGCCCACATTTAAATGTCGGAGCGATGTTTGGGCATTTGGGGTGGGAGCATCAAGAACAATCGAGGGACCTGTCTAGGGCCCTAGATACCCAAGGTGACTGGTTCATGAAGACTTGATCAGATATGTGGGGATCATTTCATGATCAACTCAAAGGAGATTGAGTTGTAAATTAGGATGCCAGTTTGTTAACTTACTCTGAGAACCTTCATAGGAAGTAGAGGGTATTCACGAGCTTCACACCCACCATTTGGTTATCAAGGGCTCTGAAAACTGACTTAGGGATCCTTGAAGTGTGTTAGTGAGGACAGAACCAGAGCCCATGGAATTAAGTGCCTTATGGGAGCATTCATTTATTTTCATGAAAAATAAGCAATCCTGGATTGTTTGTTCGTTCTTCTTAAGAGCCTTGGTACTTTCTTGCCCTGGCCTACCACAACCCTCCTCAATAAAAAAAAAATGTTTAATATAAAAATTGAGCTATTAAAAAGTATATAAAATGAAAAGTAATTCTGTTTTCCACCTCCAAGCTGGTCTTCTCAAAGGTAACCACTATAAATAGTCTCTTTTCCCCAATTATTATATATGTACTGGCATATATGGACTTTTAAAATGTTGTAAACATAAGATTATACTTATATTCTTTTTTTTTTTTTAACTTATTCTGTATCTTGGAGCCCTTTCTATACTGGCATATCTAGCTCTGCATTCTATTTAGTGGATGTGTGGAATGTACTCAGTAGCACAGTTGATAAGTCTGTTAATAGATAATGTATTAGTTTTTTATCCCCCATCTTTTATAAATGTCCCTGTACACACATATTTTGGTAACTTGTAAGTATATCCATAAGGCAAATTTCTAGCAGTGGCAGTGTTAAGCAATAGAGTATATGGTATATGGGTACTTTCAGTTTTGCTACATTGCCTAATATCTCTCTAGAGAGGTTGAAGCAGGGGCCGTGGATGAGGCCTGTTTCTGCACATACGTAACCAAATGTGGGTGTTCGCAGGCTCAGTAATTTTACCAATCCAAAAATATCTCCATTGTGTTTTTGTTGGTTTGTTTGTTTTTGAGAGAGAGAGGGAGAGATAGAGGGAAAGCGCGTGTGCGCCGGGGAGGGGCAGAGAGAGAGAGAGAATCCCAATCAGGCCTACATGCTTAGTGCAGGGGTGGGCAGGGGGGTTTGATCCCACAAACCGAGGGATCATGACTCGAACCAAAATAAAGAATTAGATGCTTAACTGATGCAGCTACCCAAGCGCCCCATCCGTTGTTTTAATATACATTTCCTTAATTATGAGTGAAGTTGAACATCTTTGAAACTATTAATCAGTCTTTTTCTTTATAGCTTTCTAGGTAGTTTCCTCTTCAGTTACCTCATACAGATTACTATCCTTCTTTTTAATTTGTATTTCTTTTCAGACACTATACAGTGGGCTTTGTAATTTTGTCAGTTACAGTCTTCTGGAATTCTGTACCCTTTCTGATAATACAGTATAAGAATGTGACAGTAGGTTTTTAGTTACCATTAAATATGTGTATGGATATTGTCAGGATGATCTCACAAGATCATCACAAGTAAGAGAGCATCTCTTACTGCGAGTCAGTTCTGTGAATAAGCTCATTCATAATTAATTCTTCCTAGTGTCTCTCTGCAAATAATTTTTTATTTATCTTAACTCTTATCTCTGAGTTCCAAAGTCCTGCTATTATAGGCCCCTGTAAGTGTCCTGAAGGGTATTGGGGGAATTCTTTTGCTGTCTCAGCCTTCAGAAGTAGAATTTTGTATATAGGAGGTACGTAATGAATGTTTATGGGGCTTGTGGTTAAACTTGATAGACAGGAAGAGTGAAAGAAAATTGGGGGGCAAATAGAGATCTTTCTTCGGCCATTTTTCTCTCCCTTTATTCCCTTTGAATGAAAATGGAAGTGTTTCTTCTCTTTTTCTTGGTAATACTAACGAGGTCCATTCTTTCCAGCAAAGGTCTGTGAGCTTGTAGCAGGTGCCTACAAGACCATAAAAGCGAAGCTGCCCCTGACATTGAGAAGTATGTCATTGTACCTCTCCAATAAAGATACGGAGTTCATCCTGTTTAAACCTGTTAGGGTGAGTATTGTGTTATTTTATTTGAATGTTGGCCAGTCTCTTCAAGTGTTCTTGCCATGTCTACCATTTTCTTCTTCCTGTGAAATTTAAAAATGTTGGTATACTGTTCTAGTAAAGTTGATTTATTATCACTGTGATTCTTCAGCGGCTTATAAGCCGGCAGCCGCCTGATTATATCCTTCCCCCACCTTTGTCTTAAGTTCTTTATGTTACCTATGGCACCAGATAATTTTGACCTTAAAGTACAAATTAGTAAACGACAAAAACCAAAAACAAACGAACAAACCCTAACATTGAATGTGGCCCAGTACTTAAGAAAGCACCATTTCAGGAACTTTGCTTCATTTTACTGATGAGTAGTGGAAATAAATGGCTTGCAGTGGCTGCCCAGGGATTAAATGTCAGAGCAAATTTAGTGCTCATAACTTCCAGCTCTGTGTTGAGCTCACATCTTTACCGAAGCATTGGTTGATTTTTGAAGTACATGTTATGTGTCTGGGAACTTTATTATCTTTTCTGTAAGAAATTGCTGCTGGTGGCTTTTACTATTCTCTAGGGTGGGGGGGGGGTGCAGACAGGGATTACTAGAATTTAGTTTTTCCAGGAAGTGTTACATGGTAAGTCTTAGGTTGTGCTAGCATGTGAGTTATTAAGTACAAATTATATGCCTTTGGTAATCCAATGAAAGAAAGATACATTTCCTCCTCTTGTTTGGCAAATATCATTAAGATTTAGCATTCTTAGAGGGGTGCCTGAGTGATTCAATGGGTTAAGTGTATGACTCCTGATTTCAGCTCAGATCATGATCTCACTGTTTGTGAGTTTAAGCCCCACATTGGGGTCTGCATTGACAGTGCAGAGGCTGCTTGGGATTCTCTCCCTCTCTCTCTGCCCCTCCACTGCTTGCTTGCTCTCTCTCTCTCTCTCAAAATAAATAAACATAAAGAGAAAAAAAAAGATGTAGCATTCTTAGAGAGAGGCAAACCAAGGAATAGACACATAACTGTAGAGAACAAACTGATAGTTACCAGAGAGGAGGCGGGCGGGTGAAATAGGCGATGGGGGTTAAGGAGGTCACTTGTCATGATGAGCATTATGTGTTGATGGAAGTGTTGAATCACTGTATAGTACACTTGAAACTAACATCACACTGTATGTTAACTAGAATTTAAATGAAAGCTTAACAAGATTTAACATTCTTAGTGCTTTATGTTTAAGACCACCACATGTTTCTGGTGACTCATTTAATATGATTACCTCTTCTTCTTTCTAAGAATAATATTCAGCAAGTTTTCCAGAAATTCCATGTTTTGCTAAAGGAAGATTTTAGCCCTGAAGATACCCAGATCATTGCTTGTCCTTCTATGGAACAGGTAATCCATCATCAGAAGATCCTTGTTACTTTTATTCCTTCTTGGTTATTTTACTTGAGTAGATAATGTCTTTGAGCAACTATGTTTTTAATTTTAATTTAAAAACTTGTACATTACTGGGGTACCTGGGGTGGCTCATTCAATTAAGTGTCCGACTCTTGATTTTGGCTCAGGTCCTGATCTCATGGTTGTGAGATTGAGCCCCACAGTGGGCTCTGTGCTGGGTATGGAGCCTGCTTAAGATTCTCTCTCTCCCTTTTCCTCTGCCCCTCCCCTGTGTATGTTCGCACTCTCTCAAAAAAAAGTAAAAATTGTACATTATTGTATTCTGATGAGCAAGAATTCAAACTTTTGAGTTGCTCTCAGATTTTTGGTGGTGGCTTTATAATTTTGCTTTTTAATCCTTTCTGATATTGAAAGTTGCTGTGTTTGACATGAACTGTTTGTGAAAGATTCAAATATGGTAAGTTGCTGAATAATTTTATTTGAAATATGCATGAAAGGAGGCCCACATTTCAAATGAAAAAAAGTTATTTTAGAGATTTGATGTTAGAAGTGTTTCATGTTCTCTCCCTAAATTTGAAGAACTGAATATAGAGAGTCTATGTTTACTATCATTCATGCATTCAATTTAGTCAGCAAGTTTTTATTGAGTATGTGTTATGTATTAGAGTAGGCTGGTACTATGGAGGGTAGTTTATTTCTAGTTTTAAGTTTGGTATAGCTTACAGGTTTTATATGTGTAAGGACTAGAGGCTGTGGGAGCGAGTGGTAAGGTGTGGGAGCCTAATCAGAGTGGGTGGAGAGTTGGGGGGAGGGACTGCAGGCAGTGAGTGTGGGTGTCTTTCCTGGGGTTTTAACACACTGGGAGAGAAAAGGTGTAGCTGGAGGAGAAATGGGGTCTTTTTAAAATTGAGATAGAACTCCTATGCCATAAAATGCACCCTTCTAAAGTGGACAGTTCGTTGGCTTTTAATAGATTCACTGAGTTGTGCGACCATCATCACTAATTCCAGCACATTTTCTTACCCTCCCAAAAGAAACCTCATACCCATTAGCAGATTCCCTGTTCCTCCATATTCTGTAATTTACTCATTGTCTCTATGGCTTTTCCCAGGAATCATACAGTATATTTCCTTTTATGACTGGCTTCATTCTTTTACCAGAATGTTTTTAAGAGTCTTCCATGTTGTAGTATGTATCAGAACTTCATTCTTTTTTATGGCTTTATATATTCCTTTGTATGGATAGATGGGTCATATATTAAAAAGATGAGTCTATGGTTCCAGGATTTTAGTTAAAATACTTTTTTGTAAGTCGTTTGAAGTAATTATATTCTGTGTGATTATACTACTAACTTGATATATAAGGTTTTTTCCACCACTTTGATTTAATTTTATTCTTTAATTATATAAAATACTTACATGGTTCCCAAGTCAGAATTCTAGAACAAGATAGAATTGGAGACGTCTTGCTTTCCTTTCAGTCCCCTCCAGCTTTTTCTTTCCTTTATCCTATAAATAAATATTATTTTAATTTGTTACTGGATTATCTTTACTTTTTTTTTCTTTTAAAGATAGGGGAAACATGCATGTTTATATATTCATGAGGTTCCAGAGAGAGGGAAAAAATGATGCTGGAAAAAATGCCCTTGAGTGGCGAAGTGGGGGATGGAATTTGGAGGGTGGAGCCTTTGTCAGGTGCATAGGGATGGGGGTGTTCGGTCGTGAAAGGAAAGAGAGCTGAGTGGGCGCACGTGTGGGAGGTGGTGGCCATGGTGGGACCTCATGGAAGCTCTTAACCTGATTGCTTCATGTTTGTGAGTGAAACAGGAAGTAGGGTCATCATTAAAAGGTGCTAAAGATTTGAGGAGGAAGGCTCATTCGAGTTCAGTAGTTATGAATCCTAGATAGACCGTTCAGCATGGTCGTCTGACTGGTTTTTCTCCAGTTGTGTCCAGCAGCACGTAGATGTGGAGTAGCCAGGTGGGGCTTGCCAAAAACATGCAGGGTTCCTGCACTCCCATTAGACTCCTGCAGGCAGGATACACGTTTTAGTGTCTGTGTATGTTTGTAACTTAAAAGTTCTACTGCAGGTCATCACTCACAGCTCAGTTGCTTTGCTCGGCCTCACTTCCTTCTCTTGAAGAACCGCTACACTGTTTTCCTGATGTACCACTTGGCTTGCAACCTACAGTTTGGAAAACACTGATGGAGACCCATCATTCTGTGCCTTGATCCTCTTTCAGAACCGTTAACCTTTTCCAGATAATAATAATAGTAATAATAATAATAGCAGCTGATATTACTGACTGCTGACTGCTGCTAAACTCTGTTCTAAGCATTTGACATATATTATCTTATTTAATCTTCACTTGAGTCCTGTATATTTGCCCCATTTTACTGATAAAGAAGCTGTGGCCCTAACAGGTAAAGTGACTTTGCTGAGTTACTCACAGGGGAGGAACCAGAGTCTTGTCATCTGATCCTGTGGATCGTTGCTGGAGGGAACCCCCTGGCTTACTGTCGCCTGTGTAGGGGCACCTTGCTGGCTCAGTTGCTAGAGTGCGCGACCTTGATTTTGTAGTTGTGAGTTCAAGCTCCGTATTGGACGTAGAGCTTACTTAAAAAAAAAAGTTTTTTCCCCTGTAAATGGAATGTTTGTGACCTATTTTCTTAAGATTCATTATATAGCATACAGATTTTGGGGGGTAACTTTTTTTGTTATAATTTCAAACTTATAGGAAAATGCAAGAATGATAAGGAACTTTACCCAGTTGTTTACATTTTTCTCCATTTGCTTTATCTTTAGTTTTCTCCCTTCCCCTCCCACTCCACCCCTCTTTTAAGTGATTTGAGAGGAAGTTGGGAGAAACTGTGCTCCTTTACTTGGAAACAGTTGTGTATTTCCCAAGAACAAGGAATTCTTTGACCATACCTCCACACAATGATCAAAATAGGAAATAGAACATTGATACACTTATCTAATCCACAGTCCTTATTCGCATTTCCTCACTTGTCCCAATAATGTCCTTTTAGATACATCTCTCCTGGTCTGGGATCCAGCCCAGATGTTGCTTTTAGGTGTCACTTCTCTTTAGTTTCATTTAACCTGGAGCAGCTCTGCAGCCTTTTGGGCTGTGTGTGTGTGTGTGTGTGTGTGTGTGTGTGTGTGTTCCTTTTTTGAGAGTGAGAGAGAGGGCACAAATGACCGAGAGGCAGAGGGAGAGAGAGTGAGAAGAGGGGCTCACCTGAAGCAGGGCTCGAACTCACAAACCATGAGATGGTGACCTGAGCCAGTCAGATCCTTAACTGACTGAGCCACCCAAGTGCCCCTTTTTGGCTTTCTTGACCTTGATGGGCCCGTTAATATCCCGTAATTTGGTGTTGTCTTGTTCCGTCATGATTAGATTGAGGTTTTGTATTTTTGGCAGGAACAACACACAGGTTATTTTGCATCCCTCACTGGAAGTACAAATTTATAGAAGAGATTAAGGGGAGATGATTTTGATTACCAAAACAGTTTGTCCTGTGTGGAAGGGTTCCTTGCCGAGTTCATTTAGCCGCAGACTTCTCGTCCGGCTGACAGAGTGGCCGTTTGCAGAGTTCAGTCCCTGCCCTGCCCCACGGTGGGTTTATCCGGCTCTCCTTGGGGGTCGCTCCGTGTCACACCCTCCTTTACCCAGTGGGCAGCATGCTCCAGGGGTCAGGCAGAGTTTGTGTGTGAACTGAAATTCACTCCTCACGCCTGTTCTTATGCATCTAAAATAGTCATTCACCAGTTTCAGCTTACACACAACTCTTCCCACAACACACGCTGCACAAAAGGTGAAATTGATTATTTAGATTTATTTCTGTCCCTTGTCAGGGTTAGGATGCGTAGGGGTTTTTTCTTGTCATTTTCATTGGATTCTAAAAAAGTTTGATTCGGTGATAGAGTGTGACCCTTCACAGGCCGCCACAAAGCCCACCGCCCAGCAGCTGCTTCAGAAATCAGATCAGCATTGCGGGTCCAGCCATGTTCATTTGGCTTCTTAAAAATCTTAGACTCTTTCGCGCATTCTGATTTGAGGATCTAAGCTCCATTTTGAGTATGATATTCCACAGCAGAACTAACGTAGCCTTTCACTTTGCTTTTCAGCTGAACCTTCTACTGTCAGTTTCTAAATAACCAGGTGCGTCGGGCCGTGCGTGCCGATGTCTGTCCGGGCGGAGCGGGCTGGGAGGCCTGTCAGCCTACAGGACACCGAGGGACCGTATGTGGGAATGTCCCCGAGAACCACGCAGGGGTGCTGCTCAGTGCTGGCTGCAGAGTGTTTGAAAGATTGGTATTTCCCTTTTAAAAAACATCACCATGCCAAAGGTTAATCTAGGCGTATGAGAACCGCCTTTAAATGGTCACGCGCAACGTGAGTTTTTCGGGGTGGCTGTGGTGGGCACGCAGAGACATGGTTCTTAGCAAAAGCTGTGCAAGGGGCATAGGTTACAATAAGTAGTGCAAAGAAGAACTTTACAGAAATACCGTTAATTAGAAAGCTTCTAAGAGTAAGGTTTGTTAAAGCCTGAAACACTGCAGCACTTTGAGCCACTGAACATTCCACAGAGGCTGTTTTTTACTTCCAGAAATCTTATTTCTATACTCTATTTAATGTAATGTTTCTCCTATCACTTTGAAGTTTTGTTTGGAGTAGATTGGATGCATCCGAGAACACACTCTGCTTTCCTGGGAATTTGGGGTGTTATCTTCCTGTGTGTTTGATGTGAGGTAGTTTCAAGATGCAAGTACTCCATGGAAGGTCCCCGTATCTGTGCTCCTTGAATTGCTTGGGTGCAGAACGTTCTAAAGCAGCAGCTGGAGCCTCCTTATAATGGAGATGTGCAGTATCTTTAATGAGAGGCTTCATGGTACAGTAGTCTGTGTGTGTGAGTGGGAAGTACCCATTAAGGTGTCCTCAATCTGGCACGTAAGGGAGGGAAGGGAACCTGATGGAGAGGGCACCTCATGCATGAAGGTTAGGGTTACCAGCTTTCCATACACTGCCTTCGGTTTTAGTCGCTCTTTGAAAAGTGAACACTTTCATGTCCCATGTATTCGTCCATTGGCCGTGCTGTGCGCCAGCCCTGCAGGTCTCTAGCCCTGCTACGGCAGAGCACGTTTTACTAACAAAGACTGGGGGGATGAAGGTGGCCCACCCCTTGACATTATCAGGGATCATCAAATAAATTATGCACATCTCTGAGTTTTCCTACAGAAAACTGTTCCCTGATTGGATAGGCTGCTTTTTGGTTCAGGAGGAATTTTGAGTGATTCAAACACTATCTAGGGATAGAACACTGACAAGAACATTCTGGAATGTAGCCAGCAGACCTCATTCTGCAGGACTGTGGGGCATTTCTCATCCCCTTAAAGCAGACTCGTAGCGTGTAGATAGTTACATATCCCGAGGTCTGTCATTTTAAACAGGTCACTTGTTTTTCACCTCTGTTTAAATTGGTGATGGATGTGGCTTGATAGAGCTTAGTAGTCTATTTTGGGGAGGTTAAAGGTGAAGAGGGTCCATAGTCATTTTTTGACATGAAATGAATGATTCAGGAAGATTATATTTCCTTCCACTTACTATTTTAAATACGTGTTTAATGAAATAAACTGTAAACTATCCTGTTTTCTGTATTATATGTACATTTGACTTTTTAATAGCCTTTCCAAAGAAATGAGGGCATGATTATTGTACATTACTGTGACTGATTTAATTTGATGTACAGAACAGGTTGTGTTCTTAAGGATAGAAATAATTGATGGCACTCATTCTCGTGTTTTGAATCTTTTATTTCTGAAACACTTGAACATCTTACAAAGTGCGAAGTAGGTGATAGTGATCCCATTTGTTTGCTAAATGAATATTTGTTTAAATCTGTACAGTTTCAAGTGTTTACTTATACAAAGAGTGTATATACTTTCAAATAATTAATTTAAAATGCTTTATATTATTTGGCTAGAAATTGCTGTTTTTAATAAATGTGAATTTTCTAAAAAATAAAGATTTTTGCTTCTTACTTTGTCCCTACATGTCTGTTGTGTATGGATTCATTTCAAAAATATTTTTTTCAATTAAGGTTTTTGTTGAGGTAGCTTGTGATTCACATGCAGTTGTGAGAAATAATACAGGGAGATACTGTGTACCTTTACCCAGTTTCTCCCAATGGGAACATCTTGCTAAGGTAGAACCCATTATCACGAGCAGGATATTGACATTGGTAGCTCCACCAATCTCTTCAGATTTCTTCTACTTGCACTGTGTAGATTTTTCAGTAAGATCATTATTGTGGAAAGACATTTTTGAAGCATCTTAATGTTTCATTAGTCGAAAGATAATTTTTTCTTGGCTTGCACAACTGCCAATTTCCTGAATACCATCAGCACAAATAGTCATGTTGAAACTTGGTGTTATTGAAATAGCAATAAAAAGTTTGTATTTTGCCCCTGGTTTAACAATCCCGTATCTTTAAATTCCCTTCTGCTATTTATTATCGTACAAGAAAGAATAGTCAACCTTGGTTTTCAAAGAGGTACGTTGGTGAGAGAATGTTGCTTCTCAGAAGAGAACTTTATTGCCTCCTCTCTGGAGCACTGGCTTTTGGGGGTGGCTCCATTAGCTTGTCTGTCTTCCGATGGCATGCAGGGCCCCTGTGCATCCGTCCATCCAGCCTCAACGGCTCTTCCTCCAGATCTGCCTGCTCCGTGAGTGCACGCAACAGAAGGCGCCGCTGTCTCACTTGGGCAGGAGAGGGCTCTTTTGGAAGGAAATGGGGGACTCAGTGGACAGACCAAAGGCCAGAGAGCCAGAGGGTTAAGAACAGGAAACATCACAGATCTACGTGTTCTTTCAAGGCAGAAGGAGCTGGTCCAGCCCACTGCCGGGGCAGGGTCCTGGACTGGGCGTCGTCCCAGCTGCTTTCACTTGGGCGAGCTCAGGACGACAGTCTGTCTCTGTGCCAGTTACTGATTTATTTATTGTCTCTCAGCTCCAAATCCACCGTTTTTTGGCCCTTCTTTCAGACTCAGGAGCTGGACCCTGAGAACCTTCCTCGTTTGCCAGCGGGTGCAGAGTTAGGCTTTGTAGGGTGCTGGAGGCATACTGCCAGGCACAGGGGAAGGGGTCTCCTGTTTCTGGTGTGTCTTGTTCCATCTACACGCGCTGAGGCAGTGGCAGTGTGTGGGAGGCTGGCGGCGCTCGCTCTCTAGTGAGATTTCTTGGTCTCCAAGTAGGAAGCGTGCAGCTCCCAGCACTCCGGTGAAACTCCCCACGGGCCAGCAGCCAGCCAGCGGCCAGTCCTCCGCCTTGGTAATGGTCGGGGCTCTTCCAGGCTCTTTGTTCCCGGCTGGGCTCCTCTGCAGGGGAGGGGAGCGGAGGCCTTGCATTTGCTGTTCCTGCTTTTCTGAGTCCTCTTTTAGTTCTCCTTGTGTGTTAACTAGTTAATCCTTTATACTACGTTTTCTCAGTTCAGATTACCGGTGTGGCTTGTGTCCTGACTGGACCCTGCCTGATGCAGCCTGGTCTACAGAGTTTCTGCAGTGGGAGGCAGGGCGGTGCTCGCTATAGCTACTCACTCACAAGCGGCTGTCCTTCAATAGAGGCTGGAGCTTGGACAGCTAGAAAAGATACCCGCACACCGTGTCTCCCCGTGCTCTCTTCAGGTCTGCCCTACATGCCCCCTCTCCCCAGGTCCCTGCACAGACTCTCCACGCTCCCGGGGACTCCCAGCGTGCACCCCACCGCTACCCCACGTCCTTCTGTGACCCCACCCCTCTCACCCAGGGGACTCCGCTTTGCTGTGCTCCTCCACAGAGCCACAGCTTCCCTGTTTTGCTCTTGCTTGCACTCTGATCCCCACTGTAACCCCACTGGGGGCAGACAACCCGTTCTTTCCACTTTGGACCCTGAGCTCGGTGTGGATCTGTTGCATGACCTAATTAGTTACTGAATTTGTAATTTCGTGGGTAGTTCGCGACGCTCCATTTGCCTTGGGGTGTGCACCCATTACGTTACTCGTTAGGAAACGCTTGTGTGTAACTGAGCACGTGGGTATACATAAACAGACCAGCTCGTTCATTTTCATTTCCCGGAGAGGCACCTTTTG
>CM053574.1:79585715-79609436 GCA_028646485.1 Cryptoprocta ferox | reverse complement strand
CCCCCAGTAGGACTGGAAACGTGACCTCATTTGGAAATAGGGTTGTTGTAGATGTGATTAGTCAAGATGAGGCCACGCCCTGGTAGATCAGGCCCCTCATCCAATGTGACTGGTGTCCATATAAAAAGGGGGAATTTGACACAGGCACATGCAGCACCAGGTGAGGACCTGCCAGAAGCTGGGCAGGGCCAGAACACATCCTCCCCTCCTGCCGTCAGAGGGAAGCCCTTGATCTTAGACCTCCTGCCCCCAGGACTGTGATGGTAAGTGTCTGTGGTGGAAGGCACCGGCGTGTGGCCTTTTTGGGGACAGCTCTAGCACAGGTACAGAGGGTGGGACCTAGATCTGCGGAGTTCCTGGCCATCTGGTTGGTTGCCTTATTTCCTTCCCAGTCTGTGAGGTGATTCACATTCCCTTAGGAAGACAGTCCCTGATGACTGCGCTGTTCTGTCCACTCTGATAACACAGGCGCGGAGGAGCTGGAAACCCTTTCTTCCGTGTGAAATCTCTCATCTTTGAAATGTTGACAACAAGATACTTTAAAGTGGGGCTGACCACACAAAAATGCCTCTGCGAGGCCAGCTGTTTCCAAGCTCCGCATTAGTGGGAGAGTGTTTTCAGGTTTGTGAAAGGAGAAAGATCCAGAAGAGGGCTTGGCTGGTGATGGCGAGCCCACACAGAGCAACCGGGGTGGAGTGCTTTCCCCATACTACCTCCTCGAATCCCTGGGGTGTAACTGTGAGGTGAGCATCTATTATAGATGAGGACACTGAGTCACAGGGGGGCTCACGACCTTGCCCAGGGTCCCAGAGCTGGCGGGCAGTGGTGCCAAGCCCCCGTGCCAGGGCACGATACTTTCAATGCCATGGTGGCCCACTTCTAGTCCTGGGGTGTGGGGGGACATTGGGGCCGGCTCTGAGACACAGCCACCACGAGCTTGGGGGAGCGTGGTTGCTGCCGAGACCAACTTAGGTCTCTAAGGTAAGGAAAAGGGCTTCTGTGCACTCTGAGCATGGGCACAGAACCAACGGGGCACACAGAACCCTGACTCAGGCTTGCACAGGTGGTGCCACAGTGCTTGTGTCATTTATGGCTCATGACCTGGCCACCAAGGGACTGTTGTTTTAGCTGATGATACTATTCGCCAACAAGGTATTACAGATAGTGGGAGTGGCTGTGCACCCCCTGCTAGCTTTCACTCCCAGTTGTCCTGCTTCGGGGTGAAGATGACTTGGGTGAAGGTCGGAGGCAGGCAGCGGGAGATCAGCGGGGAAGGAGGGCCACGAAGGTGAGGCTCTGGGTGACTTTGGCAGCAGGGGAATGGCTCATTGCCAGGCTGGCTGGGAGGAAGGGGTTTCCTATCTGGTCTTGGTTTAAGCTGCAGGGGAGGTTACCCCGGGAAGCTGGGGTGCCCCAGGGATGTAGAAAAGGCACACTGTAGGGGACTGTCCAGCTCCTGAGTCTCCCTTTCCTAGAACCTACGGCCCCTCCCATGCACAATTAACACATAGCCCCTCCCTTGCTTACCGCATGGGTTTGCACCAAAAGTGGCCTCCTCGTCAAGCCAGGCCCATCAGAGGCCTTTGGGGTCTTTTGAGAGAGATCAGGAGGCGAACCCATGTGGAGTGAGGCACATAGACAACATGTCTTGAGGACAAGACAGGTGTCACAGAGATGAGCATGAAAGTCCTCCGGCTTCTGGGGGCCTCCCATGCTCCAGTCCTTTCTGAGATCCACCTTGCTTTCCGTCCAGATTACTCACTTCTCATTTCGCTTTACCTATTTGAGCTACTGACTGTTACCAGTGAGCAAAAGGCCCCCGGCTATTGGAAGAGGTTTCAGGGCATGTCCTTTCGGGCTCCTGACCGGCTCCTGGTTTAGGGGACCTGCTGCAGTCTGCCCTTGGCTTGCTGTCTGGGTCCCCCTCTGCCTTGGCATGAGATGATGAGGTCATTTGGGATGAGGCTGTGGTTAGTGAGAACCTCTGGGGATATCTAGGCCCATTTTGCAGATGAGGAAACCAGGGCATAAAGCTACTTGCCCAAGGTCACATGCCAACAGCTGGCAGAGGCAGGCTTTGAGACAGTCCATGTCCTGGGTCAACCCAAGTACAGGAAGGCTGCAAAAGAACTTCCGAGTGGAAGTGACCAGGGGGAGGAAGCAAGTGGGATAGGTGGTGACATGTATTGCCTACTGAAACCACGTGCTGCTGGTGCTACCAGCTCTGGGCTGAGTCTTTTCTGTGCCCAGCCACATATTCTCTTAGCCCCTTGAAAAATTTTTTTCCAAACCGAGGACAAACCAACTCTCAAAAGACATAAATAGGGCTTGGGGGTTTTCCTTGGTGCCCCCCGATGGCTCCAACATTCCCGAGACGCTCAGCCGATGCTGGGGGAGCCTGGGCACAAGCTGGTGACTGCCCTAATCTGGGAAGCAAGGTTTCTCCTTCAGTTTCATGTCTCCTGTCAGGAACCTGGCAGCCTGAATGAAGTTTTCCAAATCAGGCACCGTCAGGAAATTCAGGATCCTACTCATTTTTCCCAGGAGGATCTGGATCTTCCGAGCTGTTGAACCACATTCTACCTCCAGGATGGCTTTCTGCCTCATTTCACTCAGCACCTCCGGGGTTATGAACTGTGGGAATTCAGAGAAGGCTGGGTGAGAATAAATGCTGCCCAGGCATCGTGATGTCCACCCCAGGATTAGGCCCCCTGTTGGCCAAGACCAAGTCTTGCCTGGAAACTTCACTCCGGGGCACATCTGTGCTCCCGGCCTTGCTACCAGCAGTACGCCTCTCATTTGGCCTGGGCCTGTGGCCTCACAGCTGCAGAGATGTGGGCTGAGGACACACTGAAGCCTGACCCCCAACCAAAGGGTTATCAGCTCCTAGGCCCTTGTGTGGCCTGCCTTCCAAAGGCTGTGCCTTCCTGGGGATGTCTGGCTTCTCCTCATGGATTCCTACAGAGGTGGGGCGGGGAGGGGTTGGGAGCTAGGAGACTGAGGCCCTGCCATGGCCGGGAAGCTGTCCCCAGTGCCTGCCTGTGTGTCCCACTTCCAGCTCGGGCTCCTGTGGAGTGTGTTTGGATGAGGCACTGCCCTGGGAAGCCACCGCTAGGCCACCTTCTGCCTTGGTTTGTAGCCTACAGAGCCTGAGGGGGAAACAATAAAGGATCCTACCACCATGTTCTAGTTCTGTGAGATCTCCAGTTTAGGAGATGTTGTCACACAAAATATCTTCTTTAAGCCTTACAACAATGCGGTGTCCATTTTGCAGATAGTAATGGGCACAGGAAGTACAGGAGGCCTGCCTGGTGTCTCACAGGAAGTGGAGGGGCTAGTGCTTCCTCTAGTGCCTATAGGGCACCCCAGCTGCCCGGCCCCGGTGGACCTGCTGACGAGTCACATGTGTGCTGATTTGCTTCATTTGGGGCTCACCCTCCACTGGCAGAGCCCCTGGGGCGGTCAGGCCTCCTGGACTCTGCCTACACCGGCTTTCACCTGCCCTTCCTGGACACTGGCTTCCTTTCCTGGCTCTCCTCCCTCAGTGGAACCATCCAAAGGCCAGCGGCCCAGGTCCTCACATCCTTACCACCCCAGCTGCTCCCTTAGCTCATCACCACGGTGCAATGGGGGCTGAATGGATGGCTGGGGACTGGGTCGGCTGCTCTGGGAAATCCGGGGGAGATAAGGAAGTTGGGACATGATTATTCAGCAAAATGGCAGACCTTGCTGGGCCAGGTGACCAGCTGTCCACTTCTGGCTGTTCACCTTTCCCAGTTGGAAAACACCTCAGTCCCGGGCAAGCTGAACCCACCACACTCCCTCCTCTCCTCTCCAGTGATTTCATTCGGCTTAATCTTGCCAGAGTCTGCTGTTGGGTCGCTTCGTCTATCAACCTACTGCTCTGTCGGCTCACTTCCCAGAAAACATGTCTGTCTCTCTGTCTCCCCAGGCAGGCAGTCCTACTTTCAGAGACCTCGAATGGCTCTCTGGTGGGCCAGTAAACAGAGCCTTCTGTGTGTGGTGATGGGGAGTCAGAGCAAGAGCAGCGTCTTGTGTAGGTCTCGGGGGGGGGGGGCGGGGAGCAAGGACACCCTGTTCCTCCCCCGAACTCTGGTCCCGGGGAAGGGTCTCAAGAGCCTACTTTCTTGCCCTCTTACAGTTAGGACCACAGGGCGCACACTCACCGTTTGTAGTGGGTTTAACTGTGGCCCCCTAAAGCTGTGTCTGAGTCCTAATCCCTGCACCCATGAACGTAACTGTATTTGGAAACAGGGTTTTTGCAGTAATTAAGTGAAGGACCTCAGGAGGAGGTCATCCCGGACTTAGTGGGGGCCGTGCGTCCCGTGTTGGGGGTCCTTACTAGAGAAAGGAGACGGAGACTGGACACACAGACGGACCCAGAGAAAAGGTCGTGGGAAGGTGGAAGGTTGGAGTGATGCCGTCACAAGCCAGCGAACGCCTGGGGCCACCAGAAGCTGGGAGAGGCAAGGAGGGACTCTCCCTGAGAGCCTTCAGAGGGAGCATGGCTCTGCTGATACTTGGATTCCAGACCTCTAGCCTCCAGAGCTGTGAGAGGGTGTTTCTGTTGTAAGCCACCCGATTTGTGGTAATTTGCTATGGCAGCCTGGGGACATGAATTCATCTTTGCTACTTTCTTGCCTGGCATGGGCAGCGTACCCTCAACTCCCCGGTGCTCATTTGTTTTGAGATGAGAGTGTTTGGGGAGGAGAGACGAGGACACCAATGGCAAGACTGAGGACATAGGCTTCCCCCTTGTGTCTGTCCCTGTCAACTGATGGAGCTGTTGTGAGTGTCAGGTGAACTAATGAATGTTGACATCTTTGCTTTTTTTGTCTGAGCTCTTTGAGGCTGTCTGACTCCTTGGCTCCAAATCTCAAGTGCTCAGAAGTGACTGAATGCTTCTGTTGTGGTCAAGCATCAGGTCAGTGAAGGTGGCCTTATTTCTCTGTGGGTTGCAGAGATGCAGAACATGGCCCAGAGAGAGGCTGGTGGCACGGACCGGCGGGCAGCCGCCTGGCAGAGAGAGGTGAGATCTTACCTTGTACTTGGTGCCCAGGTTTAAGCGGATGTGCTTCTTTTGGTGGCTGAAGCAGAAGGTGATCTCTTCCTGGCTCCTTACTTGTACCTTGATGTACTGGTTGATTTTCAAGGAGATGGACCGGACAGGTGGTGCGTGGACGTGGAGGTTCAGATTCCACCAGTTCCAGGCCTTCTGGTGTTTGCCTTTGGGGAAGTAGTAGCCCAGGTTTTGGCTCAGGCTCAACCTAGACCAAGAAGGGATCAGGTAACCATGGCGCCTGGCCCTTGTGCATGGGACAGAGCCTCTCCTGTGGCGAAGGCAGGTCTGCCCCCCTCCTCTGCCTCCTTCCATTTCTCTTTGCTTCTGGCCTGGGCTCCCACACACACCGCCCTGCACAACCACCTGGGAAGCTTTTAAGGAAGGCAAATCTCCAGGTCCCAACCCAGACTGACAGAATGTGCATCCGGAAGGTGGGGTTTGGCCCTTCCCCAGTGCGAGAGCATCATCCTTCCCAATGGACTTTGATGGGTTGAGACTCAGGGATAAGATGTGGTATCTCTTGCATGCGTCACTGGAGAATTTTTAAAAAGTGCTTTATTTTAGGCTAAGTCAAAATGTCATAAAACTTTTTGCCTATGATTTTATGTATGTCTCTGAACGAGCCCCTTATAGTCTCCGAGCCTAAGTTTCTTCAAAGAAAATAAAAGTAGTTCCTAAATTTCCCTAAGGTCTCTTCTGGCCCTAAAAGCAAGTGTCAGTGGGGACAAGAGGACCTACTGAATGTAGCCAGGTAACGATCTGAAATAATTGGCTGAGTTTCTTGTCCCCGCTATTTGGTGCTTCTTGAATCTGGTAGCTTCTTCTACCTTTCAGACATCGCTTTCTGCCCAAAATGCAGAGTCCTCTGAGAACAAAGTAGTCGACTAGCAAATGGTGTTTAAAAAAAAACTCGAAGAGGGGTGTCTGGGTGGCTTAGTGGGTTCAGCTCTTGATCTCAGCTCAGGTCGTGATCTCACAGTTCCTGAGACCGAGCCCCACATCGGGCTCTGTGCTGATGGTGTGGAGCCTGCTGGGGATTCTCTCTCTCCCTCTCTCTCTGCCCCTCACTCTCTGTCTCAAAATAAATACACTTAAAATTTTTTTAAAGACTCAAAGAAAAAAAAGAAAAAGAAGCCCAAAAATAAAGAAAAAAAACACACAAAAACAAAATTAAAAAAAACCCTAAAGAATATTTAAGAAAATATTTTTAAAAACCAAGTCCGGGAGAGTGAAAAAAAATTTGGAAGTAAAAACGAAAGTCTGGTTTTGCCTCTCAAGCAGAAAAGAAGTATAAACTTGATGCAAGATGGTAGGCATGTCCCACTCCATGACCACTTAGTAGGGAGGGGAAGCTGGAAATCCTGAAAAAAAAACTGAGTACTTACCCCAAAAAGATAGAGAAAGGCTTTGAAGTGTCCGGATTACCTTGATTTGGTGGGATGAAGTTTCCCAGTGTTGCCAGAAATGGGAACTTAGGAAAGAACTTCAGTTACAACGAGATATTTAGAAGTTTGGTTTTTGTGTACAATACATGAGTCTCCAAAGCACTCACCGCGCCCTCCTCTCTGGGGCACCTGGAACAGAGGGGCACTGGATCTTTCTAAGGCAGTTCTCACCAGGTTTGACTCTCAAGAAGTATGGAGGAGGTGGAGCCCAGGGAGGGGGTCACTGTGAGTCTGTGGTTGCTATTTCACGCATGAGGAAGCAACGGCATCAAGGACAGAGTGCCTTCCCTGAGGTCAGGGACCTGCCTAGCTGCTCTCATGATACCCATCTCCCCCTTTGCAGCATGTACTAGTTGGAGAAACAAATTCACAAGCGAATGAGAGAGAGAGACTTACCCAGTGAGGGAGGACAGATGTGCAGCCTGGGAATCAAACCTTAACCACATTGCTTCTCCTTGGGGAAGGGTGTTTGGCTCTCATGACCCAAACTTACCAGATTTCTTTGTTTTCGTCGTATAAGGTGGCATGGCCAGAGTTGTTGATAAGGGCCCGGATACACCATTCTTTACTGTCTTCTACAACGATGTATGTGAACTTCCTCTGTTTTGTACTGAGGATGAGCATAGCCAGGTTTCCTGATGGATAACTGGAAGAAAGTTAAGGCACAAGCACCCCCTTGGGCCCCCTCAGGAAAGGCAGAGAGCCCTGCCAAGGATGCAGGCTCAGGAAAACCCATACCCCAGCCCTGAACCACAAACTTTTTAGGTGCCACATGAATCAATATGAGTGTCTCTGGGCGTCAGTGGATACTATATCTGGCCTGATCCATCAGGAAAGATAATTTGGAAGACAATTCCACTGGGGTAGAGAATTAATTTTCCATCACCTTGATGCACCTGGGAAGAGAAGATGAGCTTATAAAAAGTGCACAGGGGCTGATTGTCCCAATTCAGAGTCTAGTATTGTCACTAGAGTGCTTGGAATCTATTTACTCTCTGGATGCCCACCCATCGCTACCCCAGGCATCGCTACTGTCATCTTGCTGGGGATTCAGGATAGGAAGCCACACAGAGCCTCGGTTTACTTGTCTATGTGATGAAGAGGCTGAAATGGATGGCTGTGTGTGTGTGCACACACGCGCACCTGTGTGCTCATGCGCACACACACACACACACACACACAGATTTTAAACTATTATTTCAATGACTCCAATGGTTATTGGTTGTATTTGTTTCCAAAGGCTGCCATGACAAAGTAACACAAACTGGGTACTTTAAAACCCCAGAAATTTATTCTCTCATAGTTGTGGAGGCCAGAAGTCTGAAATCAAGGTACCAGCAGGGGTAGTTCTTTCTGGAGGCTCAGAGGAAGACTTTCTTCCATGCTTCTCTCCTGGGTTTTGGTGATGACCTGTGATCCTTGTTGCTCCTTGGCTTGTCTACGCATGGCTGCAATGTCCACCTCTGTGGACAGTGGCCTCCGCCATGTGTTTGTGTCTTCACCCGGCCCATCTTCTTGAAAGAACACCAGTCATACTGGATTAGGGGCCCCCTTCAGCATGACCTCGTCTTAACTACATCCATAAATACCAATTTTCCAAACAACATTCCATTCTGAGGCACCGGGGGTTAGGACTTAAACAGAGCTTTTTAGGGGAATACAATTCAACCCATAACAGTGGCATTACTCAGGTGTTTTATTTCTTCTTGAGTCAGTTTTAGTGAATTATATTTTTCTGGGACATTGTTCACTTTGGTAAATTTTCAAATTTATTGTCCTAAAATTGTCATATAGTGTTAAAAAAAAACCCTCTATTGTCTATTGTTTCTATAGTTATGACATTGTCTTCATTCTTTTTATTATGACTATCTTTTCTCTCTCTCTCTCTCTTTCCTGGATAAATCCTTGCTTGAAGATTTGCCTATTTTACTAGTGTTTCCAGAGAACCAGCTTTTGGTTTGTTTATTCTACTATTTCTTTGCTTTCCATTGTATCAATTTTTAGTCTTACGAGGATCATTTATATACTCCTGTGGGTTTTCTATGTTACTCTATTTTATTTTTCTAATTCCTTGAATTGAATACTGAGCTTATTGGTTTTCATCTTTGTTCTTCTTCATGATCCTCCTCCTTAATATATGCATTTAAAGCTACAGCACGTCGTTCAGAATACCATTTTTGCTGTTTCCCATGCATACAGGTGTTTACCTTTTGTTCCACTCTAAATATTTTCAAATTTCCCATATAATCTCTTCTTTGACATACACGTGATTTGCAAGTGTGTTTTTAAATCTGCTCATGTACGAGATGCTTTTGGAGACATTTATTATTTCCAATTAAAATTCCCCGGCGTAAGAGAGCATAGTCTGTGTGGTGTCAGCTGTTTAGTGCTGGCTGAGACTTGCTTAGTGGCCCAGCGTGTCATCAATTATTGTAGATATTTTACATGGAGCTATTTCCTTGAGAAGGACACATGTCCTTGTCATGTGTTCCCACCTGGGCATTAAAACCCAAGCTCCTGGATTATCAGGCCATGTCGTTCTCCAGCCCCTCACCCTTGCCTCCCCAGTGCACCCCCTCACCCCGCTTCCCACCCTTGCACCTCGTCTCACCCTTCTGGCAGTTGGTTTCTCTGTTTCTGGTGTTGATTATTTCTCTTACTTCCTTACACACTCTGCTCTGTGTTTCTGATGCTTTTTATGTTTCATCTATGTTTCCCAGATGTCTGCAGCAGGAAGGCTTTAGGGGTCGTCTTGCGTCCCACCCCACTCTAACTGGAACTCGGATTAGTAGTTCTCCAACTAGAATTATCATTTTTTACATGTTTATTTATTTTTGAGAGAGAGAGAGAGAGAGAGAGAGAGAGAGGGTGGGGGGAAGAATGCACTCATGAGCACACCGGGAACAGGCAGAGAGAGGAGACACAGAATCCCAAGCAGGCACTGCACTGTTAGCGCAGAGCCTGACGAGGGGCTCAAACTCACGAACCATGAGATCATGACCTGAGCCAAAATAAAGAGTTGGATGCTCAAATGACAGAGCCACCCAGGTGCCCCAACTATTATTTTCAACAGTTGAAGACCTGTTTGTTCAAGAAAGCTTACAGCAGAACGCCCAAATCTAAGATGATGAAAGAAAAAGATCTAGTTGTCTGAGGAACTGGGGTGGTGGGCTCCTAGGGCAGGTATTGGAATGTCCGGGAACCTGGGCATCCGAGTGAAAACCACTCCATGAGGTGACAAAGATCTGAAAACTGACTCCATCCTCACACCCAGCACGGAGCTGAACACTTTACCTCCACAGCACGAAGACTCTACAAGGTAGGCGCCGTCATGATCTCCCTTGAAGACGAGGCTAAATGATTTACGCAACGTTATCCAGTGAGAGAAGAGCCAGAGTCCAGCAATCTGCCCCCTCCCTGCCTCTAACCAGTAAGCTCCCAGGTGCTTCCCACATTTGGTCTACAAATCACTGCACTTTTCTTTTTTAAACTAAAAAAGGTGCTTTGTAAAGACATCCAGGGTTGGTTTGTTCCTGATGGCCTGTAAGAAGCTTCTAGATATTGCTCATGGGAGAGGATATTTGTATTTTAGATCTTATTTTCAAATGCTCCCTGAAAGCCAGACTTTATTGAGAGGCTTTCTGCCTGTCAAATTCAATTGTCATGTAATGACATTTTGCTAGTGATGAAGACCCCATGGGCAAAGCACAATCTCTGACACAGAGGAAGAATTGTCACATTTTCTCTCACTGGGAATTATCTAGTAAGTGGCTTATCTAAAAGCCTAAATCTTATCACCATTTGCTTGGGGACAGGGTATGAGACTAGGAGCTAAAAGGTAAGAGAGAAGGGACCACATCTCTGACCCTTCTTTCAGTTCTACTAGAGAGGAAACTGCTTCACAGGCAGGGCCCTGTGCTATGAGAGAATGGCTGTCTGTCCCTGAGCTCTCTCTCTGTGGCCGTCTGTCCCTGAGCTCTCCCTGTGACCATCTGTCTCTGAGCTGTCCACCTGTGGTCATCTATCCTGAGCTGTCTCCCTGTGGCTGCCCATCCCTGAGCTATCCCTGCTGCTGTCCATCCTTGAGCTGTCCCTGTGGCCATCTGTCCCTGAGTTTCCCTGCACCCCGTCTGTCTCTGAGCTGTCCCTGCCGCCATCCATCCCTGAGCTGTCTCCCTGTGGCCATCCATCCTTGAGCTGTCCCTGCGGCTGTCTGTCCCTGAGCTCTCCCTGCCTGCTGTCGAGCGGCTGGCTCCTGGGCTGGCCAGGCTGGACCCTGCCTGCACGCCTGCACACACTTACCAACAGTGCTACCTGACTCAGCAAGCTACCTGGAATTTGCTGCTCATTTGTAAAAACAAAAACAGCCGAATGTTCCACTCCTCATGGGCCTTTTGGGCAGCCCCATGTGTGGGGTGGATTGGGAAGGGACCTCTGCTTTGATCCCTTAGTGAGAAACTTCTCCTTGGCTGCAAGGACATTTAAGATTGGTTTGGGGACAGATGCTGCAGGAGCAAAACTCTGAGGCAGGACAGGAGAGAGACAGTGGGAAACATGGAGTTCACCAGCCCAGCTGGAGTAAGAAGCCAAGGAAGGTTTCACTGATATATTGGAGGTGAGGCAGTGGAAGCCTTCTGAGGGCTTCCAACACCCTTACCACTCATTCTTTGGTACAACCTGGGGAGTCCCCTGGCTTTCCCTCAATTTCTCCGTCCGCAAGAGTTCTGGCCAATCCACTGACTTCCCTTCTTCACACAGGCCCAGGAGAGGAAGGGAGACTGAACTTTCCATTCCTTCTCCGGAGGCTGGAAGAGTCATACCTTGGTTGACAGTATTGGTTTCCAGGTCTTTCCTACTTTTGCCACAAGGTGAAAGTGGCATCACTTTAAGATGTTTGGTTTCTTATCCTCTTAGTGCAAACTTTTTTCATTTTCCTTTGGACACACAGCAGAAATACATTTCCCAGTTCTCTTGCATCTAGACGGGGTCATGTGACTTGTTTGTTCAGTAGAATTTAAGCCTAGTCCTTGACTTCACTCCTTTCCATGCAACGGGATGCAAAGGACTCCAAGATGGCAGAGACCCCCCATGAAGGAGCCCAGATCTCCAAGAGTCAGCCTTGAGGAGAGGCCCTCAAGAGAGTTATGAGACTTAAATCAGATGTGACATGAGCAAGAAACATGCATCTGGTTATTAAGCCTGTTAGCTTTGGGAACTGTTTGTTTCAGCGGGTAACAAGCATTGCCCTGACTAATACAGGCTCTGGGTCCATGTGACAGTTATTTACATTCTTTGGGGTCTCACTTTCTTCAACTGTGAAGTAAAGATAGTTAATCCCATACATATCGCATGAGATTGTTGGGAAAAGCTAACTTTACATTAGATGTAGAAGTGCTTTATGACCTGCACAGTGTTACACAAATGTTAGGTTCCTTTAGGCTTGAGTTCTCCAATTTAGTAAATAGTAACACAGCATTTACTCAGTTGCTCAGGCCAGAATTCTTAGACACATCCTTTTATCTTCTCTTTCTCTCACAGCCTACTTCCAACTTCACAGGAAGCCTTTTTGATTCTTTCTTCAAAAAATACCCCAAATCAGACTGCTTTCCACCACCTCTACTGCCATTGCCCTAGTTGAGATGCCCGTCATCTTTCACCTGAATTAACGTCCTGGCTCTCAGATGAACTTTCTGCCTCTATTCTTGCCTTGTTAAATCTATTCTCCGTACACAGCCAGAAAGATTCTTCTGGAGCATAAGTCAGATGATGTTCCTCCCCTGCTCCAGATCCTCTCTTGAGTTCCTATCACCCTTAGGATAAAATCTAAAATCTTACTCTGACCCACAAGGCTCTACCTGAACAGGGCGTCTGAGCTCATTCCCATTCTTCTCACTTGCTCACAGCTGTCCTTGAGGAAAGGCCTCAGGGCCTTCGCAACTCTTTGCTCTGCCCCCCATTTCAGGCACGCCTCGACTCATATGGCAGGCACTTCCCCAGCTGCCTTATACTTATGAGACCAACTCTCCTCTCAGGTCAACAATTCATGAGCCCCTTATGCTACTTTATCCATGGTTCCTAACAGTCCCTGACGTAGCACGGAACAGGACTGTACACACTGGCTGTTTCCTCGCTGGAACAGGAGTTTTGTGGGCGCAGGAGCTTTGTTTCGTCCATCCTTATAGCTCCAGCCCCTTGATGAGGCCCCGGGGCATCGTAGATTCACTTTGTATATTCAGAAGGCATAAAGTCCATCACATCTTCCTAATCCCCACTTCAGCGCCTCTTTTTTGAGCTTTAGACTGATAGCGCACTCTGAGTGACTCCAATATTTTGAGATGTATTCACTTATGTATAGTATACATATACTGTAATATACATTTTTATAAATGTACCATTAAGTGTTTTTTTTAACAGACTCCATTTTTTTAGAGCACGTCACAGCAAAATTGAGCAGAAAGCACAGAGATTCTCATACATCTCTTGTCCCTACACACATGCACAGCCTCCCCACTACGTACACCCTGCACCCAGCGTCCGTTATAGTCAGTAAACCTGCATCGGCACATCACTATTACCCAGAGTCCATAGGTACATTAGGGTCCACTCTTGATGTTGTACATTCTTTGGGTTTGGAAAATGAATAATGGCATGTATCCACCATACTGTGTCATTGTTACTGCCCTAAAAATCCTCTGTGCGCCACTGATTCATCCCTCCTTTTAAACCAATGGGGACTACTGATCTTTATACTATTTCTTAGTTTTGTCTTTTGTAAAATATCATACAGTTAGAATACTACATAGACTTTTCAGATAAGCCTCCTTGACTTAGTAATATAAGTTTAAGTTTCCTCCATGTCTTGTTATGATTTGATAGCTCATCTCTTTTTAGCACTGAGTAATATTCCATTGTATGGATGTACCACAGTTTATTTATCCAATCATCATGTGATGGCTCTTTGATTTTTTTGTGTGTGTTTGTTTTTCAGAGTAATGATGTTATTTTAGAACATTTTTGCACAAAATATGTTGTGATGAGGTATAATTTTATCTTTTTTTTTTTCATTTCAAATTTTTATTTATATTCCAGTTAGTTAACATACAGTGCAATGTTGGTTTCAGGACTAGAATTCAGTGATTCATCACTTACATACAACACCCACTGCTCATCATAACAAGTGCCCTCCTTAATACCCATCCCCCATCTAGCCCATTCCCCACCGTCCTCCCTCCATCAATCTTCAGTTTGTTCTCTATCTTTAAGAGTCTCTTGTGGTTTGTTTCCCTCCCTCTCTCTTTTTTAAATCCCCTCCCATATGTTTGTCTGTTTTTTCTTAAATTCCACATGAGTGAAATCAGATGGTATTTGTCATTCTCCGACTGACTTATTTTGCTTAGCATAATAACTCTAGCTCCATTTATGTCATTGCAAATGGCAAGATTCCATTCTTCTTGATGACAGAGTAATATTCCATTGTATGTATATACCACATCTTTATCCATTCATTAGTCAATGGCCATTTGTGCTCTCTCTATAGTTTGGCTATTGTTGATAATGCTGTTATAAACATCGGGGTGCATGTATACCTTTGAATCAGTATTTTTATATCTTTTGAAAAAATACCTAGTAGTGTAATTGTTGGGGCCTAAAGTAGTTCTATTTTTAACTTTTTGAGGAACTTCCATATTGTTTTCCAGAGTGGATGTACCAGTTTGCAATCGCAGCAACAGTGTAAGCAGGTTCCTCTTTCTCCACATCCTTGCCAACATCTGTTGCTTCCTGTATTGTTAATTTTAGCCATTCTTTTTTAAAATTTGTTTTATTTTTGAGACAGAGAGAGACAGAGCATGAGAGGGGGAGGGGCAGAGAGACAGGGAGACACAGAATCCAAAGCAGGCTCTGCTGACAGCTCAGAGCCTGATGCGGGGCTCGAACCCACGAACGTGAGATCATGACCTGAGCCGATGTTGGAGGTTTAACCAACTGAGCCACTCAGGTGCCCCAGTTTTAGCCATTCTGACACGTGGGAGGTGGTATCTCATCCTAGTTTTGATTTGTATTTCCCTGATGATGAGTGATTTGAGCATCTTTTCATATGCCTGTTAGTCATCTGTATGTCTTCTTTGGAAAAATATCTATTTATGTCTTCTGGCCATTTTTTTCACTGGATTATTTGTTTTTTGTGAGTTGAATATGCAAAGTTTTTTATAGACTTTGGATACTAACCCTTTGTCAGATATGTCATTTGAAAATATCTTCTCCCATTCTGTAGGCTGCCTTTTAGTTTTGTTGGTTGTTTCCTTCACTATGCTGAAGGTTTTTAACTTGATGAAGTCCCAATAGTTCATTTTTGCTTTTGTTTCCCTTGCCTCCAGTGATGTGTCAAGTAAGAAGTTGCTATGGCCAATGTCAGAGGTGGCTGTCTGTGTTCTCCTCTTGGATTTTGATGGTTTCCTATCTCACAATTAGGTCTTTCCATTTTGAATTTATTTTTGTGTATTGTGTAAGAAAGTGGTCCAGTTTCATTCTTCTCCATGTAGCTGTCCCAACACCATTTGTTGAAGAGACTGTCATTTTTTCCGCTGGATATTCTTTCCTGCTTTGTCGAAGATTAGTTGACCATATAATTGTGGGTCCATTTCTGGGTCTTCTATTCTGTTCCATTGATCTGTGTATCTATTTTTGTGCCAGTACCATACTGTCTTGATGACTACAGCTTTGTCATATGACTTGAAGTCCAGAATTGTGATGCATCCAGCTTTGCTTTTCGTTTTCAGGATTGCTTTGGCTATTCGAGGTCTTTTGTGGTTCCATACAAATTTTAGGATTGTTTGTTGTAGCTCTGTGAAAAATGCTGGTGGTATTTTGATAGGGATTGCATTAAATGTGTAGATTGCTTTGTGTAGTATAGACATTTTACTAATGTTTGTTCTTCCAATCCATGAGCATGGAATGTTTTTCCACTTCTTTGTGTCCTCCAAATTTTTTCATAAGTGTTTTATAGTTTTCAGAGTACAGATCTTTTCCCCCTTTAGTTAGGCTTATTCCTAGGTATCTTATGGTTTTTGGTGCAATTGTAAATGGGATCAATTCCTTAATTTCTTTATCTGCTGCTTCATTATTGGTGTATAGAAATGCAACAGATTTCTCTACGTTGATTTTATATCCTACGACTTCGCTGAGTTCATGTATACTTGCAATTTTTGGTGGAGTCTTTTGGGTTTTCTCTATAGAGTATCATCTCATTTGCAAATAGTGAAAGTTTGACTTTTTGGATGCCTTTTATTTATTTTTGTTGTCTGATTGCTGAGTCTAAGGCTTCCAGTACTATGTTCAACGGTAATGGTGAGAGTAGACATCCCTGTCTTGTTCCTAACCATAGAGGAAAAGCTCTCAGTTTTCCCCATTGAGGATGGGTATTAAGTGTAGGTCTTTTGTATATGACCTTTATGATATTGAGGCATGTTCCAGTTATACATACTTCTTGAGGGTTTTTATCAAGAATGGATGCTGTATTTTGTCAAATGCTTTTTCTGCATCTATTGAGAGGACCATATGATCTTATCCTTTCTTTTATTAGTGTGGTGTGTCACGTTGATTGATTTGCAAAGACTGAACTACGCTGTAGCCCAGGAATAAGTCCCACTTGATCATGGTGAATAATTCTTTTAATGTACTGTTGGATTCAGTTTGTTAGTATGTTGTTGAGAATTTTTACATCTATGTTCATCAAGGATATTGGTTTGTAATTCGCCTTTTTAAATTTTTTTTAATGTTTTATTTATTTTTGAGAGAGAGAGACAGTGTGAGCAGGGGAGGGTCAGAGAGAGAAGAAGACACAGAATCAGAAGACAGGCTCCAGGCTCTGAGCTAGCTGTCAGCACAGAGCCCAACGCAGGGCCTGAACCCACTAACCGTGAGATCATGACCTGAGCCGAAGTCAGACGCCCAACCGACTGAGCCACCCAGGCGCCCCTGTAATTCACCTTTTTAGTGGGGTCTTTGTATGGTTATGGAATCAAGGTAATCCTGGATTCCTAGAAGGAGTTTGGAGATTTTCCTTCCATTTCTATTTTTTGGAACAATTTGAGAAGAATAGGTATTAACTCTTCTTTAAATGTCTGGTAGAATTCCCCTTTGAAGCCATCTGGCCCTGGACTTTGGTTTGTCGGGAGATTTTTGATTACTGATTCAATTTCCTTGCTGGTTATGGGTCTGCTCACATTTTATATTTCTTCCTGTTTCAGTTTTGGTAGTTTGTATGTTAATAGGACTTTGTTCATTTCTTCCAGATTGCCCAGTTTGCTGGCATATAATTTTCATATATTCTCTGATTATTCTTTGTATTTCTGTGGTGTTGGTTGTGATCTCTCCTCTTTCATTCATGCTTTTACCTATTTGGGTTCCTTCTCTTTTCTTTTTGAGAAGTCTGGCTAGGGATTTATCAATTTTATAATTCTTTAAAAGAACCAGCTCTTAGTTTTGTTGATCTGTTCTACTGGTTTTTTTCTATATTGTTTATTTCTGCCCCAATCTTTATTATTTCCCTTCTTCTGCCAGCTTTAAGCTTTATTTACTCTTCCTTTTCTAGATCCATTAGGTGTAAGGTTAGATTGTGTATTTGAGACTTTTCTTGCTTCTTGATGTAGGCCTGTATTGCAATATACTTCCTTCTTAGGACTACTTTTGCTGCATCCCAAAGGTTTTGGATGTTGGTTTTCATTTTCATTTGCTTACATGTACTTTTTAATTTCTTCTTTAATTTCCTAGTTAACCCATTCATTCTTTAGTAGTAGGATGTTCTTTAACCTCCATATATTTGTGGTCCTCCCAATTTGTGTGTGTGTGTGTGTGTGTGTGTATTTGATTTCAAGTTTAATAGTGTTGTGGTCTTAAAAAAAATGCCTGGTATGATTGCAATCTTTTTGTACTTGAGGCTGATTTGTGACCCAGTATGTGATCTATTCTGGAGAAAGTTCCATGTGCACTCAAGAAGAATGTATATTCTTCTGCTTTAGGATGGAAGGTTCTGAATATATGTATTAAGTCCATCCACTTCAGTGTGTCATTCAAAGCCATTGTTTTCTTGTTGATTTTCTGCTTAGATGATGTGTCCATTGTTGTAAGTGGAGTGTTAAGGTCCCCTACTATTATTATTATCAATGAGTTTCTTTATGTTTGTTATTCATTGATTTATATATTTGGATGTTTCTAAGTTGGGAGCATAAGTATTTATAATTGTTAGATCTTCTTGATGGATAGACCCCTTAATTATGATATAATGCCCTTTTTCATGTTTTGTTACAGTCTTTGTTTTAAAATCTAGTTTGTCTTATGTAAGTATGCCTACTCTGGCTTTCTTTTGATGTCCATTAGCATGATAGATGGTTTTCCATCCACTCACTTTCAATCTGAAGGTGTCTTTAGGTCTAAAATGAGTCTCTTGTAGGCAGCATATAAATTTTTTTAAAATCCATTCTGATACCCTATGTCTTTTGAGTGGAGCATTTCATCCATTTACATTCAGAGTGATTATTGAAAGATATGAATTTAGTGCCATTGTGTTACCTATAAAGTTGGTATTTCTGATGATGTTCTCTGTTCCTTTGTAGTCTTTGTTGCTTTGATCTTTTTCCCCCGCCTCAGAGAGTCCCCTTTAATATTTCTTGCAGGGCTGGCTTAGTGGTCACAAACTCCTTCCTTTTTTGTTTTTCTGGGAAACTCTCTATCTCTCCATCTTTGCTGGATAAAGTATTCTTGGCTGGGAAAGTATTTTTCCCATTCAGCATGTTGCCATTCCCTTCTGGCCTGCCAAGTTTCTGTGGACAGATCTGCTGTGAACCTGATCTGTCTTCCCTTGAGGGCTAAGGACTTGTTTCTCTTGCTGCTCTCAGGATTCTTTCCTTGTCTGTGTATTTTGTGAATTTGACCATGATACGTCTAGGTGATGTCTGGTTTTTGTGGAATTTAATGGGCATTCTCTATGGTTCTTGGGTTTTGATGTCTGTGTCCTTCCCCAGATTAGGGAGTTTTCAGCTATAATTTGCTGAAATAAACTTTCTGTCCCCTTTTCTGTCTCTTCATCTTATGGGAGTCCTATGATACAAATGTTATTAAATTTTAAAAAGTTGCTGAGTTCCCTAAGTCTACCTTAATGATCCAATACCTTTTTCCCCTCTTTTTTTCAGCTTCCTTATTTTCTATAATGTTATCTTCTATATCACTGATTAATTTCTCTGCTTTGTCTATCCTTGCTGTTATGGCATCCATTCGGGTTTGCACCTTGGGTATAGCATTTTTAATTTTGGCCGGACTAGATTTTAGTTCTTTTATCTCTGTAGTAAGGGATTCTCTAGTGTCATCTATGCTTTTTTTTTTTCTAAGCCCAGCTAGTATCCTTATAATTGTTGTTTTAAATTCTAATTCAGACATCTTACTTATATCTGTATTGATTTAATCTCTGGTTTCTACTTTCTGTTCTTTCTTTTGTGGTGAATTCCTCCATCTTGTCATTGTGTCCAAAAAAAAAAAAAAAAAAATCCAGATCCTAGCTGTGTTTTGGTCTGCTTGTTAAAAGAAGCTAGATCAAAAAAAAAAAAAGTTAAAAAATATATAATAAAAATTAAATAATTAAAAATTAAAAAATTAAAATAAAAAGGAAGCTAGATCCTATTTCCTCTAGAGCTGAAGCTTTGCAGTACTCTATGATCAGTAGACTTGGTGAGTGTGAGTGGTTTGTGCTGGTCTTCTGGAGGAGGAGCCTGTTGCACTGATTCTCAGGTGGCCTTGCCCTAGTGGAGATGCACCTGCAGAGTGCGGGTGCGGGGGGAGGAGGCTTTGTATAGTGGCTCTGGGCCCCTCTTGACCATGCTGTTTAGCTCACTGAGGTTGGTCACTGCTGGTGGGCAAGGAATGAAAATGGCTTTGCCCCACTCTCTTATTTCTAGATCAGGGAGCTTGTGCTTCCTCAGGAAACCCTCACAGATGAGCAAACAATCACCCCTTCTGTGTCCCTGACTTCTGTCAGATCCCCACCTGCACCCTGTGTGTGTTTGAGCTGTTCACCTGTCGGGTGGCACAGCCTTGTGGGTTTTATCTCAGGCATGGCTGTGTTTCAAAACTAACCTTCAGAGACCCCCATGGTGTGGCCCAGCACTGATCCTCTTGGGGAGAGTCTCACTGTGCTGTGGCTGGTGCTGGCTTGTCCCAGAAAATGGTTGCATGACTGTGCAGCGGCTTGGAGTTTATGGTAAATCGCAGCAGAAAGCTGGTGCCAAGGTTTGCTGCCCTCGGCGGGTGTGTTTGTTCCCATGCTGGTGAATGGGGCAGCTCAATGGTGCCCACCAGGTCTTTTGCCCGAAGAAAGGCCAAATCACCTCTACCAAATGCACTCCCAGCAAGGGAACCGCTTCTTCCCCGGTGGCCCAGGGGATCCTGAGACTATGCTGCCCACTCTCACCGTAGCACCGCCAGGTGCCACCCTGGCGATTCCGCTGACCTCCGAAACTTCAGACTCAGACTGCACTCTGCTGTTTATAAACCTTGCAGTATTTAAACCCTTTCCTTTTCCCCAGTCAATAGTTTTGGGGAAGAATTTTTCCTGTTAAGTCCCCTGTCCGTGTTTTCACTTCTCTCTCTCTCTATGTCTCTCTCTCTTTTTCTCTCTCCCTCTCCCACCCCCTCCCCCTCTCCCTCTCTCTCTCTCTCCCTCCCTCTCTCTCTTTCCTCTCTCACCTCCACAGCACCTGTGGCCCTCTTCTCCCCCAAATCAACTCTCTGCAGTTCCTACCTTCTGTAAGGTTACTGTTTTTTTTCCCACCTGTAGACATGTAGCTTTGTTCTCTGAGTCCTCAGGTCGATTTCTTGGGAGTTCAGAATGATTTGGTATTTATCTAGCTGTGTTTGAGGTAGGAGGCAAGCTTAGGGTAACCCTACTCCTCTACCCTCTTAACCAGCCATTCTCCATGATTGATTTTTGATATACCTTTTAAATTTATTAGGGGATGGACTATATATTGTAGCATATACTTCCCTTTTCCTCCTCCCAATCTTATCCAATTGCCTAAGACAGGGCCTGCTGGGAGAAGAGTCTCAGTGAATCCTAGTAAAAGCCCCAGTTAATCTGCCCATAACCCCCATGCTCAGGCGTGCCTCTGCATTTGTATTCACACTGTATTTTGGTTCTGACAACTCTTTGATGGTATGTGTGTGTCTCATCCCCCCGAACCCTGCACAAAGTACCACCACCAGTGCATTGCCATACTTACCTCTGTCTTGTCCTCTATCCATTCTGTATCTACTTCTAATTTCTTCTTATGATGAACCACACGACGAGTTTTCTTGGGTTCTATCATAGGCTCCTCATCTTCTGGTAGTGGTTTCCATAACTGAAATGTGAAAATTGACGTCTCTGCAGTTTTGGTGGTGAGTAAGTCTGGTAGAAAAGAGAAAGTTTAGATCTGTCTTTCTCAGAAAGTTTGAGGGTTTGAGATATTGGGCATATTCTCCCCAAGTAGCAAAGGCTGCCAATAGTAGAAAGAGCAGCTTTTGGAGAGAAGTATAGGGGCTGAAGTTCCAGAGAAACTGAAGTTTCTCAGTTTTTGCATTCATCCACTCAAAATATATTTATCAAGCACCTACGGTGTGCCAGCCCAGGGCTCAATGCAATACCATGGTAAAGACCACCCAGTCCAGACTTCGGGGAGTGAAGGTGACACACCAGCCACATGCTGGTAACAAGTGTGGCTGCTAATTCTGGTAATTTAAAAAATAGGCAAAAGTGGGGAGTCATTAAAAAAAAAGAAACATACTTCAAACATGTTATTTCAACTTAAAATATGGATGTGTATTAGCATGCCATTTTATTATTTTTTTTAAAAGTTTATTTATTTGGGGGGGGGCGTGTGAGCACACATGAGCAGGGGAGGGGCAGAGAGAGAGGGAGAGAGAGAATCCCAAGCAGGCTCCGCACTGTCAGCATGGAGCCTGATGTGGAGCCAAATCTCAGGAAACGTGACATCATGACCTGAGCCGAAATTGAGAGTTGGACACGTCCCAGTATGCCACTGTAAGATGCAGGGCAAGATCTTTCCTTTGTGGGTGGGCCTGATGATGGGCTCTGTGATCAGTTTTGCTCAAAGCACATTCATAATTCATTATCTGTAATTTTCAGTTTGGGTAGTTCCTAAATAGTCTGCAGAATAACAGACTTAAAAAAATTCTATATATTCCCCAATCTTTAATGTATGTTCTGTCCATGTCTAATTTAATGTAGTTATTTTATTTTTTAATGTTTTATTTATTTTTGAGAGAGAGAGAGAGAAGCAGAGAGAGAGGGAGACACAATCTGAAGTAGGCTCCAGGCTTTGAGCTGTCAGCACAGAGCCCAACACAGGGCTCAAACTCATGAACCGCGAGATCATGACCTGAGCCAAAGTTGGACACTCAACTGACTTGAGCCACCTAGGTGCCCCTAAAGTAGTTTTTTAAAAAGCTGTTTTCTTATTGAGTCTTTTTAAAGCATTCAACTTAGTTTTCACAGAAACAAGTTTCCTTTTATCACTTTTTTTTTTTTTTATACGAGTTGAATTTTGGAACTAAGTAGGGCAGCTGACTCTTGGCGGGCATCGGACAAGCAGTGGGAGCAGCAGGAGAATCGGGGACTGTGGCACGTCTGAGAAACAAAAGAGCCCACTGATTAGAGCTCAGGGAGGAAGATTTTTCTCAGGAAAATGAGGAGACAGTGGTGGCAGGGCAGGGTCATTTGGAAACCTGTGTAAGAAGTTTGGAAGCGGGTCTCAGTCCTCCTGTGAACAGCACCTTCCTTCTCCGGTGCCTGCTTACAAATGACACTGACTTGTCAGAGGGAAAGAGCTGCAGTGAGCTCAGCCACTGTTTCCGAGTATCTCTTAGAAATTAATAGAAAGCATTTCTAAAATGGTAATGACAAAAGAAGACATTTATATGCTCCTTTTTTTCCCCTATCAGAATGCTAAAATCATGGACATTTTGGTTTGTGCTATACATCTGTCTCTGCCATCATTCGGGGGAGGCTTTAGGCTGCTTTTCTGAGCCTCCGTTCCCTTAAAATGGAAAAATGATGCCTAGAGAAATCTATTGAGTTACAGTAAAACCTTGGTTTGTGAGCATAATTTGTTTCCAGAAGCATGCTTGTAATCCAAAGCAATCGTGGATCAAAGTGAATTTCAAGAACCACTGGTCAGTTGTGATCATGTGACATTCGGCATCACATACTACTCATATTGCAAAACATTGTTCATTTATCAAGTGAAAATGTATTAGAAGTGCTTGCTCGTCTTGCGGAACACTCTCAGAACAAGTTACTCACAATGCAAAGTTTTACTGTGCTGTGAAATCATGTCTGCACAGTGCCCGCCGTCTAGTAGAGGGTCCATATATCTGTGGCCTTCACTCAGGGAGCTTTGAATTTTGATGGCTCATGATTCAGTGTCCTTCCACCTCTTTTCCCAGACTAGATAGTTCTGAACAGGAAAGGCTGCCGAACTTGAGAAGCCCCATGCAAAATGAAAATGCAGAGGTCCTTGTTCTAAAATTATTAAGAATTTCAAGACAGTGAGAACAGGGCATTAAACCAAGCACAGCGCCTTTCGAAGTGTTGAGCCTGTGTGACTGATCATAGGTCCCACATTCAGGAAGCCAGCCTGGGCTCGGGAATCAGAGTGTGCAGACAGGGAGGTATGTGCGTAGAATACTGAATGGTCTGCATACCAGAAGCAAGTGAGTTTGTATCTCAGAGGCTGGGAGATGATTTCTTTGTGACTGGCTACAACCAGAACATGGAGAGGATGCCTTTTATCTATTAGAAGTGTTGCTTTTTTGTATAAAAAGTTCAAACATTCTAGACTTCAATTGCCTAGAGGAGCAAGGAGTGGGCAGGCGGAGGCACTATGGGAATCCAGCCATATTAAAATTGTATTCTCCAATTGGAAGTCCTATCTTGGATGTGTGGCGGTAGAGTATCCAGATAGGCCTTAATCTCCCAAAAGGAGCAAAAAAATCATGCATCCTACATGATTTAGAACATGCATGCCTACATCCGTTAAAAACAACAAAAACACTTACTGAGTGTCTACTGTGTGCCTTACTGAGGTGCCAAGTAAGAAAAGACACAGACATCTATAGCCCAGAGGGAACAGAAATATGAGTAGACAA